>CAJHNH020001324.1:147500-440000 GCA_905116865.2 Candidula unifasciata
AAAATTTGGTATGTATGTATGTATGTATGTATGTATGTATGTATGTATGGATGTATGTATGTATGTCTTTATGTATGGTATGTATTATGTATGTATTATGTATGTATGTTAAAAAATCTAGCTTGGTTTGGGCATGGGGTAAGGGCCGGATTCGACTATAGTTTCGGGGAGGAGGGGGATAGTCGAAGAAAGGCCAGGCACTTGTTTAACAAGCATAAAGACAGAAAGACGGCGGGTGTTCTAGTGCTTCCACTGATACACCTCCAAGACCCTAATGGGTCCAGGGTTATGAATGTATGTATGTATTTATGTGTGAGTGAGTGAGTGAGTGAGTGAGTGAGTGAGTGAGTGAGTGAGTGAGTGAGTGAGTGAGTGAGTGAGTGAGTGAGTGAGTGAGTGAGTGAGTAGGTGAGTGAGTGGGTGGGTGGTTGAGTGAGTGAGTGAGTGAGTGAGTTGGCAGGTGGGTGGTTAAGTGAGTGAGTGAGTGAGTGAGTGAGTGAGTGAGTGAGTGAGTGAGTGAGTGAGTGAGTGAGTGAGTGAGTGAGTGAGTGAGTGAGTGAGTGAGTGAGTCAAAACACTTCAGCTGCAGTGGTTTAGCGACCAGATGCTTGCCCAAAGGTTGTGGGGTTCAGTTCCGCCCAGAGGCATGTTTATTTTCAAAAATGACCATGGGGCCCACATCGACCCAGCCTAAAATGGGTACGATAATTATGCTTGTAAATCACTCAACAGCCCATTTGCTCCCACAAGGGATGCATGTTTAGGCCCTGTGGGTGCAGTATGCCCATTATTTGCTGATGTTCCAATTGCTTCACTGGGGCATCAACTATGACATTCTGGTAAGGAAAGGGTTTCTAATGTTGGTCTAGAACCGTGTCAGCAGCCATGCTAGTGCTGGGGAAGTAAAGGTGGTCTATAACGATATGATTCTAACATCATATACCCGATGTAGCATGACATGAAAAAGTTCCTGTACTAACTTTTAAAGTTAGTTGTGTTTCCTTTACAGGACACTCTAGAGCCAACCATTGTTTTTTTTGGCTGTTGCGGTTTTTCTGGGCAAATTTACCTTCAGTTTTTGTGATTGCTTGCTGAACGGTCAACTCATGATACCGCTGTTAAAAGCAATGCAAGGCGGTCTGCTGTCAAATCACTGCTGATGGGACCAAACCTAGCTTTCGCAGCTCCTAAGCCACAGACACTGATTTACTTACTTAAGCAAAACATACCAAGTTCATGGGCAGAAACCACCAATAAAGCAGAACTAGTTATTGAGTTAGGACAACTCAGGCAGTTACTGACAAAATACAAGCATTCATTAACTGGTGCCTGCACAGAATGGAGGGAGTTAGATGGTATAATAAAATCCCTAGTGTCAAGAGAACTAAACAAGTTCATTGGACCAAGCGGTGAAGAAAAGACATGGCACTGAACAGAACAATATAACTAGAATGTCTTTGCACTGGAACCCACAGGGGCATAGAAATAAAGGAGAAACACAAAACAAAAATCACATGGAGAAGGGACCTACATTGTGAAGTTAAAAAGATGGGGAGAACACAGGGTGAGCTGTATGCAATAGCAAAGAATAGAACGACTTAGCATGAGTTGGTTAAGGGCCCATGCTCCGCTGGGTGCAAGAAGAAGAAGAAGTTACTAAGTTGACAAATCAAATGGGGGCAGGGGATGAGAAAGACTAAAGAAGAGGAGAAAGTAGACAAGGTAGAGGAAATGAAGAATAGGAAGAGAAGGAAGACAATAAAAAGGATAGAAAAGATGAGTACGAGAATAAAGAAATTCAGGAGGAGGAGAAAGAGTGTGGAAGAAGAAAAGTCTGAGTATGAAGATAGATTATATGAAGATGATAAAAATTAGGAGGAAGGAGAGAAAACAGAGGATGAGAAGGAAGAAGAGGAGCACAAGAAGGATGAGAAGGAAGGAGGATAAATATGGTAAAGAGGAAGAAGAGGAGGATGAAGAGGAAGAAGAGGAGGATGAAGAGGAAGAAGAGGAGGAAGTAGAGGAAGAAGAGGAGGATGTAGAGAAAGATGAGGAGGATAAACAGAAGAAAGAAAAGAAGAGGACAAACCAGCCAGCCACCTTGAAAGTGCTCTTCCGGTTCGTGATAATCTTTCTTCAGCTTGGCTTGCTTGGTCTTCAGGTCCCTCATCTGTTGCTTGATCTTCATCAACAGCTGTCGCTCCTCTTCGTTACGCTTGTGCACTTGTCGGATCAGGATACGGTTGATGATCTCAGCACCTCTGCAATTGACAAGAATGCCGTCTGTCACCCAGGGTAGACTGGGCGGTTCTGCACCACTTGGTGGTGAACTGATGTATGGAAAGCTGTGTGTTGTGAGAGCTCTTGGGGAGCCAGTGAACAGTGTGGAGGCACAAGTAGATTACTACAATCTGAGAAGAATGGCACTGCGAGGAGTTACCAAGGGATCTGACCAAAGCTCTATACTCAAGGGAAAGGCGAGATGGATATACAATCAGACAGTTACTGGTTCCATCGGAATTGGAACTCTTCACTTGCTGCTGAAGATGAGGACAGAGTGTCCAGGGTGATGTGATGTCAATTCTAGATTCAACATTCAACATTATGGGTATGCAAAGGAAATTTTGGCTCTCCTCCGAACTTCTCCTCCTCCGAATGTTGCGTCTCTTGAAATTGTCAAGTAATCCTAGTTTTGTCGTCGTAAGATTTGACTAATTAGGGGTTCTCTTCGAAGTCAGAGTGCAGTTGTCTGAGATGCAAGGAACCAACAAGTAATCCTAATTTTGCCGTCGTAAGATTTGACTAATTAGGGGTTCTCTTCGAAGTCAGAGTGCAGTTGTCTGAGATGCAAGGAACCAACAGTGTGCATACTCATAAGCCAGATCAGTAAAATGGATGTGCAGGCAATACTCAAGTTCGGGAACAAGACTCAAGTCCAGAAGTGGACGAACAATCAAAACTTTCAGTTGAAGTTATCATCAGATGAACGCAAAGAAGACCATTGTTGATTGTTCCTTGTTCATTTTACAGATTCTCTTTACCGCATATTGAACATAACCATAAGTGTTCCGATCTCCTCCTGAATATCCATCCCTTCAAGTGTTTTAAGCTAACAACTCCCATTCTATTCTAGTTGATGTAACCACGGGCGGCTCCCGCATGATTTTTCTGTCTCGCAGCTCCAGTTGGTACACCCAGGATAGGCAGTCTATTCAGTGAAAAATCATTTCCCGTTTAGTCTCTCATATGGCATTGATGATGTCTCTCCTGTCCATAGAGAACAAGATTCATTCAAGGTGGGATCAAGCAACAGACAGACTACTTACTTTGCTACCAGGTTATTCTGAGCTTGGATGGTCTCCGATGTGTGTCTGAAGTAGTGGGAGGAGTAGATGCGGCGCTGCATCAACAGAAAAGTCAGACAGACAACGTCCCAGGCTAGTCCAGCATCATCATGTTCCACAACACACTTGGAGCTTGGGACTAAAGTTTCATTAGTTAATCAGTCATTCAGTCAGTCAGTTTAGTTTAGTTTAGTTTAGTTTAGTTTAGTTTAGTTTAGTTAGTTAGTTGGGTTATCATCATTGCACTCCAGACATGTCCATAGGTGCTCAGATCCTTCCCTCAGTATGAACCCCAGCATTGAGTAGCTAAAAGTACCAGTTATATGTTAATTAACTCTTTGAGTCCCAAGGGGTTTAGCATCACAGGCCCGGGGGGGGGGTAGTAAAGAAAGTAATAAAATCGGGGCATCATGCGTTCATTGGGCTTCTAGGTAGGAACCTATGAACGTACGATGCGTTCCTTGGGACTCAAAGAGTTAACAAGTCCTCTGATGTGCCTGGTGTGTGTCTCATTGTTTGCCATGACAATCTAAACTCCCAAGTCTTTCATTCTGTCGAGTGATGTGGACTCACTGCCCTCAAAGTCCTCCACCTTTCCCATTTCTCGGAGGGCATTAATAATATCAACATGATCCATAGGCTGACCGTCAGTAATGATAGCGGATCCAGCCAACCTATCAGCACTTTCAATTCCACTTAAGTAACAAACACAGCATTCATCAAAGCACTACTTAACTGGTGTCAACTTGAGTAAAGAACAAACAGATAATAAATTGCCCAATCTGTTGCACTGCATATATTTGAATATCTTGTCAAGTGCATATTTCTTATTTTTCTTCTTCTTGTCTTCGCTTTCTGATTTACACCGACAGACAAGTTCTTGTGATAAACTTGACTGTTTTTAGGAGTTCCCTTTTAGTTCCTTACAATTTTTAAGTACAGTGTTGAC
Organism: Candidula unifasciata; assembly: GCA_905116865.2. Classification (NCBI taxonomy): domain Eukaryota; kingdom Metazoa; phylum Mollusca; class Gastropoda; order Stylommatophora; family Geomitridae; genus Candidula; species Candidula unifasciata. The sequence continues at coordinate 151,794 of CAJHNH020001324.1, forward strand.
TCAGTGGGCCAGTATTCCCTTCTTAATAGGCTGTACAAGGGACATTCTTACAGGGCATGTTCTGTAGTCTGCACACATGGCCCACATGGGCACAGTGGTGAACTACTTAGACATGAAGTGCATATTACAGCTACTGTAGTATATTCTTGATGAGATACCGCAAAACTGGAAATAAAATTAACCAAAATGAAAACTGAGATGAAAAAATAAAGTGAGATGGAAATTGAGATGAAAGCTATTCGAGATGAAAACTAACTGAGAAGAAAATTGAGATGAAAACTAAATGAGAAGAAAATTGAGAGATGAAAACTAAATGAGAAGAAAAGTGAGATGAAAATAAATGAGAAGAAAATTGACATGAAAACTAAGTAGGAAGAAAATTGAGATGAAAACTAACTGAGAAGGAAATATAAATTAAAACAAAATGAGAAGAAAATTTAGATAAAAAACTAAATGAGAAGACAATTGAGATGAAAACTAAATTAGAAGAAAACTAAATGAGAAGAAAACTAAATGAGAAGAAAACTAAATGAGAAGAAAACTAAATGAGAAGAAAACTAAATGAGAAGAAAACTAAATGAGGAGAAAACCCCCTGAGAGGAAAGCTAGCCAAGGTGGAAAAAAAAAAATTTAGATTTAAAAAAAACTGAGATTTAGGCTAAATGAGAGGAAAACTGAAAAGAAAACTAAGAGGTGACAACAAAATCAACTTACCTATAACATTATCACTAAGCAGGCACTGCACACCAAACAGCTGCACAATCCAGCACTGGTGCTTGTTGACCAGGGTGTTAACATACACACAGCCAACCAACTGTTGAACACACACAAACAGAATTTCTGACTTTCATTGTTCAAATCCCAACTGTGGTCAGAATTCCTTTCATTGTTCAAATCCCAACTGTGGTCAGAATTCCTGACTTTCATTGTTCAAATCCCAACTGTGGTCAGAATTCCTTTCATTGTTCAAATCCCAATTATGGTCAGAATTCCTGACTTTCATTGTTAAAATCCCAACTGTGGTCAGAATTCCTGACTTTCATTGTTCAAATCCCAATTGTGATCAGTATTCCTGAATATCATTTGTTTAAATCTCCACTGTGGTCAGAATTCCTGACTTTCATTGTTCAAATCCCAATTGTGGTCAGTATTCCTGAATATCATTTGTTCAAACCCCCATTGTGGTCAGAAATTATGTCTGTCAGTTCAAACCCCCATTGTGGTCAGAAATTATGTCTGTCAGTTCAAACCCACGTTGTGGTCAGAAATTCTGTCTGTCATTTGTTCAAACCCCCGTTGTGGTCAGAAATTCTGTCTGTCATTTGTTCAAACCCCCGTTGTGGTCAGAAATTCTGTCTGTCATTTGTTCAAACCCCCGTTGTGGTCAGAAATTCTGTCTGTCATTTGTTCAAACCCCCGTTGTGGTCAGAAATTCTGTCTGTCATTTGTTCAAACCCCCGTTGTGGTCAGAAATTCTGTCTGTCATTTGTTCAAACCCCCGTTGTGGTCAGATATCCTGTCTGTCATTTGTTCAAACCCCCGTTGTGGTCAGAAATCCCAACTGTCATTTGTTCAAACCCCCGTTGTGGTCAGATATCCTGTCTGTCATTTGTTCAAACCCCCGTTGTGGTCAGAAATCCCAACTGTCATTTGTTCAAACCCCCGTTGTGGTCAGATATCCTGTCTGTCATTTGTTCAAACCCCCGTTGTGGTCAGAAATCCTGTCTGTCATTTGTTCAAACCCCCGTTGTGGTCAGAAATCCTGTCTGTCATTTGTTCAAACCCCTGTTGTGGTCAGAAATCCTGTCTGTCATTTGTTCAAACCCCCGTTGTGGTCAGAAATTCTGTCTGTCACTTGTTCAAACCCCCGTTGTGGTCAGAAATCCTGTCTGTCATTTGTTCAAACCCCCATTGTGGTCAGAAATTCTGTCTGTCACTTGTTCAAACCCCCGTTGTGGTCAGAAATTCTGTCTGTCACTTGTTCAAACCCCCATTGTGGTCAGAAATTCTGTCTGTCACTTGTTCAAACCCCCGCTGTGGTCAGAAATCCTTTCTGTCATTTGTTCAAAACCCTGTTGTGGTCATAAATCCTGTCTGTCATTAGTTCAAACCCTGTTGTGGTCAGAAATTCTGTCTGTCACTTGTTCGAAACCCAGTTGTGGTCAGAAATTCTGTCTGTCAGTTCAAACCCCCGTTGTGGTCAGAAATTCTGTCTGTCATTAGTTCAAACCCTCGTTGTGATCAGGAATCTTGTCTGTCAGTTCAAACCCCCACTGAGGTCAGAAATCCTGTCTGTCATTAGTTCAAACCCCCACTGTGGTCAGAAATCCTGTCTGTCGTTTGTTCAAACCCCCGTTGTGGTCAGAAATCCTGTCTGTCATTTGTTCAAACCCCCGTTGTGGTCAGAAATCCTGTCTGTCATTTGTTCAAACCCCCGTTGTGGTCAGAAATCCTGTCTGTCATTTGTTCAAACCCCCATTGTGGTCAGAAATTCTGTCTGTCATTTGTTCAAAACCCCCGTTGTGGTCAGAAATCCTGTCTGTCATTTGTTCAAACCCCCGTTGTGGTCAGAAATCCTGTCTGTCATTTGTTCAAACCCCCGTTGTGGTCAGAAATCCTGTCTGTCATTTGTTCAAACCCCCATTGTGGTCAGAAATTCTGTCTGTCATTTGTTCAAACCCCCGTTGTGGTCAGAAATCCTGTCTGTCATTTGTTCAAACCCCCGTTGTGGTCAGAAATCCTGTCTGTCATTTGTTCAAACCCCCGTTGTGGTCAGAAATCCTGTCTGTCATTTGTTCAAACCCCCGTTGTGGTCAGAAATCCTGTCTGTCATTTGTTCAAACCCCCGTTGTGGTCAGAAATCCTGTCTGTCATTTGTTCAAACCCCCGTTGTGGTCAGAAATCCTGTCTGTCATTTGTTCAAACCCCCGTTGTGGTCAGAAATCCTGTCTGTCATTTGTTCAAACCCCAACTGTCATTGTGGTCAGAAATCCTGTTTGTCATTAGTTCAAACCCCCGTTGTGGTCAGAAATTCTGTCTGTCAGTTCAAACCCCCGTTGTGGTCAGAAATTCTGTCTGTCATTAGTTCAAACCCTCGTTGTGATCAGGAATCTTGTCTGTCAGTTCAAACCCCCACTGAGGTCAGAAATCCTGTCTGTCATTAGTTCAAACCCCCACTGTGGTCAGAAATCCTGTCTGTCGTTTGTTCAAACCCCCGTTGTGGTCAGAAATCCTGTCTGTCATTTGTTCAAACCCCCGTTGTGGTCAGAAATCCTGTCTGTCATTTGTTCAAACCCCCGTTGTGGTCAGAAATCCTGTCTGTCATTTGTTCAAACCCCCATTGTGGTCAGAAATTCTGTCTGTCATTTGTTCAAACCCCCGTTGTGGTCAGAAATCCTGTCTGTCATTTGTTCAAACCCCCGTTGTGGTCAGAAATCCTGTCTGTCATTTGTTCAAACCCCCGTTGTGGTCAGAAATCCTGTCTGTCATTTGTTCAAACCCCCATTGTGGTCAGAAATTCTGTCTGTCATTTGTTCAAACCCCCGTTGTGGTCAGAAATCCTGTCTGTCATTTGTTCAAACCCCCGTTGTGGTCAGAAATCCTGTCTGTCATTTGTTCAAACCCCCGTTGTGGTCAGAAATCCTGTCTGTCATTTGTTCAAACCCCCGTTGTGGTCAGAAATCCTGTCTGTCATTTGTTCAAACCCCCGTTGTGGTCAGAAATCCTGTCTGTCATTTGTTCAAACCCCCGTTGTGGTCAGAAATCCTGTCTGTCATTTGTTCAAAACCCCCGTTGTGGTCAGAAATCCTGTCTGTCATTTGTTCAAACCCCAACTGTCATTGTGGTCAGAAATCCTGTTTGTCATTAGTTCAAACCCCCGTTGTGGTCAGAAATCCTGTCTGTCATTTGTTCAAACCCCCGTTGTGGTCAGAAATCCTGTCTGTCATTTGTTCAAACCCCCGTTGTGGTCAGAAATCCTGTCTGTCATTTGTTCAAACCCCAACTGTCATTGTGGTCAGAAATCCTGTTTGTCATTAGTTCAAACCCTCATTGTGGTCAGAAATCCTGTTTGTCATTAGTTCAAACCCTCATTGTTGTCAGAAATCCTAACTGTCATTTGTTCAAATCCCTACTGCAGCCAGAATCCTTGTTAAATGACTATAGCTCCCATGGCCTCTTCTTTTTTTTCCCCCTCTTTTCTCTTCATTTCCTGTTGCGGGTGTCGGTAGAGGAGACGGTTCTGCTTCTTGCTCTTCCGGGGTCCTTACCTGCATAGGACCGTCTGTTACACCGGGCTGGTGTATCAAATACAGATACCTTAGTTGTAACTTTATTAGAGGTTGAACATGGTATCTGGGATCTGCCCTGTTGGTCTGCCATCCACATTAGGATTTTGGGGTGGTTAAATTTCAGTGTGGTAAACCTTCAGGTGGCATACTAGAGGGAACTAACTAACCAATCAATTGATCAACAGCTCTTCTGGCTGACCTGAACATGAACACATCACACTGTTGTAGATCAAATACCATCACCGGCACTACATCTCAGAAGATCAGCTACAAGAGCAATGCCATGAAAAATATGGACCAACAACATTAAAGACTCTCTAAGTTTCCACGGCATGACAAAAGCCAGTGGCAGCCAACGTGCACTGGATCACAAATTATTCCTTCCCGCGACACTTAACGGCAGAAGTAGTTTATGATGATGATGATTGTTGTAGAGCTTCTATGATGTTATCTTTGCCTTTTGTTCTTGGTCTACCCCAGGCTCTACATCCCTATCCTCTTTTGTCGATTCACAAGGCAACATTCAAGGTTTACCAGGGTTACATTCCTGCAGTGAGCAGCTTAGAAAAAGACCCTACCAGCCTTGTATGGTCTGGTGGCACTGCAACATTCCCTCCAGGGATCTGTGAGTGCCGCTTCATTTCATGCCCAAAAAACTTTAAATATAAATATGAGCATAAATATCAATCTTTCTTAAAAACATCAATATGACTTAATTTCAATATAAAACAACATTATTACTGTAAACATAAGTAGTAAAAAAGTAAAGATCCCTTCTCACGCCTTAGGCGCATCGGGCATATGGGCAGAGCGCCCCATATTTTTTACAGACCAATCGGCACTCGGTGGGTAATGTGGTCAGCATTACGCCGGCCGTCTTTACTTCCCCAGGACAGCCATCCTGGTACCCATTTGAGGCTGGGTCGACCTGCGACGTCCCATACCACTTTAAAAATACACGCAGCCCGCGGTACGTTGGATTACGAGTCAGACTCACAACCCCTTAGTCACGGACTCCGCGTACACATAATTATGACCGCAAATATCAACAACAAACATTAACAGGATTCTAAGCATTAACACAACTCCAAACATAAAGATTACAGTAAATACAAACAAGACAGACAACACAAAAACAATTATAAACAAACAAATCACTCTGCGACAACCATCAGGTTTATGCTTCATGATGTTTACCAGCTGTAAGCTTCACCAGAAAGTTCTATCTGTTCATCCATCTCTGGACTTTGGTGCTGTTTCAGAACTTTAGTTTTGCATACACATCCATTTTACAGATCTGGCGTATTTCTATGCAGACTGTTGGTTCCTCACCTCTCAGGCAGGTTCACTCTGACTCAGAAGGAAAAAAACCATTATTAGTTGCCTTTTATGACATGCTTGCTTGGGGACAGTGAAATTCTTCTTGGGGGTAGTGGAACTATTCTTGGGGGTAGTGGAACTATTCTTCATGCGGGTAGAACTATTCTTGAGGGTAGTGGAACTATTCTTGGGGGCAGTGGAACTATTCTTTACCATGAGTTATGTACAACTACTCTTTATCACAGTGAGTATGTTTTATTTTACCGTGAGTTATGTGCAACTACTTTTCAGGACAGCGAGGAGTATGTTTTACCATGAGTTATGTGCAACTACTTTTTAGGACAGTAAGTTTTACGATGAGTTATGTGCAACTACTTTTCAGGACAGTGAGGAGTATGTTTTACCATGAGTTATGTGCGACCGCTTTTTAGGGCAGTGAGTATGTTGTAAGGTGAGTTATGTGTAACTACTTTTCAGGACAGTTAGTATGTTGTACGGTGCGTTATGTGTAACTACTTTTCAGGACAGTTAGTATGTTGTATGGTGAGTTATGTGTAACTACTTTTCAGGACAGTTAGTACGTTGTACGGTGCGTTATGTGTAACTATTTTTCAGGACAGTGAGTATGATGTATGGTGAGTTATGTGTAATTATTTTTCAGGATTGAGTATGTTTTACGGCGAGTTATATGCAACTGCTTTTCAGGACAGTATGGTTTACGGTAAGTTATGTGCAACTACTTTTCAGGACAGTGAGGAGTATGTTTTACCATGAGTTATGTGCGACCGCTTTTTAGGACAGTGAGTATGTTGTAAGGTGAGTTATGTGTAACAACTTTTCAGGACAGTGAGTAAGTTGTACGGTGAGTTATGTGTAACTACTTTTCAGGACAGTTAGTATGTTGTACAGTGCGTTATGTGTAACTACTTTTCAGGACAGTGAGTAAGTTGTACGGTGAGTTATGTGTAACTACTTTTCAGGACAGTTAGTATGTTGTACGGTGCCTTATGTGTAACTACTTTTCAGGAGTTAGTATGTTGTACGGTGAGTTATGTGTAACTACTTTTCAGCACAGTTAGTATGTTGTACGGTGCGTTATGTGTAACTACTTTTCAGGACAGTTAGTATGTTGTACGGTGCGTTATGTGTAACTACTTTTCAGGACAGTTAGTATGTTGTACGGTGAGTTATGTGTAATTACTTTTCAGGACAGTGAGTATGATGTATGGTGAGTTATGTGTAATTATTTTTCAGGAGTGAGTATGTTTTACGGCGAGTTATATGCAACTGCTTTTCAGGACAGTATGGTTTACGGTGAGTTATGTGCAACTACTTTTCAGGACAGTGAGGAATATGTTTTACGGTGAGTTATGTGCAACTACTTTTTATGATAGTGAGTAAGTTTTACGATAAGTTATGTTCAACTACCTTTTAGGACATTGAGGAGTATGTTTTACGGTGAGTTATTTACAACTGCTTACCAGGACTGTGAATAATATTTAGGGTGATTTATGCTAAGCGTAGAATCACACCTTACCTGCAGCAAAGTCTTCAAAAACAGAACCAGGATACAGTAGGCAATTAAAAAGTTCCACCTAGAAAAATAAGAACCAATGCATTCAATTAAAGGTACATAATTAGGTGTTATGTTAGCTAATCCTATCTTACATAGTTGTAACTTTAGCTCCCTCTATCATAAGTCGTTACTTTAGCTTATTAAATCCTAAGATGTTACTTCGACTAATCGTTGTCTGGGCAAGGAGAAGCTATGATAATGTAACATCAACAGACTGCCCGTATTAAAAAAAATTGTGTTTTATTTTTTAAGTAACTATGTTGATTTATATTAAATATATACATATTTATCATCATGTTGTGTCATATTTATCCTGTAGCGCTCGCATTCAATTTCTTTATTCTATTATATCCTGCCCAATCCTTTTGGGACTGTGTGTGAAGTCTTGTCTGTTGCCTTTGTCCTCTCATTCATTGTAGGATTTCTCTGGGACAATCACACCTTCTCAATACGGCTGTTTCCCATTGCAGTGCCTGTTGTGTGATTCTTTGTCCACCTAGTCTCAGAATGTCACCATCTTTGGATGAGAACAGCTGATAATATGAAAAGAAAGGGGAGCAGAGAAAAAGGAGGAGTTGAAGAAGGAAGAGGCAGGTATAAAGAAAGAAGAGATCAGGTGAGCAACAGAAAAAAAGCTTAAGACAACGATGAAAAAGATGAAGAGAAAGAAAACAGCAGAGGAGGAGGAAGAGGAGGACCACACATCACACACAAAAAGAAATAAGTCTGAAGTTGCACAAAATCTTTCTCTGCAGTTCTGTGACTTGCAGGTTAGTGAAGTCGCTTTACAAGGCAACATTCAAGGTTTACCATGGTTACATTCCTGCGGTGTGCAGTTTAGAAAAAGACTGGCTTTCACACAGTGAAATGAGAACTGCACTATGGAAGAGACTGGAGCCTCACTCACTCACTACATACCATATTTTTAGTGTCTTAAATGCCCTCATGACAACCCCTACTTTTTCGTTTTTTTTTTTTTAAATCCCACCCCATGTACAAGGATAACCCCCCCCCCCCCCTCTTCCCCCCCATTCTTTCCCCCTATTTTAAACTTGAATAAACGTGAGGAAAAATATCGTCTTGTGCATGGAAAAATACGGTAACATCCCCATAGTCACCAGTGGATACATTACAGCCAATTCCACAGTGGAACAGCACAATTTAAAATACATGTCTTTCTAAACCCTCCGTGACATCCCAAGTCCAAACTCACATTCTAAGCAGCTTCCTCAGAGGTTTGACATAAACCTGCTTGCCGAACCACATGAAGATGAAGACAGCCATGACGTAGAAGAAGGAGAAGACATTTATCCGAGTGGCTCCGGTGATGAAGATAATGGCCATGGTCACCCAGTACATGTTCTCAAACACGTTGAACTTGATAGTCTCGATGGCACTTCTGTCAACAGAAGTCAAGTACGTCAGTAAACAACCCTTTGGTGCATCAGGCATATGGTGTGGACCAGTATTTCTTAACATTTTTTTCACCTGCTGCCCACCAAAACAGAGATAACTTTTCCATGGGCCACTTGATAGCTAACTCGATGAAGATGCTTAAAAACAATCCAAGCTGGATTTATCAGGCAAGAATGGATTGAAACATTAGGCACTTCACGAATATCTGCCTTAACCTCATCTCTGTGCCAGGTCATGCGGGTGTTGAAGGGAACGAGCGTGCAGACTATCTTGCTGACACTGCAGATGCTATGGCTGGCCCAGTACTGGACAGAAGTGATGTTATCAATGCACTTACCGTACCGAGCAGCATGCTAAAGGACATGACTCTATATCCCTGTCCAGACTAATGGACATGAAGGTACAGCCTGGAGTTGCAAGAAATTAACACTTCACTAAGAGGACAAGACGTTTCATTAACCAGCACAGAACAGGCGTCATCAGTCGTTTTACACTTGTGGAGCTTTTGAGGGGGAGATCGGAGCACCTATGGATCTGTCCGATGCTGTGATGATAATCCTTTCTAATCACTAATCACTAATAGCTAACCAAACACGTATGCACGTGGTTCAACCCCACTAGGACCATACAATGAGCGAACAACACTCAGTGACACAAAGTGCCATCGTTCAGATGAGGATCACCCTGGCACAAGTCCCAGAAAACCCATTCAACCCTAAGGTTATATTAAAGCCACCTACAACAGCCAGGGTAAGGGCTTTTAAAAAATAAAGAAAAAATTGCGTCCCACATTGCGAATGCTCTAAAATTACTAGCCAAAAAACAGCAACAACAACAAATGGAGATAGCAGTTTACACGTTAAATCCGATGTCACAAAGTTACAATTTTTGGCTTATGTGACATTTTGGTTTGGTTTAGTTTGGTTTATTCAACGGATCAACGTCATGCTACACGGGTGTAACCCATAGGTGCTCTGTTTTACTTCTACCTCAAGTTAAGAGTTTGAAGCAGCTCAGCCAAGTGCACAAACTCTGTTGCACCGCTGAGGATCCTGAAATACTTTGGGCAGATTTTAAACTCCAAATTTAGCACAGGCAGTGCCATTAAGCTACTATTTTCTATTTCCAACAGCCAAGGGATTTTTTAGGTGCGCAACAATACACATGGGCGTCCGATCTTACTACCCAGAGACCAGGGGAAATTACTAGAAAATGGTTAGAAAATCTGATATACACCTGGCTGTCTGATCGCTTGATAACTCAGACATGGATATTCCTTACTGAGCGATATCAAAAATTTCAGACAATGATTGCCTTTTACGTGTGGTCACAAGACTGACATCCGACAACAAACTCAATCAATTTTGTTTAATGATCATCACAGTTTTCAGCTAACATCTTCAAATGCTGAATATCATTTCTACCGGTTTGATTCTCATCCTTGAGGTGCTCATCCTACAGACTGCAATCCTGAATAATAAAGAAAAAAAAACTAACTTCACACCTGCAAGTCCTATACCATCTTCTTATCTGCCAGAATATTACAGTTACCTCCCCCACCACAGCTGAGTATCAGACAGACAGACAGAAAGACAGACAGACAGGCAGGCAGGAAGGCAGGCAGACAGACAGAAAGACAGACAGACAGGCAGGCAGGCAGACAGGCAGGCAGGCAGACAGACAGACAGACAGACAGACAGACAGAGGCAAACAATACTTCACTTCTGCTCCAGAGTAAAATCCTTGTAAGGAATGGGCAGGTTCATCTCCACATCTTCTAGTATGTCAGCATTGTCTCCCCCACCATAATCCTCCATGGATTCGTACTTGGACTCGATGTTGAACACAAATGCTTGCAGGCTGACAAAGAGCAGCTGAGCATAATCCACTGCCACAGAACGATCACAAGGCGTTACAATAAAAGTCATTCTTTAAGACTCACAGTGTGCAAGTTAGATTGGACCACAAACACCTGAGCACAGTCTACAGCATCAACAATAGGACTACAAAATAAGTTATGGGACAACAAATATATTAAAGATGCCAACAACAGATCAAGTAGCTGTCAGGCTAAAGAACAAATCAATAAAAATAATGGACTATTTCACATATTTGGGTAGCAATTTTGACTCTCAAGGAGATACAGTAAATGATATTATGCACACATTGGTAAAGCAACAAGCTATAATATGGAGCTCCAAGTTATACAGCATTGAGACTTGCACACTGTTGGCCAGAAAGGATGACTTTTACTTTAACCGACTTGTGATCATTCTCTAGCCTACTACTTGAAAATTATGAAGAGAAACGTGACCTCAAGAGCAAAGTGTGCAGAACAAGCTATGGGGAACCAAGAAGGACCTGCAGCTGACATGGGAGTTCATAGAGGCAGCCCATCTGATGGTCTGACCTGAGCATACAAAACCAAACGACAAGAAGAAGACGAAGCTATCAGGTAGATTAGGTATATGATGCTTGGATTGTACCATTTTGAATAAACATCAACATTATCAATTTCCACTTCCGCAGTTAAGCGTTGTGGGGAAGATCAGTTTGTGATCCACTGCTTGATGGGCAGTAACAGCTGTTGGCATTTTGTAGAAGCTCTTTGAGGTCATCAATCCATTTTCTCCCAGGGCCTCTTGCTTTTACTTCAGATCTTCTCGTGTGCAGCGCCTGCGTTGGTACTTGTTCTGGCAGCATTCTTACTACATGACCAAACCATCTTCTTTTTCTCAATGAATTTGCTGCACTGTATTATTTCTACAGCCTGTCTGACATTATTATTTCTAACTGTGTCTCGGATGGTTAAGTTGGCGGCTTTTCTCAGGCATAGCATTTCACATGTGGTAATTTTACATAGGGTAGCCTTTGATAATGTCCATGTCTGGCACTGGTAGCACAGTGTTGGTATGAATATGCTGTTTATAATCTGCTGTTTGTGACTAAGTAGCTGAAATGGCAGAGAGGCTAGGATACTTGTTATAGCCTAGCCTAAATTTCTTATTCTTCACATTCACCAGCCTTAAACTCCGGTGAAAAGTTCTGCTTGTTCATACGCTTCTGGATTTTGGTCTGTTTCCAGTATCTGAGTTGTGTGCAAATCTGTTTTACAGAGTTGGCTCATCTGTGTGCAGACTGTTGGTTCCCTGCCTAAAAAAATTACTCTGAGGAAACATTAATCTTCTCTATTCTGGTTTCCCTGGGTGGGTTCTGAGGCCTCACTGTGAGGAAAACAACACACCCACTGCCTTTCCAAAACAAAAACAAACAAACAAAAGCATGCTGTATGAGTCAACTATTTGGGGGATTCCTTCAAAGTCAGAGTGCATCTGCCAGAGAGTCAAAGAACCAACATTCTGCATACCCAAAAAAAAAAAAAGCCAGATCTGTAAATAGGATGTGCACACAACACTCAGGTTCTGGAAAAAAGCAGGTGGATGAACAAGAAGAACTTTTCATTGGAGTTTAAAGCCAGTTCTGCCTGTTCAAGCAATTTCTGCTTGTTCACCCATCTCTGGATCTTAGCCTTCTTCCAGAATCTGAGTGTTCTGTGCACATCTGTTTTACAGATCTAGCATATCTGTATGCAGCAGATTTGTTTGCAGAGTCTTGGTTCATTGCCTCTCAGGAAGATGCACTCCAATGTAGAAGGAAGCCCCCAATTAGTTGACTCCTAAGACATGCTTGTTGTGGAGGCAGTGGGTCTAGTATTGTTTTAACCCCAGTGGGGTCCTGGAACCCACAAGGGGAAAGGTGATTATTATATTACATAACATTAATCACTGTGTTGATCTGGTGTATAACTCTTTGAGTCCCAGGGGGTTTAGCATCACAGGCCCAGGTGGTAGTGAAGAAAGTAATAAAATTGGCGCATCATGCGTTCACTGGGCTTCTAGGTAGGAACCTATGAACGTATGATGCGTTTCTTGAGTTAAAAGACTTGCACTATAGGGTTTTCTGGGTTTGCTCCCTTGAGTGGGTACCGGGTGCAGTCCTGGGAAGAGAAGATGGCTGGCGTGATGCTGACCACATCATCCGTCTTGTGCCGATTGGTCTATAAAGTATAGGTCTAGCGATTGGTCTATAAAGTATAGGTCTAGTGATTGGTCTATAGAGTATAGGTCTAGCGATTGGTCTATAAAGTATAGGTCTAGTGATTGGTCTATAGAGTATAGGTCTAGCGATTGGTCTATAAAGTATAGGTCTAGTGATTGGTCTATAGAGTATAGGTCTAGCGATTGGTCTATAAAGTATAGGTCTAGTGATTGGTCTATAGAGTATAGGTCTAGCGATTGGTCTAGTGATTGGTCTATAGAGTATAGGTCTAGCGATTGGTCTATAAAATATATGTCTAACGACTGGTCTATAAAATATAGGTCTAGCGATTGGTCTATAGAATATAGATCTATCGATTGGTCTATAAAATATAGGTCTAGCGATTGGTCTATAGAATATAGATCTAGCGATTGGTCTATAAAATATAGGTCTAGTGATTGGTCTATAAAATATAGGTCTAGCCCTATACACCCAAAGACATGGAAAAGGGTCCTTTACTATAAGGTTTATAAATATATAGGGCCAAACACAGAATATGAATAATAACTGGAGTGTTTAGTAAAACAATTAACAGGCCCAGCTGAACCAAAGTTTCATTATAAAACAGATGGCACAATTGCACGAAAGTTTCATTACAAAAACAGATAACAGACCAACCGATTATGTAACCACATGTACACAAAATTTAAGATAGGTGTATCAGCCATGTGCACATGTGGAAAGGTGCCCCAGACAGCAGAGCATGTACTCCAGGACTTTTACACATTAAGGCAAACCTTTTGGCCAGAAAGTACAACAGTGGAACGTAAACTTTATGGACCACTGAATGAATTAACAAAAACAGCTAAATTTATACAAGAAACAAAATTGCTGATATAGACAACTTATTTCAGGTGAACGAAAGAAGAAGAAGAAGATAACAGACAAATGTATTTATACAGAACAATGTGTAAAACAATATACACACAAGTAGGTATAGCTGAACACAACTTTAGCTTCAAAATAGGCAATATAGAAAAAAAAAGCATAATCTAAACATCTTTTTTAAAGTATAGAAAATAATATCACAAATAAATAAGTGCAGCTAAGCCAAACAAATGTTTAGTTACAAAAGAGATAACAGAGGGAAAAAATAATAATGTGAGAAAAGTTTTTCAAAATTAAGTTACACACAACGATGCATAAACAATAATTGAATTATAAATGAAACAACATGGAAAAAGTATCATTCAAGGATAGTTAAACAAAACTAATACCATAAAAAGCCGGCATGATGCTGACCATATCACCCATCTTGTGCCGATTGGTCTATAAAAATATAGGTCTAGCCCTATATGCCCTTTACGCCTAAAGGCATGGAAAAGGGTCCTTTACTTTTTTTTTTTAATACCATAAAAATGAAGAGCTAAACAAAGGTTTAGCTACCAAAAACCTAACAAATTGAAAAAAAAATAATAATTTAAGAAAAGTTTAGCAGAATAATGGTACTCAGAAAAATGAACAGTAAAACAAAGGTTTAGTTACAAAAGAGACACACATTAAAAAAAGGATAATTTAAGGAAAGTTTAACAAAACAATGATACAAATAAATATTCACAGTTAAACAATGGAGAAGGGAACAGAGAGTGAAGTTAAACAGATAGGGAGAACAGGAGGTATGCAGCATGCAATAGCAAAGGATGTGATGACTGGACGTGAGTTGGTTGAGGGCCTATGCTCCACTGAGGAATAGAGGGCAGCAGAAAAAGAAAACAAAAGTTCAGTTAGAAAAGAGGAAACATAGAATAAAAACACATTGTAAAGAAACTTTAGTAAACACAACAACATACACAGATACGTAAAACTGCATGGAGCTTCAGATGCCTATAATAAACAAACCTATAAGTTTATTGGACTTCGGACGATCGTAGTACGCAGGCAAATACAGCCAGTGTCTAAGATTTTTGGAGATACCTGTGTCCTCTGACCAGGGGTAGCCTGCAACATATTACAGACAGGCCATATGTCAATACAAGCCACGTAAAGGGTACTAGTAGGTACAGGCTTCACCAAGCTCTACTCCCAGGTCAAACAACTGTGTTAGCATCAGAAATTCACCAACATCCACTAGCATAGTTTATACAGCGTTGATAATATCAGCTTTGTCCGTTATTCTTCCTGTATGCAATGCTGCACTGCTTGCCAGCTGGTCTGTTTGTTCATTTTAATTTGCTTCGGTAAGCCCAGGTGTGTATATCCTGGTGATGGAGGTTCCCTTTTCTTACAAATAATGTACGATGTGTAAGAGACTGTTCAAGTGTCTTCTAGCATACACATTTTGGTCAGTGTATATTAAACAAATCTGGCAACCACAGGGGTATCTTTCATTCTTACAGCACAGCAAATGGCAACAGTTTTTGTGGCAATATGTAATGAAAGATATAATGATTTCTGTATAAAACATTCTGGTAATGAAAGAGTTTAGTTTCATTTGTGGGTGTGTCAGAGGTCTCTAAGGTTCACTGGTCAAGAATCCATTTCCATGTCGTGAGGTTGCTGAGTATATGGTGTCAGTCCCATATTTCTGTAGACCAGAGCTATTTAAGTGGTGGCCCACAGGACAAATCCGGCCCGCAAAGGCCCAGCAAGTGGCCTGCTCATCATTACCAGCTTTACTGTATTAGTTCTCTGCCTATGCTGGGGCAGGAATGTGGTCCAAGATGATCTCCATTTTCAATATTTTGGCCCCTGGGTGCCTTAGCTGAATTGCCCTGCTGTAGATCAACTAGTACTCAGTGGATGTTAATGCAGTATTATACCAGCCACCTTTACTTCTTAGGGCAATTCCTGGTACACATGTTATCCCAGGTCAAGGTGCAAATTACAGGCTCATAAACAGCACCTTTTTTCAGTTACAGTCTCTAATAAATACCAGTTGTTGCGCCAGTTAGCTGGAGAAGTGAGCACTGAAGTCTGCTGAGATCAGATCAAGGAATCTGGAATGAATCTTTTGTAGAAGTTCTTGGTAAGAAAGAACAGAAACATAAAGCATGGACAACATCAAAAACCATTAATATAAAAGAAGAAAGTAAAAGTAAAAAGGGAGACTTGTTCAGTAGCAAAACAAGAGCTGCTACAGCTCAGGAAAAATACACAGAAGCTAATATGAAAGTTAGGAGGCAAATAAAGGCAGATAGAAGGAAATATTTAGATGACCTAGCACAAGAAGTGGAGACACCGGCAGCAGCAAAAGGAAACCTCAAGAGACCTTTACAGTACCACAAAAAAATTAGTAGGTTATTATAGTCAGCCAACTGGATCAATAAAAAATACTCACTAACACTAAAAATCAAATGGACAGATGGGCTGAATATAGAATACTTCTAAACAGACCAGCTCCAGAGGTTTCTCAAGATACTCAGCTTTTAGAAATGGAACTGGATATCAACTGTGAGATACCATCTAAAGAGGAAATTTACAAATAAGCCAGCTCATTAAAATGCACATGCACACAGAACTCAAGTACTGAAATAAGACTAATGTCCAGAAGTGGACAAGAACCCAAAGAACTTACTGCAGGAGTTTACAGCCTGTGAACATCAAGAAGAAGAAAAAAATGATATATATCTTTTTTTTTTTTTTATCAAAACTGAATTAGAATCCCACGGTTTTCTTCTTCTCTTCATCCCGTTTCTTCAACTAATAAAGATGTGTTCTTAAGCTGTATGTGAAAAAGTCTAAACCTTTATGTGAAAAAGTCTACAGCTCTATCTGCAAAAATGTAAAGCTCTATGTGAAAAAGTCTAAAGTTCTATCTGCAAAAATGTAAAGCTCTATGTAAAAAGGCCTAAAGTTCTATCTGCAAAAATGTAAAGCTCTATATGAAAAAGTCTGAAGTTCTATGTTAAAAAGTCAATTTCCCTATATTTCTCTCAGAAATCCGAGGTTATGGGCCCTAACACCCCGCAGCTCCTGCCTTGCTCTCCCAGGATTCCATGAGGAAAGAGGTTTAAATACTCACGGATGCAGGAGCCTTTGGGAAAACCTAAGACCAGCAAGAACTCCACAGCCAAAATCAGTGACAGGGTGAGCTTGTAGAGGACCCACAGTTTGGCAACTGTGCGGCGAGACAGCATCAGCAGCACCGCAACGATGAAGATGTAGATCACAGCGATAAAGTCCACTCGAAACATGACCACAATGGCTGTCATGATGTAGCAGCACTGAAGTAAACAGAGCAGACGCAGTAGCTCATCACCGGACAACACAGTCAACACAGACAATGACTGTGAACACAGACAATCATAGTGAATACAAACAATTAGAGTGAACACAGACAATCATAGTGACACAGACTATTATCATGACTACAATTATTGTGAACACAAACAACTATCATGAATACAATTATTGTGAAAACAGACAATTATCATGAATACAATTATAGTGAATACAGACAATTATCATGTACACAGTTATTGTGAAAACAGACAATCATGAACACAATTACAGTAAACACAGACAACTATCATGAAGACAACTACTGTGAACACAGACAATGACACTGAACACAGATAATTATTGTGGACACAGACAATGCCAATGAACACAGACAATTATAGTGAACAAAGACAAATATAGTGAACACAGACAAGTATAGCGATCACAGACAATTATCATGAATACAAATATTGTAAACACAGACAATGACACTAAACATGGACAATTATTGTGGACATAGACAATGCCAGTGAAGACAGACAATTATAGTGAATACAGACAGTTATAGTTAATGCACACAATTATTGTGAATATAATTACAGGGAAAACACACAATTACCGTGAACACAAACATTAATTGTAAATACAAACAATTATAGTTAATACATGTGACAAGCTGGTCTGGACAACTGTTTCTTCGCTTTTAATTATTGCTTTGTATAGCAATATTATTCAGTTTCTTACCTTTTAAATACTGCTTTGTGTTAGCAATATCATTAAAATTCTTACCTTTTACTTATTGCTTCACTATAGCAATATTATTAATTAATAAGTGGAAAATGGGTGAATGACAATCTGTAGGATTCACTTAGAGTTAGCTACCCTTTTAGCACTTCCTAGTACTTCCTACTTCCTTTTTCAAACAGAGACATACGGTTGA
Organism: Candidula unifasciata; assembly: GCA_905116865.2. Taxonomy (NCBI): domain Eukaryota; kingdom Metazoa; phylum Mollusca; class Gastropoda; order Stylommatophora; family Geomitridae; genus Candidula; species Candidula unifasciata. The sequence continues at coordinate 169,594 of CAJHNH020001324.1, forward strand.
GGAAGGAAACAGACATTTTCATTTTTCCTCCTCAACTGACTAAGTACATACTAAAGTTGGTAGTCAGTACCTTAGTCTAATTGTGTTTGAATTCCCTAACAGGGGCTCCAGGTGGAAGGTTCAGAATGCCAGGTGGAAGTTCCAAAATACCAGGTGGAAGGTCCAGAATACCAGGTGGAAGTTCCAGAATGCCAGGTGGAAGGTCCAGAATACCAGGTGGAAGTTCCCCAATGCCAGGAGGAAGGTCCAGAATACCAGGTGGAAGTTCCACAATGCCAGGTGGAAGGTCCAGAATGCCAGGTGGAAGTTCCAGAATGCCAGGTGGAAGGTCCAGAATGCCAGATGGAATGTCCAGCATACCAGGTGGAAGTTCCAGAATGCCAGGTGGAAGTTCCAGAATGCCAGGTGGAAGTTCCAGAATGCCAGGTGGAAGGTCCAGAATGCCAGGTGGAAGGTCCAGAATGCCAGGTGGAAGGTCCAGAATACCAGGTGGAAGGTCCAAAATGCCAGGTGGAAGGTCCAAAATGCCAGGTGGAAGGTCCAAAATGCCAGGTGGAAGGTCCAGAATACCAGGTGGATGTTCCCCAATGCCAGGTGGAAGGTCCAGAATACCAGGTGGAAGTTCCACAATGCCAGGTAGAAGGTCCAGAATGCCAGGTGGAAGTTCCACAATGCCAGGTGGAAGGTCCAGAATACCAGGTGGAAGTTCCACAATGCCAGGTGGAAGTTCCAGAATGCTAGATGGAAGTTCCACAATGCCAGGTGAAAGGTCCAGAATGCCAGGTGGAAGGTCCAGAATACCAGGTGGAAGGTCCAAAATGCCAGGTGGAAGGTCCAAAATGCCAGGTGGAAGGTCCACAATGCCAGGTGGAAGATCCAGCATAGCTGCAGGTGGCCTCTTGTCTAGACTGGACTAGAAGATTCGACCTGCCTGAAGTGTCTGCAGGTGCCCTCTTGTCTAGACTGGACTAAAAGATTCGACCTGCCTGAATTGTCTGCAGGTGCCCTCTTGTCTAGACTGGACTAGAAGATTTGACCTGCCTGAATTGTCTGCAGGTGCCCTCTTGTCTAGACTGGACTAGAAGATTCAACCTGCCTGAAGTGTCTGCAGGTGGCCTCTTGTTTAGACTGGACTAGAAGATTCGACCTGCCTGAAGTGTTTGCAGGTGCCCTCTTGTCTAGACTGGACTAGAAGATTCGACCTGCCTGAAGTGTTTCCAAGGCTAATAGCCAGAAGCTGACCCAAGGAGCACAAACAACAGATGAGTGGACATATCAATCCACTATGTCAAATATAAGTCAGTATCCCCCCCACCCCCCCCCCCCCAAAAGTCCCATTATTTAACTTCCAATTGAAATAAACGATTGATTTAATGTTGTTCCAGTCTTGTGGAGTTTATTTTAACAGTGTATGTCAGTGAGCAAGAGCTGGTATATTTAAATTTACAATTTATTAACAGTTAGGAATCAGATTTTGGCAAACCCCAAATCCTCTCCTTTAACCAGCAAGGCTGGGAGAAAAATAATCGTTTACGATGTTTCACTGTTTGCGATTCCCTCTGTAGATTGCACGTTGTGCATTCGCTAGATTAAAGTTAATTATTCTGCCACAGTACAAACAATTATTGTGAAGACAAACAATTATAGTAAATACAAACAATTACAGTGAATGACAAACAATTACAGTGAACACCGAAAATTATTGTGAAGACAAATAATTATCCTGAACACAGACAGTTATTGTAAACACAGACAATTATAGTGAACAGAGACAATTATTGTGAACACAATTATAGTGAACACAAACAATTATAGTGAACACAGACAATTATAGTGAACACAGACAATGACAGTAAACACATTCAGCACAAAAATCCTGAAAAGTACAAACTCACTTCAAGGCCAAACTTGTAGAAAAAATAATTTGCGAAGTACTTGATACAAGAGACCACATTTTTATCTGCATCAAAACGTCTGATTTTAGGAAAGAGGATCCCCTTCTTAGGCCTGCGGACTCCAGGCTTAGCATAATACTGCTTTTGATGGTAGCGGATGATGCTGTCAAATACAATCAGGGCCACGACCAGCATGTACAGCTATGGAGAACAGCAAGAAAATAATCACTCAACCATCAGACAATTGGGACCATGCTCTTACTCACTAAGTCTGGCCCAAAGTTTGTGTACGCCAAGTTGAGATGAGCCCTCACAGTCCCTCGGAAAATTCCCATAGGCCAGTGTTTCCCAAACATTTCTCAGTGGCAGCACCTTTTTTCAGTTAACATTCTTCTACGGCGCTCTAACCTAAGTAAAACTATGTAAGAGATTTAAAAAAAATAAAACTAGTGTTTCTTCGAATATTTCGTGGCAATCTGTGAAGAGGTAGTGGCTCCCTGAGGCGCCACGGCGCACAGTTTGGGAATCACTGTCATGAGCAATCCATCCCCATCTTCAGAGCCAGCGAAGAGATCCGACTCCAATGGGACCAGCAGAAGAATGACGGTATGTCCGTGCTGCTTTTTTTTTTTTTTTTTAAATCTCAGGGTGTTATGTGCTGGCCGGATCTCCTTGTCATTGACAGTTGCATCACTCCCCAAAAGGGTGTGGACCACATCAAGCTTGTCATGCATCATTTCTCCACCAGGTGTTAGAGAAACAGCCAATCTGTTTTCCCATTTATTTCCCAAAACAACTGCGTTTCTGGGGAAAAATAATATTCAAAGAAAGCCAACTATCCAAGACCTTTGAAAACAATACTTGCCACTCTGTGTGGAACATGCCAGTCTCTACTTTTCTCAGAAAGTTTTGTGAGTCTGTTACAATCACCACATATGTGTGCAGTTGGTTCACAAGCCAACAGAAAGCTTCAGTGACTGCCTCAACCTCCATTCTCAAACTAGATGCCCAAGCTGGTTTGCACTGTGTACTACAGATTCAGAAAATGGCGAGTGGTCAGCTGCCAAAGAAGTGATGGTACAAAGTCTACCCCCCTGACTTATGACCAGGTTCTGTTCTGACTAACAGGTCATGTCAATTGGTTGTAAGTTGAATTTATATATTTTCCAGCACTATTTTCATTCAAATGTGTTATAAATACTGCAAATAAAACACAAAAATTATTTCTATGTATATATAATTATTTTACAGAATATGAAAAATAAATATGTACTCCAATGTTTCCTGCAACTTTTTTAACCCTATCAATGTAGTTATTCTTCGTTTTATACTATTTGTATTTATTTACTTTTGTAGTCATTAAGTGCGGATGGTCGTAAGTTGCAAGTTGAGGAGAAGGTGTACTTTATTCTTGCTACGGATCCTGAGTATTGCTTGTAAATATTTTACGCACGTGGCTTATTGGTGTGAACACTCGGCTCTCCGGCGGATGTGTTCCAACTTCAAAGAAATCATCAGTTTTATGTACAGAGGCCAAGTCCTGGATAGACAGCCTGTTTCTAGTACGGCCATGGAGAGGCATAGACAGATCATAAACAGTATCAGCCCTGGCATAAGCGCACCGCCGCAGATGGTGGTTCGTATCTCATCAAAATCTGCTTGTGCCATCACACATCACATTGAGAAACTACTCTCCCCGAGTGGGTCCCAGGACCCCGTTGTTAGGAAAACAAGAATAGACCCACTGCCTTGTCAACAAGCATTTCGTAGGAGTCAACTAATTGGGGACTTCCTTCGAAGTTGGAGTGTATCTGCCCGAACAAATAAGCCAGTAAAAAGGATCTACACACAAAACATAGGCACGGCACAAAGCCAAAGTCTGAATGGATGAACAAACAAGACCTGCTGCCAGAGCTTACAGCCGGTGAACAAAGAAGAAGAAGAAGAGAAACTATTCTTCTATTTTGCTCTATCCTGCGCAACTGTTTCAATATCATGGATTGAACCCAGCCCAGCAACTTTGGCCTTCTCTTATCAACATTCATTTCAAGATTTATTTTGGACCTTTTTCCTGTCAATTTGTTTTTCATTAATCCCTTCACCCTGAGAACTCTAAAAGTAAATAGGTCATGATCCTGTTAGGTTTTTTAAAAAAATCAGCAAAAACAACTTTTGTACAGGTCAATATTTTAAAATAACTTTAAAAAAAATTTAAAGGTATATGAAAGCAGTAATCAATATAAACAAGAGCGGGGCGAAGCATTAAACTGAATACATCCCCTGGGGCATAAAACACTAACAGGTATCAGGCGAGTCATGCCATGACCCTATGACCTTTAACACTGAGGCTCACGAGAAAATATAATGTCATCTAGTCTTTAAAAAAGCCTTTAGCACAAAGGCTAAATGCCATTGTCAGATAACTTATTCGTATCCGGATCTCCTAAATATTTACAGAAGCGCAAACTCAGCATCTCATAAACAAATCACAATAGGCAAGTCAGAAAAATGACATTTATGGAGAGCTAGACCCGACTGGAACTGTCAGTTTTTCAGCTTCTCGGGGTGAAAAAGTTAACTCTTTCGGTACCACAAGGTTTCACAGGAGATGTCAGAGCCAAGAAGTGACCATGGAGCAAAATCATTAACTGTCACAGCAGCAATTTAAAATGAAAGTGAAGAATCCCTTTTCCACACCTTCAGGTGTATCGGACATATAGGGCAAGAACTACATTTGATAGACCAATCAGCACTTGGTGGGTGATGTGGTCAGTATCACGCTGACCTTTTTCCCCCCAGGACTGCACCTGGTACCAACTCAAGGCTGGATAGACCTGGAAGCCAAGGTCCTTTTTTTTTTTTTTTTTCAAGTGCGGCTTCGCCAGGACCCTAATCCATGACCTTCCAATCCACAGGCAAGCACCAGGCCACTACAAAGTAGCAATATAAGTTACAAAAAAGTACAGACCCCTTTTCCACGCCTTTAGGCGTATAGGGCATATAGGGCTAGACCTATATTTTTATAGACCAATCAGCACAAGATGGGTGATGTGGTCAGCATCACGCCGGCCGCCTTTACTTTCCTGGGACTGCACCCGGTACCCACTCAAGGCTGGGTCGACCTGTGAGCCAAGGTCATTTTTGAAATAAGTCCGGCTCCGCCAGGGAGCGAACCCACAACCTTCCGATCCGCGGTGAGCGTCTAGCCGCTCGGCCACGGCGACTCCCAAAGTAACAATATACACAATGGTAATTATTGGCTGGGAAGCCAGATTTCTTTAATACCTTACCACTAAATGTTGTAAGTAAGCGAACACAATACGGTGTGGTGGAAAATCAAGGAAGAGTCACTCGCATAACAGGTGGTGCTTGGAATCAAAAGAGTTAGGTTCCTTTTTGGTGTTTTTCTTTCCGACTCTCCTCAGGAAGTGGTTACTACATCACACCTTTGTTGTCCTAAAAGTGTTGCTACTTGTGGTTGTCCAGACACTTCTCTTATTACTTTGTCTTTCTTGAATTAATTCTATTTAACTTTCATCAATTCCTTCAACTCAGCATTGCTTTGAACATGATCCGGCGGGTAGAGGCAGGCTGGTTACGCAGACAGTGGCTTCAGTCGTTGCAAAATTCTCCTGTGTGTGCAGTTACTTTCATATTCGTCCCAGGGCATGCAGGCGTTGTTGGTAATGAGAGAGCTGATAGACTGGCAGGTGCTGCATTAATTGAGGATGGCTGCCCCATGGATCACGCAGACATTGTCATTGCCCTTAAAGAGATAGGACGTTCTGAGGATTTTGAAAGCAACGTGTCCACATCACTGCTAAGAATACATGAATTGGGAGTAAACATCGGCACAGCCAAGCATGAGAAGCACACTGGACGCACATGAAGTCTTGTTAACCAACACAGGACTGGTACTATTAACCGCACGACACTGATGAATATGTTGAGAGGGGAATCTGAACGTCTATGGATGTGTCCGGAGTGCTGTGAAGATAATCTATCTCATAACTCATTGCAAAAGAAGAAAGAAGTAAAGGACCCTTGTCTCTGCCTTCACACATTCTGGGCAGACAGAGCTAGACCTATATTTTATTGACCAATCAGCATTCGGTGGGTGATCTTGTCACCCACCTTTACTACCCAGGAATTTACCTGATACCCATTTGAGGTTGGGCTGACCTAAATTCCAAGGTCATTTTTTTTTTTTAAAAGGTTAGCTCCATTTGGATTTGAACTCTTGACCTTTGGATCTGCAGCGAGCACCTAGCTGCTACATCAAGAAGGTTAAAGAAAAAAAAATCAATAAAATAACATCTTGTCAGTGTTAAGCCAGTTCTTACCCTTAAAAATAGGGGGCTGTGTGGTCTCGAGGCATGGTGTCCGCCTTGAGTGCTAGAGGTTCCGGGTTCAATCCCCGGTGAGGACTGGGATTTTTCAGGTAGACTTGGACTTTAGTAATTCCCCCTGTTCTCTGGGTAGTGAGATCGGACGCCTGTGTCCATTGTTGCGCACGAAAAGTCCCTTGGCAGTTGGAAATAGAAAAGAGTAGTCTAACGGCGCTGCCCGGGCAAAATTTGGAGTTAAAAATCTACCCAAAGTATTTCAGGATCCTTGCTGGTGCTACAGAGCCTGTGCACTGTGCTCAGCTTCTTCAGACTCGGACTTGAGTTAGAAGAAGAACGGAGCATTCATGGGTTACACCCGTGTGCCATGATGTTGATCAGTTGTTCAAAACTTCAAACTTACCCCCAAATAACGGTGGACGGACATGACCTCAGGTTTATATGTCTTAAAGCCAAGCCAAGCTGAATTTTCCTTTAGGTTGAGTTTCACACTCTCGTTTCCCCAGTACTGGAGTGATCAAAGGCAAATTCACAGATTACCCAGTGTAAAAAAAATCAGGTTAAAAAAAATCAAATTAGATAAGTGGAAGATGATAATGATGATGATGGTGGTGATGATGATGGTGGTGATGGTGGTGGTGGTGATGATGATGGCAATGATTATGATGATGGCAATGATGACAATGATGAAGATGATGGTGATGATGAAGATGATGATAATGATGATGATGATAGTAGTGGCGATTATGACAATGATTATGATGATGATGATGATTGCAATGATGACAATGATGAAGATGATGGTGATGAAGATTATGATGATGATGGTGGTGGTTATGATGGTAGTGATGGTGATTATGGCAATGATTATGATGATGAAGATGATGGTGATGATGAAGATGATGATGATGAAGATAACTGTGATGATGAAGATGATGGTGATGATGAAGATGATAGTGATGATGACAATGATGAAGTTGATGAGGATGATGAAGATGTTGATGATGAAGATAACTCTGATGATGAAGATGATGGTGATAATGATGTAAATGGTGAAGATGATGACAACAGTGATCATAATGATAATGATGATCACGAACATGATGGTGATGATGAAGACAATGATAATGAATTACTCACAAATGTAAGATGATGATTATTAATCTCTCTCTTCTTCTTTCATCATTAACCAGCTGTAAACCTCTAGTTCTAGTTGTTCGACCACCTCTGGGTTTTAGTCTTGCTGAGTATTGTGTGCACATTTATTTTACAGATCTGACTTATGCATATGCAGACTGTTGATTCCTTACCTCTCAGGCAGATGTCCTCCAACTTCGAAGGAAGCCCCCCAGTTAGATTAATCTTACAACATGCTTGTTGTTGAGGCAGCGGGTCTATTCTTGTTTTTCTCAAAATAGAGTCCCAGAACCGACAAAGGGAACATGATTATCAAATGACCGACAACACTTTGCTAATGCAGTTTCCACATACAGACGGTAGGTAGTCTACGGTTTCATGGCCTGAGCTGCTGAGTTTAGTGTCTGGTGCAGCCGGGTGAGCTGTGTTTTTCCTCTTCCTTTGTGCAGCAGTTGTGTCCTGGTATTCAATATGGCTAGTAGCCGGTTTACTTGTGAGCTGGTGAAATACCTTGTGTGGTTGTTCTACATGTGTATAGCCAACTTATCGTACCTAAACTTCCATCAACAACAAACTGCATTTCTGGTGACGACTGTTGGTTTTGGTGCCTCTAGCAACTGTCATTATACTGCGCATATTTTTGGATTGTTCCAGGACTTATTGTTTGTTCACAAGCTTTTCACATGAAACAGTGAGGGACATTCGATTTTTACTGGCACCAGCACGGAGCAAGTACGGGAAACCCGACTGCAGTACAGCCCAAACCTCGACTAAGACTAAGACAGATGATGATGGTTGTATGATGATGATGATGATGATAACGGTGGTGCTGATGCCAATGAGGATGATTATGACAATGATGATGATGATGACAATGATGTTGAGTGACTCACACAGGTAGTCGACCAGAAATAAGGATCAGTGATGTTTAACTCAAACACCATCTTGACGAGAATAATCACCGCAGTCCACAACAGCAGCAGCTGTCCTAGAAGTCTGCTCGTGTGTGGAATCGGCATCAACAGTGCTATCAGGAATACATAGACTGCAGTCAGGGCGGAAACCTAGGTTTGGAGGGAAAAGAAGTAAAAGGAAATCTACATCTGAGAATACTGTGAGCCTAGAGACAGGAATACAGTAAACTTGTAGTGGGGAATAATAATTAGTTACGTGGCCCTGCCAGCAAGCCAATCCTGCTCGTTCATTCCCTCTTACCCCAGAGTGTCCTGGCACAAAAATGAAACTAATTACTATCAGACAAGATTTAAAAATACAGCCAGTGACTCCAACTATTTTCTTTGAATCCATCCTGTCTGTTGTCTTCTTAAACATGCTCATGGAATCACTTAGAAAGCACACATGAACAGAATTTGTGCACTGTTTATAGTTAGTGTGATGCAAAAGTTACAAATGGTATATACACACAAAAATAACACTGTAGAGAAAACAGACACAAGGGAATATATAATTTGGAATACAGTAACCCTAGATATGGGAGTTGGGTGAACTTGTAGTTGGGAATACAGGAACCCTAGATATGGGAGTTGGGTGAACTTGTAGTTGGGAATACAGTAACCCTAGATATGGGAGTTGAGTGAACTTGTAGTTGGGAATACAGTAACCCTAGATATGGGAGTTGGGTGAACTTGTAGTTGGGAATACAGTAACCCTAGATATGGGAGTTGGGTGAACTTGTAGTTGGGAATACAGTAACCCTAGATATGGGAGTTGGGTGAACTTGTAGTTGGGAATACAGGAACCCTAGATATGGGAGTTGGGTGAACTTGTAGTTGGGAATACAGTAACCTTAGACATGGGAGTTGGGTGAACTTGTAGTTGGGAATACAGGAACTTTAGACATGGGAGTTGGGTGAACTTGTAGTTGGGAATACAGGAACCTTAGACATGGGAGTTGGGTGAACTTGTAGTTGGGAATACAGGAACCCTAGACATGGGAGTTGGGTGAACTTGTAGTTGGGAATACAGGAACCTTAGGCATGGGAGTTGGGTGAACTTGTAGTTGGGAATACAGTAACCTTAGACATGGGAGTTAAGACACTTGAACCTAAGTACACAATTTACTCAACCATTTTATAATTTGAAAAAGATTTTATTAATAGTGTAAATAAACTGAATGATATTGAACTACAAGAATACTTGGATATGCTGATGACATTGATATTGTTGGAGAAAATGAACTAGAGACTGTTAAAACACTGACTGTCTTAAAAAAATCAGCTCAGAAAATGGGACTAGTTATCAATCAAGATAAGACTTCTTCGCTGTCTTCGCTGATCTCAAGCAGATTTGGGAAAATTCTTTATGCACCATGGTATATGCTTGCGCAACCCTGGTATACGGTTGCGGCCACCCTGGTATACGCTTGTGGCACCCCTGGTATACGGTTGCAGCACCCCTGGTATACACTTGCGGCACCCCTGGTATACGCTTGCAGCACCCCTGGTATACGCTTAAGACACCCCTGATATACGCTTGTATCACCCCTGTTATACGCTTGTGGCACCCCTGGTATACACTTGCATCATCCCTGGTATATGCTTGCAGCACCCCTGGTATATGCTTGTATCACCCCTGTTATACGCTTGTGGCACCCCTGGTATACACTTGCATCATTACTGGTATACGCTTGCGGCACCCCTGGTATATGCTTGTATCACCCCTGTTATACGCTTGTGGCACCCCTGGTATACACTTGCATCATCCCTGGTATACACTTGCGGCACCCCTGGTATATGCTTGTATCACCCCTGTTATACGCTTGTGGCACCCCTGGTATACACTTGTATCACCCCTGGTATACACTTGTATCACCCCTGGTATACACTTGCATCATCCCTGGTATACGCTTGCGGCACCCCTGGTATATGCTTGTATCACCCCTGTTATATGCTTGTGGCACCCCTAGTATACACTTGCATCATCCCTGGTATACACTTGTGGCACCCCTGGTATACGGTTGCAGCACCCCTGGTATACACTTGCGGCACCCCTGGTATACGCTTGCAGCACCCCTGGTATACGCTTAAGACACCCCTGATATACGCTTGTATCACCCCTGTTATACGCTCGTGGCACCCCTGGTATACACTTGCATCACCCCTGGTATACGCTTGCGTCACCCCTGGTATACGCTTGCGGCACCCATGGTACACACTTGCGGCATCCCTGGTATACACTTGCGGCACCCCTGGTATACACTTGTATCACTCCTGGTATACACTTGCGGCACTCCTGGTATACACTTGTATCACTCCTGGTATACACTTGTATCACCCCTGGTATACACTTGTATCACTCCTGGTATACACTTGTATCACCCCTGGTATACACTTGCGGCACTCCTGGTATACACTTGTATCACTCCTGGTATACACTTGTATCACCCCTGGTATACACTTGCGGCACTCCTGGTATACACTTGTATCACTCCTGGTATACACTTGTATCACTCCTGGTATACACTTGCGGCACTCCTGGTATACACTTGTATCACCCCTGGTATACACTTGTATCACTCCTGGTATACACTTGTATCACCCCTGGTATACACTTGTATCACTCCTGGTATACACTTGCGGCACTCCTGGTATACACTTGTATCACTCCTGGTTTACACTTGTATCACCCCTGGTATACACTTGCAGCACCCCTGGTATACACTTGCGGCACCCCTGGTATACACTTGCGGCACCCCTGGTATACACTTGTATCACCCCTGGTATACACTTGTATCACTCCTGGTATACACTTGTATCACCCCTGGTATACACTTGTATCACTCCTGGTATACACTTGCGGCACTCCTGGTATACACTTGTATCACTCCTGGTATACACTTGTATCACCCCTGGTATACACTTGTATCACTCCTGGTATACACTTGCGGCACTCCTGGTATACACTTGTATCACTCCTGGTATACACTTGTATCACTCCTGGTATACACTTGTATCACCCCTGGTATACACTTGCAGCACCCCTGGTATACACTTGCGGCACCCCTGGTATACACTTGCGGCACCCCTGGTATACACTTGCGGCACCCCTGGTATACACTTGCGGCACTCCTGGTATATACTTGTATCACCCCTGGTATACACTTGCGGCACCCCTGGTATACACTTGCGGCACTCCTGGTATATACTTGTATCACCCCTGATATACACTTGCGGCACCCCTGGTATACACTTGCGGCACCCCTGATATACACTTGCGGCACCCCTAGTATACACTTGCGGCACCCCTGGTATATACTTGTATCACCCCTGATATACACTTGCGGCACCCATGGTATATACTTGTATCACCCCTGATATACACTTGCGGCACCCCTGGTATACGCTTGTATCACCCCTGATATACACTTGCGGCACCCCTGGTATACGCTTGTATCATCCATGGTATAAACCTGTGGCACCCCTGGTATATACTTGCGGCACCCCTGGTATACGCTTGTATCACCCATGGTATACGCTTGCGGCACCCCTCGTATACACTTGCGGCACCCCTGGGTGCTCAAGTTGTACTCCAAGTTTCAGAGCCATATGAAACTACTGGTACTGCTACCAAACCTCATTAAAAATCTTCAGCAAAACAAACATTAAAAAGTCAACAACAGTACAAACACTGTGACCCTCACCTCACTAACAGCAACCACAATGACAGTGAACGTCATCACCTTATAGATGTGGATCTGCCCTAGTCTCCAGAGGTAGACAACAAACCCAGACCACACTTCAGAGATCCTCAGACTCTTCCTCCTTATCCACGTATGCATAGAACCAGTGACTGGTAAAAGTGAACACGCATGCATTTTATCATCATCATCATCATCATCACATAGCAGGTCCTTTGCAAAGCTTGGCTCTCACCTTGGCACAGCAGAAAGCTATTTGTTCCCTTGCCAACTTTCTTGCCTTATTAAATGTCACGCCCAGAAGATGGCCATAGGTAATGTACACTCTGAATGAGTAGAAAGCATTTAAAAATCGCACTTAACCTCCTTCCCTTGGATACACAATCCTGGGCATGTAGGCGTGAAAGTTAATGGATGAGCAGACCAACTGGCAAGCAGTACATGAATACAAACAGGATAAAGGATGGGCAGAGCAGATCTCATTACCTCTGCATGGACCAGGCTAGTGGATAATGATGAACCCCTGACACTAACATGCTTACATAACCTGGGAATAAAGCATGGTGAAGCATGTCTATGCAGCCTTTAAAGCCGAGAGAGGAGACATTATAGCCAGCGTCTCACTGGAACAATCAGTAGAGGTACCTTAGAGTGGCTGCTGCATTGGAGGACTGAGCACACATGGGAATGCCCAGTGTGCAGTGACGCTGTGATAGCGTAACATGTCCTTGGGATAGCTCTGCATCAGAGGGCTCAGCATGCATGGTAATACTCCATGTGGGTGATGTCCACTGCGACAATATAACATAATGAAATACAGTTCTTCTTCTTCCTTCTATCCCCCCAATGGAGCATAGGCCCTCAACCAACTCATGTTAATTGCTCGGTTCTACACCATTTCATGCAGCTCTCTCCATGTCCTCCCAATCTTTTTAACTTCACTCTCCAGCTCCCTTCTCCATTTGTTTTTTGCTCTTTCTTTATTTCTATGCCTCTGTGGGTTCCAGTGCAAAGACATTCTAGTTATTATGTTCTCAGGTTTTCTCAACGTGTGTCCTGCCCAATGTCAGCCTTTATTCTTCACCTCTTGGTCCACTTGAACTTGTTTAGTTCTCTCACAAAGCTCAACATTAGTGATTCTATCATACCAATTAATTCCCTCTATTCTGCCAGGCGCTGGTTTAGGTTTAGGCGACAGGTCAATATCATGGCACAAGGGTAGTAACCCATAAGTGCTCCAATCTACTTCTGACTCAAGCCTGAGTCTGAAGAATCTCAGCGCAGCACACGAACTTCATAGCACCGGCAAGGTTCCTGAAATACTTTGGGTAGATTTTTAACTCCAAATTTTGCCTGGGCAGTGCCGTTAGGCTACTCGTTTTTCGATTTCCAACTGCCAAGGGATTTTTAACGTGTAAAGCAATACACACAGCGTCCAGTCTTACCACCCAGAGGCCGGGGGAAATTACTAAAAGTCCACGTGAAAAAATCCTAGTCTTCACCAGGGCTTGAACTCGGGATCTCCAGCACTCAAGGTAAATGCCAAGCCTTGAAACCATGAGGTTCTGGTTAATTAATATTTGTAGTTTATTAGTAACTGCCTTAATTCTCCATGTTTCTGCTCCATACAACAGAACTGATTTGACATTAGAATTAACAATTGTCAGTTTAGTATTAGTTTAAATTTCTTGTGATCTCCACAAATTTCCTAGTGCTATGAAAGCTTTTCTTGCTTTTTTTTTTTTGTATTTGTATTGTAATATCTCCATCAGTTCCCCCATCTTTGTCTACATTACTGCCAAAATAGGTGTAGGACTCCATGTCTTGGAGTGAGAAACCACATTACTATTTGCCTGATTAATTCTCATTACCTTAATTCTTCTTTTACAGATTGTTAGACCTAGCTGTGATCTCACATCGAGTCTATCCATGGTTGGTTGCTTTTTTTTTTGGGATATATTAATACAACTGTCAATGTATACAAAGGCATCAGCTGCTTCTGAAATGCTGAACAAAACATTTTCTTCTTCTTCTTCTTCTTCACATTCACCAGCTGTAAACTCTGGCAGGAAGTTCTGCTTGTTTGTTCACTTCTAGACTGCAGTCCCGTTCCAGAACCTGAGTGTTTTATGTGTATCCGTTTGACAGATCTGACTAATTTGTATGCAGACTGTTGGTTCCTTGCCTCTCAGGCAGATACACTCCAACTTCGAAGGAAGCTCCCAATTAGTCGACTCTTATGACATGCTTCTGGGTAGGCAGTGGGTCTATTCTGGTTTTTCCTATAACAGGGCCCCTGAACCCACATGGGGATGAACAAAATATGAAATTCTAAACTGATTCGATTGAAAACCAAATGCCTGCGGAAAATGTAAAACACAGAATGGGATGAATTCGAGAGAGGTGAAGAAATTAGAGAAATGTCTGGGCAACCACCAGTAACAACAGTTATAAAACAACAATGTTTGCCCCACTCTGGATATAACCTGAGAAGAAATGAGCAGAGAATTCCCAGCAAGGCAGCAAAATGGGGGAAAATAAAGAATTTATAAATACCGTTTATAAGAGATAAATAATTGGAATGATGTAAAAAGATCACGATGTAAACAGTGTGTGTTATTTAACAGATGTAACATTTTTAAGTGTTCTCAATGTGATTTATGTGTAATTCAGTGTTCTTTTAACTCTTTGAGTCCCAGAGGGTTTAGCATCACAGGCCCAAGGGGTAGTCAAGAGAGACGTAAAATCGGCGCATTATGCGTTCATTGGGCTTCTAGGCAGTAACGTATGAACGTATCGTGTGTTCCTTGGGACTCAAAGAGTTAGGGATAAAACTTTGGCAGGTCCCACAAATCGACAGTGGATTTAAAAGTTCCAAAAAAAAAACTGCTCTAGAAACTGTGTATCTTCTTCTGCGTTTATACAAAGATGTAATCATCCGTTTACAGCATGGCTGCGATATTTGCACCTTTCGGCCAACACATCTGACTTCTGCGGGCATTTGTTGACCGAGTTAGCCTTCCCGGGAAACTGTATATGACATTAGGAAATCCATCAGCGACCGAGCGCGCCCTGGCTCAGCTGCCGATCGTCTGATGAACTACGACGCCTAGCGGCATAAGCAGATATTGTCAAAAGAAGAAGATAATTATATCATCTGAATGCTACCTTGAGCATTTCTGCAGTAATATCATAATCACATATTGCCTTATTGTTTGCTGATGAAATGATTGCCCCCCCCCCCCTGATCTCCATGTCATTTATGTGCCCTGTATTTATTGGTAACATTACCTCTCTCTTTCTCTCTGTGTGTGTGTGTGTGTATGCGTGTGTGTGAACTAGGTTAATTTAACATTTCTTGGAAGTGTTCTGCCCATCTCTCCTCCTGCTCAGTATCAGATGTAAACACACATACCCTCATATAAATAGCCACCACTCACACACATCCCAGTTCACACACAATGCACACATTACACAGACCCACATGTTCAATATGCCCACACAGACAGACGCTGACACAGACAGATACCTTTGAGAGAATGAATTTCTGCACTGCTGTACCTTTTCCTTTTGCTAGTTCTAGAAAACATACTGCCTATTTTGTTTCTGTTCATGTTCACATTTTCATCATCATCATCACTGGTCAAAGAAAACAGCAGTAACAACAGTGTCAGTATTCAACTCAACATGACAGTGAAGACAGCTGTAACAACAGTGTCAGTATTTAACTCAACATGACTGAAGACAGCAGTAACAACAGTGTCAGTATTCACCTTAACATGACAGTGAAGACAGCAGTAACAACAGTGTCAGTATTCAACTCAACATGACAGTGAAGACAGCAGTAAAAACAGTGTCAGTATTCAACTCAACATGACAGTGAAGACAGCAGTAAAAACAGTGTCAGTATTCACCTCAAAATGACAGTGAAGACAGCAGTAAAAACAGTGTCAGTATTCAACTCAACATGACGGTGAAGACAGCTGTAACAACAGTGTCATTATTCAATTCAACATGACAGTGAAGACAGCAGTAACAACAGTGTCAGTATTCACCTCGACATGACTGAAGACAGCAGTAACAACAGTGTCAGTAATCACCTCAACATGACAGTGAAGACAGCAGTAACATCAGTGTCAGTATTCAACTCAACATGACAGTGAAGACAGCAGTAACAACAGTGTCAGTATTCAACTCAACATGACAGTGAAGACAGCTGTAACAACAGTGTCAGTATTCAACTCAACATGGCAGTGAAGACAGCTGTAGTGACAGTGTCGGTATTCAACTCTACATGACGGTGAAGACAGCAGTAACAAAAGTGTCAGTATTCAACTCAACATGACAGTGAAGACAGCAGTAAAAACAGTGTCAGTATTCAACTCAACATGACGGTGAAGACAGCAGTAACAACAGTGTCAGTATTCAATTTAACATGACAGTGAAGACACCAGTAACAACAGTGTCAGTATTCACCTTAACATGACTGAAGACAGCAGTAAAAACAGTGTCAGTATTCAACTCAACATGACGGTGAAGACAGCAGTTAAAAATAGTGTCAGTATTCAACTCAACATGACGGTGAAGACAGCTGTAACAACAGTGTCAGTATTCAATTCAACATGACAGTGAAGACAGCAGTAACAACAGTGTCATTATTCAACTCAACATGACAGTGAAGACAGCAGTAATAACAGTGCCAGTATTCACCTCAACATGACTGAAGACAGCAGTAATGTGTTTTTCAGCATTTAAGTCTGATACAACTGATGGAGCTGGTACAATGGCTGCTGAGCTTGTACAATGGTTGATGGGCGGGTACAACAGCTGATGAGCTGGTACAATAGTTGATAAGATGGTACAATAGTTGATGAGATGGTACAACAAGTGATGAGCTGTTACAACAGTAGATAAGCTGGTACAACAGCTGATGAGCTGGTACAACAGTTGATGCGCTGGTACAGAGCTGATGAGCTGGGACAACATTTGATGAGGTAGTACAGAGCTGATGAGCTTGTACAATAGTTGAAGAGTTTGTACAACAGTTGATGAGCTGGTAGAACAGTTGATAAGCTGGTACAACAGTGGCACAGTTGATAAGGTGGTACAACAACTAATGAGCTGGAACTGGTAAAACAGCTGATGGGCTGATACAAAAGTTGATGAGCTGGTACAACAATTGATGAATTGGTACAACAGCTGATTAGCTGGTACTGGTAAAACACTTGATGAGCTGGTACGGTTATTTAGCTGGTACAACAATTGATGAGCTGGTACAACAGTGGCACAGTTGATGAGCTGGTACAACCAATGACGAGCAGGTACTACAGATGATGAGTTGGTACAGCCAGTTAATGAGCTGGTACAACAACTGATGGGCTGGTACAACAGTTGATGGGCTGGTACAACTGATGATGAGCTGGCACTAAAGATGAGTTGATACAGTTAATGAGCTGGTTCAACAGTAGATGGGCTGGTATAACAGTTGATGAGCTGGTACAGGTGATGAGATGGTACAACAGATGAGATGGCACAGCTGATGAGCTGATGTAGCCTCATCTCTAGTACAAACTAAACACAGTCAACACAAGCGTCCTTACATGTAACGATCCAGTCGGCTAAGACTGAGGAACGTTTTGTGGAAGAAGCGCAGCTGCATGATGACGATCACCAGGAAGCAAGTTGGGGTCAGCAAGCTGAAGAACAGGCCAGCAATGTCGTACTTCTTGAGCCCAATGTCTTCTAACCTGTCAGAGGAGATGAACAACAGACACACTCAATATTCAATCATTGTATTTATTAGGATGTCCAACCATGCACACACACACACATGGATGATAGGCATTACCATCACAGTTTTTAGTCACAGCAAATTGTTTCTACTGACAGACAGTGGCAATTGCATTTTTCTCTATTTATGGACTGCTGGGTTGCTCAGCTGCTGAGCTTCATGCATGGCACCGCACTGTGAGCTGTGAATTTCAGTTTTAGTCATGGCAAATTGTTTCTCTGACAGACAATGACCACTGTATTTTCCTTCATTTGTAGACTGAGAGGGCATAATTTTGTTGCTCTGCTACTGAGTTTCACGCATGGCACGACACTGTGAGCTGCTTATTTTAGTTTTAGTCATGGCAAATTGTTTCTTCTAACAGACGGTGACCATTGCAGTTTACTTAATATGTAGCCTGAGAAGACATCGTTTTGTTGTTCAGCTACTGAGTTAAGTGCATGGCATGACACTGTGAGCTGCAAATTTCATTTTCAATGTTTGCGGACAGTGACAACATAGTGTTGTGAACTGTAGATTCAGAAAATGGTGTGCGACTTGTTCGCCACAGTATTGGTGGTGTCTTATGTGATTAAAATTGATTGCATGTGCAACTGCTGATCTGTTTGTAACTGCTGCTTCCGTCAATGATAAACTACATTTCTAATGTCGGACTGTTTGTGTTAGCACTTCTGATGGCTGCCTTATGCTTTTAATGTGTGTGTTTGCTGGTGGATATGCTGAGACTGCAGTCTGTGTCAATTCTTCCACAAGGGACAGTGATGGACATTCTGTGTGTTTTTCATTGGCATAGAAGCAGAGCAACTACAGGGTGGCTCATTTGCTATGAAGCTACAACGAAGATTACCAAGATTACATACAAAAAGATTCCCTAAAAGATATTAAACCGAACAAAAAAGTATATCTGCAATACAGGTTACTTTGTTTATAATAAAACTGGTTAGAGAAAGAATTCCCTAGAGTCAATGGAACAAATTTAAGAGGTCTCTTACTTAATGGCATCCCCATGTGGAATGCAATTTTTTTTTTATTTGAAGCCCCCACCCTATCTTTTGCCGGGGACCATAAATTTTTCCACAATGTAGCCAGGACAAAACCATGTACAAGTTATCAGTTTTCCACAATGTAGCCAGGAAAAAACCATGTACAAGTTATCAGTTTTCCACAATGTAGCAAGAACTAAACCATGTACAGGATATCAGTTTCTTTAACAAAACCATGTACACGTTATCAGTTTCTACAATGTAACCAGGGGCAAAAGCATGCACAAGTTATGTTTCCACAATGAAACTAGGATAAAACCATGCACAAGTTATCAGTTTCCACAATGAAACTAGGATAAAACCATGCACAAGTTATCAGTTTCCACAATGAAACTAGGATAAAACCATGCACAAGTTATGTTTCCACAATGAAACTAGGATAACACCATGCACAAGTTATCAGTTTCCACAATGAAACTAGGATAAAACCATGCACAAGTTATCAGTTTCCACAATGAAACTAGGATAAAACCATGCACAAGTTATCAGTTTCCACAATGAAACTAGGATAAAACCATGCACAAGTTATCAGTTTCCACAATGAAACTAGGATAAAACCATGCACAAGTTATCAGTTTCCACAATAAAACTAGGATAAAACCATGCACAAGTTATCAGTTTCCACAATGAAACTAGGATAAAACCATGCACAAGTTATCAGTTTCCACAATGAAACTAGGATAGAACCATGCACAAGTTATCAGTTTCCACAATGAAACTAGGATAAAACCATGAACAGGTTATCAGTTTCCACAATGAAACTAGGATAAAACCATGCACAAGTTATCAGTTTCCACAATGAAACTAGGATAAAACCATGCACAAGTTATCAGTTTCCACAATGAAACTAGGATAAAACCATGCACAAGTTATCAGTTTCCACAATGAAACTAGGATAAAACCATGCACAAGTTATCAGTTTCCACAATGAAACTAGGATAGAACCATGCACAAGTTATCAGTTTCCACAATGAAACTAGGATAAAACCATGAACAGGTTATCAGTTTCCACAATGAAACTAGGATAAAACCATGCACAAGTTATCAGTTTCCACAATGAAACTAGGATAAAACCATGCACAAGTTATCAGTTTCCACAATGAAACTAGGATAAAACCATGCACAAGTTATCAGTTTCCACAATGAAACTAGGATAAAACCATGCACAAGTTATCAGTTTCCACAATGAAACTAGGATAGAACCATGCACAAGTTATCAGTTTCCACAATGAAACTAGGATAAAACCATGCACAAGTTATCAGTTTCCACAATGAAACTAGGATAAAACCATGCACAAGTTATCAGTTTCCACAATGAAACTAGGATAGAACCATGCACAAGTTATCAGTTTCCACAATGAAACTAGGATAAAACCATGCACAAGTTATCAGTTTCCACAATGAAACTAGGATAGAACCATGCACAAGCTATCAGTTTCCACAATGAAACTAGGATAGAACCATGCACAAGTTATCAGTTTCCACAAATAAAAACAAGGCAGTGGCATGCTCTAGAACAGGGCTATTCAACTGGCTCACAGGCCAAATCTGGCCCACAGAGGCCTAACTAATGGCCCGCAGATCACTTGTATTGTATTTATAATCTTTCTATGCTGGAGCTCAGGCCTCCAACCCGCAACAATCCCCACTTCTCAACATTTCTGCTCCTGAGTAAACTTAGCTGAACAGCCCTGGCGTACAAATGACCAGTTTCCACAGTGTAACCAAGACACCAGCATGCCCTACAAGATACTTACAATTTATCCTCGAAGCCTGTGATGTTCTTCCAGTAAAGATGAGCATTCTCAAATTGGTATGTATATATCAATGTGAGTACCAGGATAGAGTAGACGGTCACCACCCACCAGAATGTGTAGTTGATTGACCTCCACAGTTCAAAGTTCAGCTGTGGGAGGGGTCGGAGAAATGTTACAGTCAGCATCATTATCAACATCAACTTCCACGTTTGCCATTAAGCATCATGCAGCAGGAAAGACAGCATTTTTTGGGCAAGCCCAGAAAAAAGAACAAGAAAAAGAAGAGGAGAAAGAGCAGCAACAGTTGGACATCAAAAAGAAAAAAGAGGAGAAGGAGGAGAAAAACAAGAAAAACAACCATAACAAGATTTAAAAAAAAAAAAAAAAACAAGACAAACAACCAGAACAAATGAATGAACGAACAAACTTTATGTCCAAAGGGTTTCAAATTTGACGTGCAGGCCCATTTTATACTTGGTCCTTCCAAACATTCACCTTTAATACGACAGTTGCAATTTATGTATCAAGCATATTATGTTAATTTTTCAAAATTTACTGTCT
The DNA here is from genome assembly GCA_905116865.2 of Candidula unifasciata. Taxonomy (NCBI): domain Eukaryota; kingdom Metazoa; phylum Mollusca; class Gastropoda; order Stylommatophora; family Geomitridae; genus Candidula; species Candidula unifasciata. Next base: position 190,781 of record CAJHNH020001324.1, read on the forward strand.
AAATTAAATTTAAAATGTAAAGGCATAGATGACAAAGGCATATTCAAATATACATGCAGAAGTACTAACGGAGAGCAGATATACACATAGCACACCCATATAAAAACACCCTTACACACACAGAGGTACACACATTAATGACACACACATAACATAAACAGGCATACACAATATCATAGAGAGAACACATACACACAGACACAACACATACAGACTTACACAGACAAAAAAACACACAGTCACAACACGTAGACACAACATACACACAGACAACACACCCCGATACAATATACACAGGCATGTTGTTCGCCCATCATGACTGATGAAGACCCCTTTCCTCCTAAGTAGTAATGATCAATGGTTATGAGTACTTCCCGTATGGGTTCCGGGGCACTATTGTGGGGAAAACAAGAATAGACCCTCTGCCTACCCAACAGCATGTCGTAAGAGTCAACTAATTGGGAGCTTCCTTCAAAGTCGGAGTACATCCGCCTGAGAAGCAAGGAACCAGCAGTCTGCACACAAATGAGTCAGATCTGTCAAACGGACGCACACCCAACACTCAGGTTCTAGAACAGGACTGCAGTCCAGAAGTGGACAAACAACCAGAACTTTCTGCCAGAGTTTACAGCTGGTGAATGCAAAGAAGGAGAAGAAGAAGATTATGTGTACGAAGGTGGCTGATTAGTCCAATATGAGCCCGGAAAGTTCTTGAGCAGTGCAGACAACAGACAGAAACAAGAGTAAGTGTGGGATTAGCAGTACGATTCTTTCTAGTCTGCCTCCAATAAACACTCGCATGATACTCTTACAGACACAATACATTCGCACAGAGAAAAAGAAGAAGAAAAAAAGAAGCAGAAAAAAACAAAAACAAGGGAAAAAAAATCATTAAGAACAGGAAGAACAATGAGAAGAACAAAAAGAACAACAACAACAAGAAGATTAACAATAACGACAAGATCAACAGCAATAACAACGACAAGTAGAAGATTGAGAATACTAATATTCACTGGCTATCCTCCAACTAACTGTCGGTAAAGATGGCGGCCGCAAAATATCCTTTCGAGCCACAGTCGCGTGTCAATTGCGCCATAGCGGTCACGAGCACACCGCGGCTGCTGCTCGTGGGTCCTAGCCATCTAGTTTAGCCCCATTCCATGCCGCTCAAGCAGCGTGGGGTACATGTGGCGGTGGCGATAGTCGCCGGAGAACCGCAAATTAAGTCACGCGACTGTGGCTTGAAAGGATATTTTGCGGCCGCCATCTTTACCGACCCTTAGTCGAAGGAGAGCCTATTCACTGAATCTCACTGAATGCTCTTTATCTCTTACGATGGATGAAGTCCATGAACACATCTACTTCAACAAATCACTGCTTGTGCATATGGTCTACTTGTGTTGAATGTGTGATCAAGGAAAAACAGGGACTATCTACAGCAGCGGTTCTCAACCTATAGATCGTGGCCTTTTTTGGGGTTGAACACCCTTTCACATGGGTCGCCAATGACCATCGCCAAACAAATATTCATTGAATTTATGAAGTAGCGACAAAAATAAGTGCATGGGTGTGGGGTCGCGACAGTAGGAAGGTTGAGAACCAATGATTTACAGGGTGTCCAGTAAGTTCCCATACGTAGAAATGAAACTTTAAAAAAAAAAAACTTTTTTTAACAAAATATATCAGAACACATTTAAGCATAAATACTACCCGGGCATGCAAAGAAATGAGCAAGCTGATCAGCTTGCAAGTAAAGCTACTGCAGAAGGTGGACGAGACATGAACCATAATGATATTGTGAATGCTCTACGAGAAGTTAGACTTTTGCAAGAACCAAGTGATGACTGTGAACATGCAACCATTAGCAGACTGTAGTTAAAAAGTGGGTGGCCAGACATGAGCACTATGCAGGAATCCAAAGAAGAATGAGAAACCAGCACAGCACAGAACTGGTGTCATGAGATGCTACATGCTGCAGGATTGACTAAAGACAGGATGTGAGCACTTATGGACTGAATGATTTGATGGGCAATGAGGAAAATATGTCAACTAACTAACTGATCAACATATAAGCATAACAGGGTTTATGCGTGTAATGGTGTCAGGGATATGGTTATTTTTCCTTTGAATGGAAACCTACTGGATACCCTGTAGATGACTATGTTCTGTACTTACACTGAATGTGATGATAAAGAAATGAAAGAGAACCATGTAGATGATTCTGTAGATGATGTGTGCTGTACTTACATTGAATGTGGTGACAAAGAGAAGATAGAGAACCATGTAGATGATTCTGTAGATGACTATGTTCTGTACTTACACTGAATGTGATGACAAAGAGAAGAAAGAGAACCATGTAGATGATTCTGTAGATGACTATGTTCTGTACTTACACTGAATGTGATGACAAAGAGAAGATAGAGAACCATGTAGATGATTCTGTAGATGACTATGTTCTGTACTTACATTGAATGTGATGACAAAGAGAAGAAAGAGAACCATGTAGATGATTCTGTAGATGACTATGTTCTGTACTTACATTGAATGTGATGATAAAGAGATGAAAGAGAACCATGTAGATGATTCTGTAGATGATGTGTGCTGTACTTACATTGAATGTGATGACAAAGAGAAGAAAGAGAACCATGTAGATGATTCTGTAGATGACTATGTTCTGTACTTACACTGAATGTGATGACAAAGAGAAGAAAGAGAACCATGTAGATGATTCTGTAGATGATGTGTGCTGTACTTACATTGAATGTGATGACAAAGAGAAGAAAGAGAACCATGTAGATGATTCTGTAGATGACTATATCCTCCATAGACACCACGGCCATCATGATGGTGCAGAAGAAGATCCAGTACTTGCACAACAGCAGCCACAAAAAGTTACCTACATGTGTAACAGAAATGTGTAAGCAGCAGGAATCTGGTAATCTGATAATCTGGTAATCTTAGTTTCAGCTTCATCGCAAACGGGTCACCCCATAGTTGCTCTGCTCCTGTGCCAACTAAAAACACACAGAATGTTTATGACAGTCCCTTGTAGAAAGACTGACAGACTGCTGTCTCAGCACATGCACTAGCAGACACACGCATTCAAAGTCTACGGTAGCCATTCGAAGTGCTAACACAAACAGTGTGACATTAGAAATGCAGTTCATCATGGATGGTAGCAAAAGTCACCAACAGATCAGCAGTTACACATTAGATCAATTTTAATCACATCAATATTGTGATGACAGGCCATGCGCCATTTTTTAAATCTACAATTCACACCACCAGGTTGGTCACAGTAGAAAAGCATTCCAAATGAAATCAGCCACTCACAGTGTCACGTCATGCACTCAATTCAGAAGTTGGGTGACAAAACTATCCTTTCAGTCTACAAATGGAGCACAAATTTGCCCCGGCTCACAACAGCGACTGTGCCTAGCGTCCATTTTGACCGGAAGTAGTGAGGGCTTATTAACGTTCACCCCAGTGGTGCCATCGTGCTGGGGAAGGGGCCAGGGGCGTAACGCCCATCAGCAAGGTGTCGCCCCTGTACGACCTGACTGCCTTCGTTAACGATTGTGCTCCCATTAATAACAGCAGGAATATGTCATGTGTTAACAAACTACCTTTCCATATGGGTTCTAGGGCTCTACTGGGTATTGGTGTGTTAGGGAATCGGACCCCCCCCCCCTCTCTTTTCTCCCTTACCCCACAACAAGAATGCTGTAAAAAGTGACTATTTGAGTAAAAAAGTAAACAATCCATTCCACGCCTTCAGGCATATTGGGCATATAGGGGTAGACCTATATTTTATAGACCAATCCTAATAGACAACTTGTAGAAAACTGGGAATCCAAACAAAGAATAAAGCACAAATCGGTTTTACACTGTGTTAATGAAATTCAGGACAGATACCACCTCCCAGAAAGACGTCAAGGAATTCAGAATGTTGCAAGAAACCTACCACCACATGCTCGCTTTAAAGCTCTAGAAGTTCGAACTAAATTGGTAGGTGAGGAAACCAAACAGTCCGACCCAATCGCTCTTATGAACTCATCACTAAAGACCGTTGATTCTTACCCCCAAGAATGGATACATGTCTATACTGATGGATCAGCATTTAAAGCTACCATTAAAGCAGGTTACGGAATCTACATAGGTTATCCCGATGGATCTGTTGAAGAGATTTTTGATGCATGCGGAGAATTCTGTTCAAACTATGAAGCTGAAATAATTGCACTGGAAACAGCAGTATACCACCTAAAGACTGTAATGGATGTTTACCCTTCAAAGGTCCAAAATATTGTCATCTTCACAGATTCAATGTCTACCCTTCAAGCTCTGGAGGGCAGTGAACGCTGCAGAACTGACATAGCCAAGATAATCCAGGATGCTGATCAGCTTATTACCTCATACAACATCAGAATAGTGATGCAGTGGATTCCAGGTCACTCCGGCACACCAGGTAATGACAGAGCTGACAGATTGGCAAAGAAAGGAGCAACACAAGAACAACCACCTACAGCGACAACCCTCCAGACAGCAAAAACACTGATAAGAGCTATAAACAAAGAGACTTGGTTGAGACACTGGAAGAGAGGTTTATAGACATATGTCTGGCCCTGATCCTAATGACAGCATTAACCATCTAACAAGAAGGGACCAGGCCACCATATTCAGACTTAGAACGCAACATACTCCACTCAATGGACACCTAAGCAGAATACAGCCACAACACTCCCCAGAGTGCCAGCTATGTAACTACCCCTACGAAACTGTTGAACACCATCTCTTTGAGTGCCCAAAACTCAGTGAGACAAGAAGAACGCTACTCCCTCCGAGACCAGACAAGTTGAACACCTTGTACGGAGGAAAAGAACAGCTTGTGAAAACATGCAAATTCCACTACATGGCATTGGGCCAAAGGGCAAAAGCTCATGCGCCGCTGGATCGATAACAACAACAACAATAGACCAATCAGCACTCGGTGCTCAACATCATGCCGGCCACTTTTACTTCCCAGGACTCCACCTGGCACCCATTTCTTCTTCTTCATTCACCAGCTGAAAGCTCCGGCGGAAAGTCCTGGTTGTTTGTACAACTGGACTGTGACTTCATGCCAGGGCCTTGAGTTTTGTGTGCACATCTGTTTTACTGACTTATTTGTGTGCAGTTGGTTGTTCCTTGCTGCTTGGGCAGATGCACTCCGACTTTCAAGGAAGCCCCCAATCAGTCAAAATCTACAATATCCTTGTTGGAGAGGCAGTGGGTCTATTCTTGTTTTCCCCACAATGGGGTCCCGGAACCCACACAGGGAGCATCAGTCATCTGATATTAGACTCATATTTTTATAGACTAAACGGCCCTAGGTGGATGATATGGACAACATCAGGTCAGCCGCCTTTACTTCCCAGGACATTACCTGGTACCCACTTTGAGCTGAATCAACCTGGGAGCCAAGGTTCAATTTGAAGAAAAAAAGTCATCCCACCTGAGGTGGATTTAAACCAAAGCCTCACCTTCAGGGGAGCATATAGCCACTATACTGCCACAAGAGTTACATGAACTAGCTTCTTTAAAGTCAGAGTGCATCTGCCTGACAGGCAAGGAACCAACAGACTGCACACAAGTAATCCAGGGATATACATGTAAAACATGGGTTCTGGAACAAAGCCAAAGTCCAGAAGTGGATGAACAACCTGGAATTTCTGCCGGTAGTTTACAGCCGGTGAGCACAAACAAACAAATTAATTAAGCAGAAGGTAAAAGACCCTTCTTCGCGCCTTCACTCATATTGGGCACATAGGGCTAGACCTATACTTTTTAGACCAATCAGCATTCGGTGGGAGATGTGGTCAACATCATGCCAGCCTCCTTTACTTCCCAGAACTTTACCTGGTACCTATCCAAGGCTGGGTCCACCTAGCAGCCAAGGTTACTGTTGAAGAAAAAAGACAGGCTCCATCCAGACTGGAACCCACAACCTTCTTATCTTCCTCATCATCATCATTAATTTTCTTACTGCCTAGTGGCACATGAGGCTTCAGAGAGGTCTTTCCATGCTTTCCTGTCCTGTGCAATGTTCAGTGCAGTTTTCCATGGCAGAGATGCCGCACTCAGGTCACTTTCCATCGTTCGTCACCATGTTGTTTTTTTAGGGGCCCCTTTCCAACTTCCAACTTCTTATCTTAGGGAATTGTAAATAAATTAACTAGAACTTTCAATCTGAACTGTACCTATAGAGACCATGGTCGAGCTGTCGTATGTAGTGTATTCCATGCCCAGCGGAACTAAAGGAGACAAACAAATGAGGATATGAAACAACTTCATACAGAATATGTGTTATGTTACAAAGAAAAACCAAACTAATGGACATACAACATATATGGGGATAAGCAGAAGGATGGTCATGTAGGAATGTTTGAGAAGAGAAAAGCTGTGAAAGAAAAAAGAGAAATGAGAATAGAATAGAAATTAAGAAAGAGATTAGAAAGAGAGATAAGAAGAGCAGAACAGAAGAAAAAAAGAGATATGAAAAAAAAATAGATTAGAAGCGAATAAGAGGTGAGAAAAGAATGGAACTGATGACGAAATAAAAAGAAGGAAAAGAAGAAAGGAAAAAACAGAAAAGAAAAAAAAAAAAAACAGAGAAAAAAAAAAGAGATTAAAGAAAAGAACAGAAGTGATTGATGAGGAGAGAGGAAGAAGGAAGAGGGGAGAACTGCAGGGAAGAAAAAGAAGATGCAAAAAAAAAAAGTGAGCAGCAGGTGAGAGAGGTGAAGTGCAGATGAGAGTTAAGAAGATAAAAGATCAGAAAAGAATAGAAGTGATAAGAGAAGAAGAGAAAGGAAGCGAATACACATAACATAACATTAGGAGAACTAAGAGAAGTAGTTTAACCCCTGGTGAGAGCTCCTGGATCAAAGTTCAAAGTTTAAAGTTGAGATGATTGACATTAATGCACTAGGTTTTATCCAATTAGGCTCAGTCTTTTTCCAGAGAATAACTAGTCACCTGCTAAGAGCATCGCACAAAGCCCAATTTCTGTAGCTACAGTGACAATGCCTGGGATCTCAGTAAAAATTGTATTCGTGAACCAAGTGACAGTCTGTAACACAAACCCACAAACTCTGAAGTGCGAGGCACACCACTTATCCACTCAACCACAAAGACCCCTAAATCACTCAGGTCAAAGATTAGGTAAGCAAAAGTAAAGTAAAGGACCCTTTCCCAGTGGCGCATCAGGCTTCTTCATCTTCTTCTTCTTCTTCCTCGCATTCATCAGCTGTAAACTCCCAGAGAAAGTTCTGGTTGTCTGTCCACCTCCAGACTTTAGCCTTGTTCCAGAACCTGTGCTGTGTGCACATCCATTTTACAGATTTGGCATATTTTTCTGCAGACAATTCATTCTTTGCCTCTCAGGCAGAGGCACTCCAACTTTGAAGGATGTCCCCAGTTAGTCGACCCTTATCACATGCTTGTTGGGAAGGCAGTGGGTCTATTCTTGCTTTCCCCACAGTGGGACCCAGAACCCACAAAGGCACATTGGGTTTGTGATGCTAGATTCATATTTTTGTTAATATCACAACTATCGCTTGATGGATGATGTGGTCAACACCCTGCAAACCGCCTTTACTTCCCATAATTTTACCCAGTACCCATTTTAGGCTGTGTCGACCTGGAAACCAAAGCCATTTTTGCAGGAACAAATCTCACTCAGTATGGGCCGGAATGCAAGACCTTTCAGCCAGATCTGGCTTCTCATCACATGACTGAAGAACCCTCCTACATAAGTTAAAGTTAAATGTTAAGGTCGAGAGGATCAACTTCATCGCAGTAGGTTGCATCCCATATGGCTCGGCTTTTTCCCCCAGCAAAATGGCTAGCCACCTGCAGAGAACATAGCACAGAGTACAAACTCTGTAGCTCCGATGACGATCCCAAGGGACCTCCGTAAAAATTACAATCGTGAAATGAAGAGCACAAAAAGTGAAACAAACCCATGACCTTCAGAGCATGAGGTAAGTGGCTTGACCACTTCGCCATGGAGACCACCTCCCACATTAACTCTTTGAGTCCTAAGGGACGCATCATACATTCATAGATTCCTACCTAGAAGCCCAATAAACGCAAGATGCACTGTTTTTACTTCTCTCTTGACTAACTTTTGGGCTTGTGATGCTAAACCCCCTGGGACTCATAGAGTTAATATAAAAGCTTCAACATCATAAAAAACATAAAAGAATAAAAACTTACAAAGTCTGTTGATCAATGATTTCTTCGACTTCATAAATCTTTTCTTCGGAATGACTATTTTTATTTCATAACAACGTTGTCGAAAAGTCAGAAAGATAAAACAACTGTAGGCTGTCTGCAGACGGGAAAGTATGTTCACTTATAGAGTATTTGAATCGGTAAAGTAAAAGGTGTCAGCTCTGTGGCTAAGTCGATGCGAACGCTTCATAATGCCGGGATGCCAGGTTCGATCCCTGCTGCAGGCCATGCGCCTTGCGTTGGTTTCGACAGTGGTATCAAGAAAGCCCACCATCCAGAAAGCAATGGCAAACTACTGGACGTACATTTGCCTAGAAAAACCACACAACAGCCAGGGGCTGTTTGGGTTGGTTCTGCAACGTCCTGTAAAGGATACGCAACTAACCTTAAAGTAAAAGGTCACAAACTCTTTTCACACCAATACTGCAATGAGCAAATTATGCTTGACTTTTATTTGTACAGACAAATCGGCACATAATGAGTAATGTGGTTAACATCAAACCAGCCGCCTTTACTTCCCAGAATATTAGCTGGTACAATTTTGAAAACAAATCTGAATCGATGCGGATTCAAAGACAAGACCTCAGTCCGGCAAGAAAATGACTGTATTTTCTTCTACTTGTTGAAGTTCACTGGCTGTAAACTCTAGAAGAAAGTTCTGGTTGTTTGCCCACTTCTGGACTTTAGTCTTGTTCCAGATCTGTGGTTTAGCATAAACATCCGTTTAAAGATCTGGCTTATTTGTATACAGAATGGTGGCTCCTTCCCTCTCAGACAGATGCACTCTGATTTCGAAGGAAATACTGATAATTAGTCGCCTCATATGACATGCTTGTTAGGGGGTAGTGACTCTATAAACCCCCCCCCACCCCTTCCCCCCCCCCCCCTTTTCCCCCCAAATGAGGCCCCAGAACTAACATGGGACCATGGGTAATATATTATAAACATCTGGTCTTTCTCTAGCTACTTGGTTGAACAGGTGTTTTTAAAAAAAACAAAAAACTAAAAGACCCTTTTCACTCTTCTGGCGCATTGGGCTGGACCTGTATTTTAATAGACAAGTGGTACTCAATGGCTGGTGTGGCTGCTGCCTTTCCTTCCTCCAGACATGGGGATAAATTCAAGTGAATGAAGAGGTGAGGAATTGAACACAATCCAAAACCAAATGAAATTGAGACCAGAAAACGTCACCACAAATATAGCTGAAAGGAAAGTGAGAAGAAATGTGAGCGGACCTAGCTGAAAGTGGTCAACGAAAGAGAATTTGGAAATTTGAATTTGAGGTGAGGAATATAAAGTGCTGTAAGGTAATGCTATAGGAGGGACGAAATAAATGCCTGTCAACGTTGGAATTCTTCCTCTGAAGTCAGAGCGCATCTACCTGAGCGGTGAGGAACTAACAGTCTGCACACAAGGAAGGTGGATCTGTAAAACAGACTGCACACAAAACTCAAGTTTTAGAACAAGACTGAAGTCCAGAAGTGGACAAACAACCAGAACTTTCTGCTGGAGTTTACAGCCAGGGAACACTGAAAGAAAGAACTCAAATCAACTCATTCATCTGGAGCACATAACTAGCATAACATGATGATGATGATGACCTGTCGTGTGAGAAAGACAAGATGTTGCTTAGATGATCCATGCAGAGTGGAAAGCATCACTTCAGAGATCCCTGGTAATTAGCATTCTTTGGATATTTTCTCTGGGCCATGCTGGAGTGTTAGGAAAAGAACAGGCAAACAGACTGGCTAGTTCTGCCACAATGGGTGGTGAACAAGCTAAATGTGGTCAAGGTCCTCTGGCAGCAAGTGAACCATGCTCAGGCACAAATCAAACATATTGGTGCGGAGAGAATGGTACAGCTCGAGGTGACTATTGCAACTATTTGACATTCTGCAATCAGAGAAAAAGCAAGAAGAATCTTATCAAACTGCTACTGGCACCAACAGAATTGGAACTCTTTGCTAGCTGCTGAAGATGAGGGTAGAGCATGTATGGGAATGTCCTCATTGTTGTGATGTCAGTTCTTAGCTCAACAATACTCTGGACAGATAAAAAGAGTAAAGAGGGTGTCTTGGAAGAAACTGACTACCCATATGAGAAGGAGACAATCTGCATTCTTTGGTCATGTGATGAAAATGAGAAAACTGGAGTAAATCATGACATTAGGAAAGCTGGAAGGAGGGAAAGGCAGGCAGAGACCGAAAGAACAGATGCTGGACAGTCTGACATCATGGCATGGCATGGAAGATCATCTGTATCAGAGCTGATTGAAAGTACACGAGACAGAAGGTTGTGGATAAACATGACTACCAATGCCACACAGCATGGACTTGAAGAAGAAGAAGAAGAAGAAGCAGCTCAACAACACTTGACATATTACCTGCAGAGCCAAATTTGGGAAAGTGTTCTCAAATTTCTTAAAGCCGATTTCATAAAGGGTGCCTCTGTCCTTCCAGGTTAGAAGCTTTGTGTCGAAATCCATGCTGAACACATACTGGCTCAACAGCAGGAACTCTGCATATAAAACCAGCAAGGGAGAGATCCACAGGCAGGCCGTACGGGTGTTTGGCATTAGCCACAGTATACAGGCCGTCAGGAGGAACATGAATGTCAGGATTGAGTGGTAGGTAATGCTCCAGGCCTGTCAGAGAAAAATGGATGGTGGTTGTTAAATTTCACCAACATTGTGTTCATCTTCTTCTTCTTCATTTCTCTTTTCCCGCTTCAGGTGTCAAGGGAGATATGATTTTTTTTTTCTTCTGGCCCACTGGCTCGCCTGCAGATGACTTTGTCGCCAGTTTGGATATTATTTGGGTCTGTCTCCTTTGATCGCATCAAAACTGCAGAAGTCCTTTTTAGTCCTTTTGGTTGTGTGCAATGCTAAGCTACTTTATTTGGTACAAATAACCTAGTCACAATTATAACCTAAAGCTCTGGGGATACTGGCTAAATGTGGCAATTTTTGATTATTTTTTTTGCTAAAAAACTGATAATGATGATCTTCTTACCACCTCAATCATTGACACATCATGTTGTTGCAGTTTCTCTAATTTGATCATTCCATCTCGCTCTTGGTCCACCTTTTGCTCTACTTCCTTGTCCTCTTCTGGTGTATTTCTTGTATGGTACAGCATCAGCAGGCATTCTCTCCAAGTGGGCAAACCATTTGATTTGCTGTCTTTGTTTGTAGTTTAGAACTGGTTCTGTGACTTCTTCTCTTATGACCACATTCCTGATTTGATCTCTTCTGGTCCTCTGGTCACTCCTGCAATACAACTGTGCTACCAGTGCCAAACATGGACAATAACAACGACAGAAAAAGGAGAACTGAAAAAAAGAAATAAAATGTTTATGATGAGTCTTAAAGCTCAAATATTTTAGTCATATCAAGCGCCACGGTGGATTGAAAAAAATAACAGCAGAAGGCATTTTACCATGAAAGAAGGGCAGGGGCAGACCAACACAAAGATAGGCTCAGGATATAAGTGACTCCTTGGATATGAAAGTACACGAGGCAGGAGAGCTGGTGAGAGACCGAGTTTCTTTTCAGGCAGATGGTGATGAGAGCAATATTCTGCAAAGGACCTGCTACATGATGATGATTATGAATCCTAAGTGTAAAAAGAGATGGAATCAGAAATGACAATATCAGGATACAAGCTGGGATAAAGCAGTGCTAAACTACATCCAGGGTCAAGAGATCAAATGGCTTGGTCATATGTCATGTCTACCACAAGATACTGCAAGCACAAACAGCTTTGTCACTCTCGTTACTTGACATATCAAAAGCAGAGCAAACAAATCTATATACTGAATATATATAACATAACCCTTGACCCCTTAGGGTCATGGAGGTGTATCGCTGGAAGCACAAGCACCCAAAACCTGTCATCTTTCTCTGTCTTCTGCTTGTCGAACAAATGTATAGTTATCTAGTCCTGTCCATTCCTTGATGTCAACTCAGTTTCTTCTTTGCCTCCTCTTATTTGTTTACCACACCTCCCCCCTCTTCCTTCAATGTTCCTTGAAGCATAGTCTGAATATCCAAGGCTGTAAATACTAGCATTTATGGAGCACACGCCAAGTTTTGCCCTGCCTCTTCTTCATCTACTTCTTCTTTTTTCTTCTTCTTCTAAGCACTCACCGGCTGTAAACTCTGGTAGAATGTTTTGGTTGTTCAGCTACTCCTGGACTTTGGTCTTGTCCCAGAACTTCCGTTGTGCATTAAAAAAAAAGCAAAGATTCCTTTTTACACCTTAGGCGCTTTGGGCATATGGAAAAAGCATCCATATTTTTACAGATCAATCGGCACTAGGTGGGTAATGTGGTCAGCAGTATGTCAGCTGTCTTTACTTTCCCAGGACATAAATCCTGGTACCCATTTAAGGCTGGGTCGACCATACCATGATAAAAATCCACGCAGCCAGCAGTGGGTTTCAACTGCAGTACGCTGGAATTACGAGTCAGACTCGCAACGCCTAAGCCACGGACGCCACTCCGTTGTGCATGCACATCTATTATACAGATCTGGTTTGTTTCTCGCCTCTCAAACAGATCAACACTTGACTTCAAAGAAAACATCCATAATTAGTCTTTTTTCCCCCAAAATGGGACCCGGAACGTACAGGAGAGGATGTCTCTTCAACCTCTGAGGCTTAAAGGTAGAAAGAAATAAAGGTGGAGAAAGGACAAGAGAAGACAAAAAATGCTGTGAATAGCATTCGTTAAGTGATATCTGCAGGGAATCAAAGGCATTCAATGGGGTGAGAAAATATGGATAACATCATGATAACAAGGAAGTTTGAGGGAAAGAAAGGCAGAAGGACAGCAAGAGATGAGTATGGAAGAATGTATCAGAAATGATTGACAGAAGATATGCTCTTCAGTGATTAATTAGTGCACTTCATGTACAACTGGCTTAGATATCTATAAGTTTCCCTGTGCACTTCACACACAAATGGCTTAGATATCTATAAGTTTCCCTGTGCACTTCATACACAACCGGCTTAGATATCTATAAGTTACCCTGTGCACTTCATATACGACCGGCTTAGATATCTTTAAGTTTCCCTGTGCACTTCATATACAACCAGCTAAGATATCTATGTTTCCTTGTGCACCTCACACACAACCGGCTTAGATATCTATAAGTTTTCCTGTGCACTTCAGTTGCAACTGGCCTAGTTATCTCTAATTTACACCATGCACTTCAGTTACAATGTGCTTGTATATCTCTAAGTTACACTGTGCACTTCAGATACGATTTTCCTGTATATCCTTAAGTTACACTGAAACTTCAGTTACAATTTGCCTGTATATCACGAAGTTACACTGTATACTTCAGTTACAACTAGCCTAGCTACCTCCAAGTTACACTGAGCACTTCAGTTACAACTGCTTGTATATCTCTTAGTTACACTGTATACTTCAGTTACAACTAGCCTAGCTAGCTCCAAGTTACACTGAGCACTTCAGTTACAACTGCTTGTATATCTCTTAGTTACACTGTATACTTCAGTTACAACTAGCCTAGCTACCTCCAAGTTACAATGAGCACTTCAGTTACAACTGCTTGTATATCTCTTAGTTACACTGTGTACTTCAGTTACAAATGGCCCAGCTTCCTCTAAGCTATACTATGCACTCCAGTTCCAACTGGCTAAGACATCCATGTGTTACCCTGTGCACTTCAGCCATATTTTCCACAAAGCATAAACACCATAGCTATAGCAATGATCAATAGGGATGTTAATTTAAACAACTGTATACAAGAAATAAATTATACTTCACCACAAAGATCTCTAAACAAAAACACACACAAAAACAAACAACAACTGAAATCACAAACCATGATGGCCATGAGTGTCAGCACGTGGCTGTGCTTCATGATCATGAAGGCTACAGACATCCAGGGCATGCGTTTCATGGCCCCCTCTTGTGTAGTCAACGATTCCGTGGTAGACTCCATCTCCACCAGCACCAGACCCCTCACCTCTGATTCCTGACCAGGTTGCCAACAGAAGTGTGTATGTTTAACTGTTGTCTCCTTAACTGTCGCAAACTTTTCAGACAGTCGTAAACTCTTCTGTCCCAGAAAGTCACTAACTCCCAGACAGTCAAAAACTCTTCTGTCCCAGACAGTCACAAACTCTTCTGTCCCAAACTCCCAGACAGTCAAGAACTCTTCTGTACCAGACAGTCATAAACTCTTCTGTCCCAGACAGTCATAAACTCTTATGTCCCAGACAGTCACAAACTCTTATGTCCCAGACAGTCACAAACTCTTCTGTCCCAGACAGTCATAAACTCTTATGTCCCAGACAGTCACAAACTCTTCTGTCCCAGACAGTCATAAACTCTTCTGTCCCAGACAGTCATAAATTCTTATGTCCCAGACAGTCACAAACTCTTATGTCCCAGACAGTCACAAACTCTTATGTCCCAGACAGTCACAAACTCTTATGTCCCAGACAGTCACAAACTCTTATGTCCCAAACTCCCAGACAGTCAAGAACTCTTCTGTACCAGACAGTCATAAACTCTTCTGTCCCAGACAGTCATAAACTCTTATGTCCCAGACAGTCACAAACTCTTATGTCCCAGACAGTCACAAACTCTTATGTCCCAGACAGTCACAAACTCTTCTGTCCCAGACAGTCATAAACTCTTATGTCCCAGACAGTCACAAACTCTTCTGTCCCAGACAGTCATAAACTCTTCTGTCCCAGAGAGTCATAAACTCTTCTGTCCCAGACAGTCATAAACTCTTCTGTCCCAGACAGTCATAAAACTCTTCTGTCCCAGACAGTCATAAACTCTTCTGTCCCAGACAGTCACATACTCCCAGACAGTCATTAAATCTTATGTCTCAGACAGTCACAAACTCTCAGACAGTCATAAGCTCTTCTGTCCCAGTCATAAACTCTTTCGTCTCAGACAGTCACAAACTCTTCTGTCCCAAACAGTCACAAACTTCCCGACAGTCATAAACTCTTCTGTCCCAGACAGTCATAAACTCTTCTGTCCCAAACAGTCACAAACTTCCCGACAGTCATAAACTCTTCTGTCCCAGACAGTCACAAACTCTTCTGTCCCAAACAGTCACAAACTTCCCGACAGTCATAAACTCTTATGTCCCAGACAGTCATAAACTCTTCTGTCCCAGACAGTCATAAACTCTTCTGTCCCAGACAGTCATAAACTCTTCTGTCCCAGACAGTCATAAACTCTTCTGTCCCAGACAGTCATAAATTCTTCTGTCCCAGACAGTCACAAACTTCCCGACAGTCATAAACTCTTCTGTCCCAGACAGTCATAAACTCTTCTGTCCCAGACAGTCATAAACTCTTCTGTCTCAGACATTCACAAACTCACAGACAGTCATAAACTCTTTTGTCCCAGACAGTCACAAACTCTCCCACAGTCATAAACTAGTCAAAAACTCTTCTGTCCCAGACAGTCACAAACTCTTTTGTCCCAGACAGTCATAAACTCTTCTGTCCCAGACAGTCATAAACTCTT
Organism: Candidula unifasciata; assembly: GCA_905116865.2. NCBI lineage: Eukaryota > Metazoa > Mollusca > Gastropoda > Stylommatophora > Geomitridae > Candidula > Candidula unifasciata. The sequence continues at coordinate 206,579 of CAJHNH020001324.1, forward strand.
CTGTCCCAGACAGTCATAAACTCTTCTGTCCCAGACAGTCATAAACTCTTCTGTCCCAGACAGTCATAGACTCTTTTGTCCCAGACAGTCACAAACTCCCAGACTGCCATAAACTCTACTGTCCCAGACAGTCACATACTCCCTGACAGTCATAAACTCTTCTGTCCCAGACAGTCATAGACTCTTCTGTCCCAGACAGTCACAAACTCTCAGACAGTCATAAACTTTTCTGTCCCAGTCACAAACTCCCAGACAGTCATAAAATCTTCTGTCCCAGACAGTCACAAAGTCCCAGACTGTCATAAACTCTTCTGTCTCAGACAGTCAAAAACTCTCAGACAGTCATAAACTTTTCTGTCCCAGACAGTCACATACTCCCAGACTGTCAAAAACTCTTTTGTCCCAGTCACATACTCCCAGACTGTCATAAACTCTTCTGTCCCAGTCACATACTCCCAGACAGTCATAAACTCTTCTGTCCCAGTCATATATTCCCAGACAGTCATAAACTCTTCTGTCCCAGACAGTCACAAACTCTCAGACAGTCATAAACTGTTCTGTCCCAGACAGTCACATACTCCCAGACACTCATTACCTCTTCTGTGCTAGTCACTTACTCCCAGACAGTCATAAAATCTTCTGTCCCAGACAGTCACAAACTCCCAGACTGCCATAAACTCTTCTGTCCCAGATTGTCACAAACTCTCAGTCAGTCATAAACTCTTCTGTCCCAGACAGTCACAAACTCCCAGACAGTCATAAACTCTTCTGTCCCAGATTGTCACAGATTCTCAGACAGTCATAAACTCTTCTGTCCCAGACAGTCACAAACTCTCAGACAGTCATAAACTCTTCTGTCCCAGACAGTCACAAACTCTCAGACAGTCATAAACTTTTCTGTCCCAGACAGTCACAAACTCCCAGACAGTCATAAACTCTTCTGTCCCAGTCACATACTCCCAGACAGTCATAAAATCTTCTGTCCCAGACAGTCACAAAGTCCCAGACTGTCATAAACTCTTCTGTCTCAGTCAAAAACTCTCAGACAGTCATAAACTCTTCTGTCCCAGACAGTCACATACTCTCAGACTGTCATAAACTCTTCTGTCCCAGTCACATACTCCCAGACTGTCATAAACTCTTCTGTCCCAGTCACATACTCCTAGACAGTCATAAACTCCTCTTTCCCAGTCATATACTCTCAGACAGTCATAAACTCTTCTGTCCCAGTCACATATTCCCAGACAGTCATAAACTCTTCTGTCCCAGACAGTCACAAACTCTCAGACAGTCATAAACTGTTCTGTCCCAGACAGTCTCATACTCCCAGACAGTCATAAACTCTTCTGTCCCAGTCACATACTCCCAGACACTCATAAAATCTCTGTCCCAGACAGTCACAAACTCCCAGACAGTCATAAACTCTTCTGTCCCAGATTGTCACAAACTCTCAGACAGTCATAAACTCTTCTGTCCCAGATTGTCACAAACTCTCAGACAGTCATAAACTCTTCTGTCCCAGATTGTCACAAACTCTCAGACAGTCATAAACTCTTCTGTCCCAGATTGTCACAAACTCTCAGACAGTCACAAACTCCCAGACAGTCATAAACTCTTCTGTCCCAGATTGTCACAAACTCTCAGACAGTCATAAACTCTTCTGTCCCAGATTGTCACAAACTCTCAGACAGTCATAAACTCTTCTGTCCCAGACAGTCACATACTCCAAGACTGTCATAAACTCTTCTGTCCCAGACAGTCACATACTCCAAGACTGTCATAAACTCTTCTGTCCCAGTCACATACTCCCAGATAGTCATAAAATCTTCTGTCCTAGACAGTCACATACTCCCAGACTGCACTTGGTCAATCCTATAGATAGAGCACATTGCCTTGCTTCAACATGTAGACTGCACTTGGTCAATCCTATAGATAGAGCACATTGTCTGGCTTCAACATGTAGACTGCACTCGGTCAATCCTATAGATAGAGCACATTGTTATGTTTCAACATGTAGACTGCACTCGGTCAATCCTATAGATAGAGCACATTGTCTGGCTTCAACATGTAGACTGCACTCGGTCAATCCTATAGATAGAGCACATTGTCTTGCTTCAACATGTAGACTGCACTCGGTCAATCCTATAGATAGAGCACATTGTCTGGCTTCAACATGTAGACTGCACTTGGTCAATCCTATAGATAGAGCACATTGTCATGTTTCAACATGTAGACTGCACTTGGTCAATCCTATAGATACAGAACATTGTCATGTTTCAACATGTAGACCACACTTGGTTAATCCTATAGATAGAGCACATTGCTATGCTTCAACATGTAGACTGCACTCGGTCAATCCTATAGATAGAGCACATTGCCTTGCTTCAACATGTAGACCGCACTCAGTTAATCCTATAGATAGAGCACATTGCCTTGCTTCAACATGTAGACCGCACTCAGTTAATCCTATAGATAGAGCACATTGCCTTGCTTCAACATGTAGACCGCACTCAGTTAATCCTATAGATAGAGCACATTGCCTTGCTTCAACATGTAGACTGCACTCGGTCAATCCTATAGATAGAGCACATTGCCTTGCTTCAACATGTAGACCGCACTCAGTCAATCCTATAGATAGAGCACATTGCCATGCTTCGACATGTAGACTGCACTTGGTCAATCCTATAGATAGAGCACATTGCCATGCTTCGACATGTAGACTGCACTTGGTCAATCCTATAGATAGAGCACATCGCCATGCTTCAACATGCTGACTGCGCTTGGTCAATCATATAGATACAGCACATCGCCATGCTTCAACATGTAGATCACATCCGCTCACATTTGCTTGTTGGCTATTTGTCGCCGAGTGGTATCTCACAATGTTGACAACTCAGGTTAACACAGATGGCCTGGCTATTCCTTGCATACTTCAAGCCCACCCTTTCCATCCGCAAGTCTTCAAGCCCACCCTTTCCATCCGCAGGTCTTCAAGCCCACCCTTTCCATCCGCAGGTCTTCAAGCACACCCTTTCCATCTGCAGGTCTTCAAGCACACCCTTTCCATCCGCAGGTCTTCAAGCCCACCCTTTCTATCCGCAGGTCTTCAAGCCCACTCTTTACATCCGCAGGTCTTCAAGTCCACCCTTTCCGTCCGCAGGTCTTCAAGCTCACCCTTTCCGTCCGCAGGTCTTCAATCCCACCCTTTCCATCCGCAGGTCTTCAAGCACACCCTTTCCATCCGCAGGTCTTCAAGCCCACCCTTTCCATCCGCAGGTCTTCAAGCACACCCTTTCCGTCCGCAGGTCTTCAAGCACACCCTTTCCATCCGCAGGTCTTCAAGCCCACCCTTTCCATCCGCAGGTCTTCAAGCCCACCCTTTCCATCCGCAGGTCTTCAAGCCCACCCTTTCCGTCCGCAGGTCTTCAAGCCCACCCTTTCCGTCCGCAGGTCTTCAAGCACACCCTTTCCATCCGCAGGTCTTCAAGAAGGCCCTTTTTATCCACATGTCTTCAAGCACACCCTTTCCACCCGAAGGTCTTCAAGCACACTTTTTTTATCCCCATGTCTTCAAGCACACCTTTTTTATCCGCATGTTTTCAAGCACACCCTTTCCATCCAAAAGTCTCACACAGACTGACTTTCCCTTTCTCTCTCCTGAGCTCATTCCTTTTTCTCACACCTGATTCTGTCAAACTATTTACTCTCACGCGTAAATTCGAATTCCCTTGATTTATCGCAGACTTCACATACTTGGACAACAGTTTTCTAGCTGACCTTTCACCTGTAACCTATGCTACCTGGAAACTCCCTCTGACCTCTGCTGACGATGGGTTTTTCAATTTAGTTTCACTGCATGGATGATTTAATGATGTGAACGCTTAGAAGGAGAGTGAAGGATGATTAACGATACCAACACGAGAAGGAGAGTACATGATGATTAACGATGTGAATTCTAAGAGGGATAGTATTGGATTATTAAATATGTGAACTCTAAGAGGGATAGTATAGGATTATTAACAATGTGAACTCTATGAAGGAGAGTTACGATGTGAACTCTAGGAAGGAGAGTGCAAGATGATTAACAATATAAACCCTGAGAAGGAAAGTATAGAATAAATAATGATGTAAACGCTGAGATGGAGAGTGTAGGACGAATAATGATGTGTATGCTGAGAAGAAGGGTAAAGGATGATCAATGATGTGAACTCTAAGAGGGAGAGTATAGGATGATTAACAATGTGATTGCTAAGAATGAGAGTATAGAATGATTAATGATGTGTACTCTAAGGAGGAGAGTATAGGATGATTAATGATGTGAACACTAAGAATGAGAGTATAGGATGATTAATGATATGAACTCTAAGAAGAAGAGTATAGGATGATTAATTATGTGGACACTAAATCGGAGAGTATAGGATAATAAATGATGTTAATGCTGCGGAGAGTATAGGATGATTAATGATGTGAACACTAAGAAGGAGAGTACAGGATGATTAATGATATGAACTCTAAGAAGGAGAGTACAGGATGATTAATGATATGAACTCTAAGAAGGAGAGTATCAGATGATTACAAATGTGAACACTAACAAGGCAAAAAAATTATTTTTTTGTTTAATTAAAAAAAAAACTCTAGCATACCTTATCCCGGTTAGCCCGAAGGAAGGTGCCTTGTGCATCTTGTACGAATGATGGATGACCATCTTCCAAGTGCTATAGCCAAACATGATATCAATGCCCCTGGTATTAATCTTCGTTAAATGTTTTAGACCAATGGAAATATGTCTCCCATTTTAAAAGCATTTTTAAAAAAAAATGGTTTTTTCCCTCTTTTAAAGCATTTGAAATATGTTTTTGTCTTTTAGAGTATTCAAACTGGGCTTTTCTCTGACTACTTTCTGACAAAAGTAAATGAATCTTGCATAGTCAGCTGATTGACAGAAAAATCTAGAAGCTGTCAAATTGTGGATTTACCGAAAAATCACCAGTAGACCATGGACAAATTAAAAAGTGTAATGAAATCAACCAAGCGGCTGAACAACCAGAATTTTCTGCTAGAGTTTACAGTCAATGAATATGAAGGGAAAAAAAGCAATCTGCAGTCTATGGTCATATTGTGGGAAGGGAAAACTGGAGTACATTGTGACAACTGGAAATATGGGAGGGAGGACAAATTAAAAAGTGTAACGGAAATGTCTTGAAGGGAATTAACTCCTGAAGAGAAATTTTTTTTTGAATCAGAAAAAGGACACCTCTGCAGTACTTGGTGATATTGTGAGGAGGGAAAACTGGAGTACATCGTGATAACATGAAAGACGGAGATGAGGACAAATTGAAAAGCTTGAAAGCAATTAACTTCTGAAGAGAAATTATTATAATCTGAATCAGGAGATAATTTGCATTCTTTTGTCATATCGCGAGAAAAAGAACTGATATTCATTGTGTCAACAGAAAAGATGGAGGAGAGATAAGGAAGACCAAGGAAGAAGATGTTGGACAGTTTAGCATCATGGCTGCCTCATAAAAATGGATACTAGGCAATTTTGAGAATGTTTTAAAGGAATTTAAGAAAATGAGGGGAATTGTGGTAGTGTTATGGCTGCCAGTCTGACGGGTCTTGAAGTCAAATCTGCGTCAAGGCAGATGTTTTAAGAATTTGACCATAGCTCCCAAGTCATCACAGCCTAAAATTGCTACCAGGTCATGTTCTGGGAAGTAAAGATAGCCTGCATAAAGTTGTCCTAAATCCCCAAGCAAGTGCCGACTGGTCTTTAAAAATATGAGCCTATGCCTGATGTGCCACTGGCATAAAATAGGTCCTTTTCTCTTGCTTACTTCACTGTCGTACCTTGGCTTCGGCATCTGTGGCTTAGGCACTGTGAGCATGCTTCGTAATTCTGATGTACTGGGTTCGATCTCTGCTGCAGGTGATTTGGCAGCAGACAGCCTTGCACTAGCTTTGACAGTGGTATTGAGACCCGACCTTTCAGAAAGCAGTGACAAACTACAGAACGTAAAATTACCAAGCAAAATGTCAAAGCCTGCTGGGGCTGGTTCTGCAGCATCCTGTAAAGACCATGCACCTAACTCAACTATTTGACTAAAGGCAAAGAGGATGGTCCCCGATTCCCACCCCCCCCCCCCTCCTTTTCCCCAATACTAGGGCTATTAAACTGTTGGCCCACAGGACAAAGCTGGCTTGCTGAAGCCCAACAAGTGGCCCATGAAACATTACTATGTTTATTGTATTAATGATGGTTCTATGCTAGGGCTCCAGCCTCTGGCCCATGACAATCCCAACGTTCAAAATGTTGGTCCCTGAGTAAATTTAGTTGAATAGCCAGGGTGTATGTGATGAACTATAATATGTGAAAGTCTAATATTTCAACATTCAATGGCAGTCTTTGATTGGTTGGTCTTTCCGCCTGAGGTGGCACATAGGGCAGAGGTCATAGCTCTCCATGTCTGGTGGTTCGTTGGCACCTGATTTAGCTCTTGGATATTCATTAGGCCCACGGTTGAGCCTTCCCTAATGATGGTTCTACGCAGAGCCTCTCCCGTCTTCTTTTTCCTTCCGGTGTCCATACGAGGGCTTGATACGGAAGTCTTGTCCTATCCATTCTGAGTGAATGGTAAATGTAATTCCAACGGCACTTTCTCATAAAATATGGCACATTTTCTTGCTTGGTCTCTTGTCCTATTTGCGTGTTGGATTTGAAATCTGTCCTGTGGAGATTTAGTATTCTTCTAAGACATTTGTTCTCAAAATTGTCAAACTTTTTATCAAGAGCTACTGTTGCTTTCCACCTCTTGCATCCTCAAAGACTTTGATATGGAATTACATTTATCTGTGATAGCTTCTTAGGAAAGTGAATAATGACAACTGCCTTTGTTGGGAGAGTTCACAGGCAATAGAACATGATATAACAGTTGAATGATCATAGGGGCAGTGGTGGTAGTAGAGTTGATGATAAACCTATTCACAGACCCCATACTGGTAGTAAATCTATTTTTACCTCAATATAATACAGTCAAATGATGATGATGACGACAAAATTATTTCCAAATCACCAACTAAATGTATATGCACCTCTATCAAACATAGCCACATGATGATACTGCTGAGAAAGAGGTTATTCCTAAACCCCTGACTAAATGTATAAGCACCTCTATCAAATATAGCCACATGATGATGATGCTGATGAAGAGGTTATTCCTAAACCACTGACTAAATGTACATGCACCTCTATCAAATATAGCCACAAGATGATGATGCTGACAAAGAGGTTATTCCTAAACCCCTGACTAAATGTATAAGCACCTCTATCAAATATAGCCACATGATAATGATGCTGACAAAGAGGTTATTCCTAAACCCCTGACTAAATGTATATGCACCTCTATCAAATATAGCCACATGATTAGCTGCTGAGAAAGAGGTTATTCCTAAACCACTGACTAAATGTATATGCACCTCTATCAAATATAGCCACATGATAATGATGCTGACAAAGAGGTTATTCCTAAACCCCTGACTAAATGTATATGCACCTCTATCAAATATAGCCACATGATTAGCTGCTGAGAAAGAGGTTATTCCTAAACCCCTGACTAAATGTATATGCACCTCTATCAAATATAGCCACATGATGATGTTGCTGACGAAGAGGTTATTCCTAAACCACTGACTAAATGTATATGCACCTCTATCAAAAATAGCCACATGATGCTGCTGAGGAGAAAGAGGTTATTCCTAAACCCCTGACTAAATGTACATGCACCTCTATCAAATATAGCCACATGATGATGATGCTGATGAAGAGGTTATTCCTAAACCCCTGACTAAATGTATATGCACCTCTATCAAATATAGCCACATGTTGATGGTGCTAATGAAGAGGTTATTCCTAAACCACTGACTAAATGTATATGCACCTCTATCAAATATAGCTACATGTTGATGATGCTGATGAAGAGGTTATTCCTAAACTTTTGACTAAATGTATGTGCACCTCTATCAAATACAGCCACATGATGATGCTAATGATGAAGAGGTTATTCCTAAACCCCTGACTAAATGTATATGCACCTCTATGAAATATAGCCACATTTTGAAGATGCTGATTATTCCCAAACCGCTGACAAAATTGATACAACTGACTCACCTCCACCCAGTGTAGCCAGATGTTTATGTTGATGGTTTCGATCAAGTAGAGGAACAAGAGCACCACTGGATTGACAGCAGCAGACCACTTGATGTTTGGGTAGAAGAGTATTTTACTGAGCTCATTACATTTGGTCTGGATAATTCCTGGCAGACCAAGAAGTCTGTGGATGGCAAACATAACTGTCACTACAGAATCGGGTACATATCACGAAAAACACCCCATCCCATCTGGCGCAAGATTTCTCACAGGTTGTCTTATGTTCTTGGGGTGTCATGATATGTTATTTTCAATGCTATAAGCATTCTATATTCCATATTGTGAGTGGCCAGTACATTCTATCTTCCATGTTGTGAGTGGCCAGTACATTCTATATTCCGTTGTGAGCGGCCAGTACATTCTATCTTCCATGTTGTGAGTGGCCAGCACATTCTATCTTCCATGTTGTGAGTGGACTGCACATTCTATCTTCCATGTTGTGAGTGGCCAGCACATTCTATCTTCCATGTTGTGAGTGGCCAGCCCATTCTATCTTCCATTTTGTGAGTGGACTGCACATTCTATCTTCCATGTTGTGAGTGGCCAGCACATTCTATCTTCCATGTTGTGAGTGGCCAGCACATTCTATCTTCCATGTTGTGAGTGGCCAGCACATTCTATCTTCCATGTTGTGAGTGGACTGCACATTCTATCTTCCATGTTGTGAGTGGCCAGCACATTCTATCTTCCATGTTGTGAGTGGCCAGCACATTCTATCTTCAATATTGTGAGCGGCCAGCACATTCTATCTTCCATGTTGTGAGTGGCCAGCACATTCTATCTTCCATGTTGTGAGCGGCCAGCACATTCTATCTTCCATGTTGTGAGTGGCCAGCACATTCTATCTTCCATGTTGTGAGTGGCCAGCACATTCTATCTTCCATGTTGTGAGTGGACTGCACATTCTATCTTCCATGTTGTGAGTGGACTGCACATTCTATCTTCCATGTTGTGAGTGGCCAGCACATTCTATCTTCCATGTTGTGAGTGGCCAGCACATTCTATCTTCCATGTTGTGAGCGGTCAGCACATTCTATCTTCCATGTTGTGAGTGGACTGCACATTCTATCTTCCATGTTGTGAGTGGCCAGCACATTCTATCTTCCATGTTGTGAGTGGACTGCACATTCTATCTTCCATGTTGTGAGTGGCCAGCACATTCTATCTTCCATGTTGTGAGTGGCCAGCACATTCTATCTTCCATGTTGTGAGTGGACTGCACATTCTATCTTCCATGTTGTGAGTGGCCAGCACATTCTATCTTCCATGTTGTGAGTGGCCAGCACATTCTATCTTCCATGTTGTGGGTGGCCAGCACATTCTATCTTCCATGTTGTGAGTGGCCAGCACATTCTATCTTCCATGTTGTGAGTGGCCAGCACATTCTATATTCCATGTTGTGAGTGGACTGCACATTCTATATTCCATGTTGTGAGTGGCCAGCACATTCTATATTCCATGTTGTGAGTGGACTGCACATTCTATCTTCCATGTTGTGAGCAGCCAGCACATTCTATCTTCCATGTTGTGAGTGGCCAGCACATTCAATCTTCCATGTTGTGAGTGGCCAGCACATTCTATCTTCCATGTTGTGAGTGGACAGCACATTCTATCTTCCATGTTGTGAGTGGCTAGCACATTCTATATTCCATGTTGTGAGTGGACTGCAAATTCTATCTTCCATGTTGTGAGCAGCCAGCACATTCTATCTTCTATGTTGTGAGTGGCCAGCACATTCTATCTTCCATGTTGTGGGTGGCCAGCACATTCTATCTTCCATGTTGTGAGTGGACTGCACATTCCATCTTCCATGTTGTGAGTGGCCAGCACATTCTATCTTCCATGTTGTGAGTGGCCAGAACATTCTATCTTCCATGTTGTGAGTGGCCAGCACTGTGTTGAGACTTGAGTGTTGTGTGCACATCCATCTTGCAGACCTCTCGTATATTCATGCAGACTGTTAGTCCCTTACCTTGCAGGCAGATGTATGCTGACCTCAAAGAAAATTTCAATTATATCTACATTAGCCTCAATTTAGCCACAGTAACATACCCACTGCCTCCATTTAGCCACAGTAACATAACACTGCCTCCATTTAGCCACAGTAACATACACACTGCCTTGATTTAGCCACAGAAACATACATACACTGCCTCCATTGAACCACAGTAACATACCCACTGCCTCCATTTAGCCACAGAAACATACACACACTGCCTCCATTTAGCCACAGTAAAACACATACTGCCTCTATTTAGCCATGGTAACATACACACTGCCTCCATTCAGCCACAGTAACACACATACTGCCTCCATTCAGCCACAGTAACACACATACTGCCTCCATTCAGACACAGTAACACACATACAGCCTCCATTTAGCCACAGTAACACACATACTGCCTCCATTCAGCCACAGTAACACACATACTGCCTCCATTTAGCCACAGTAACACACATACTGGCTCCATTCAGCTACAGTAACACACATACTGCCTCCATTTAGCCACAGTAACACACATACTGGCTCCATTCAGCCACAGTAACACACATACTAGCTCCATTCAGCCACAGTAACACACATACTAGCTCCATTCAGCCACAGTAACACACATACTGGCTCCATTCAGCCACAGAAACACACATACTGGCTCCATTCAGCCACAGTAACACACATACTGCCTCGATTCAGCCACAGTAACACACATACTGGCTCCATTCAGCTACAGTAACACACATACTGCCTCCATTTAGCCACGGTAACACACATACTGGCTCCATTCAGCCACAGTAACACACATACTGGCTACATTCAGCCACAGTAACACACATACTGGCTCCATTCAGCCACAGTAACACACATACTGGCTCCATTCAGCCACAGTAACACACATACTCGCTCCATTCAGCCACAGTAACACACATACTGGCTCCATTCAGCCACAGTAACACACATACTGCCCTCATTTAGCCACAGTAATACACATACTGCCTCCATTCAGCCACAGTAACACATATACTGCCCCCATTTAGCCACAGTAATACACATACTGCCCCCATTCAGCCACAGTAATACACATACTGCTTCCATTTAACCACAGTAACACACATACTGGCTCCATTCAGCCACAGTAACACACATACTGCCTCCATTCAGCCACAGTAACACACATACTGCCTCCATTCAGCCACAGTAACACACATACTGCCTCCATTCAGCCACAGTAACACACATACTGGCTCCATTCAGCCACAGTAACACACATACTGGCTCTATTCAGCCACAGTAACACACATACTGGCTCCATTCAGCCACAGTAACACACATACTGGCTCCATTCAGCCACAGTAACACACATACTGCCTCCATTCAGCCACAGTAACACACATACTGCCTTCATTCAGCCACAGTAACACACATACTGCCTCCATTCAGCCACAGTAACACACATACTGCCTCCATTCAGCCACAGTAACACACATACTGGCTCCATTCAGCCACAGTAACACACATACTGGCTCCATTCAGCCACAGTAACACACAAACTGGCTCCATTCAGCCACACTAACACACATACTGGCTCCATTCAGCCACAGTAACACACATACTGGCTCCATTCAGCCACAGTAACACACATACTGGCTCTATTCAGCCACAGTAACACACATACTGCCTCCATTCAGCCATGGTAACATACATACTGCCTCCATTTAGCACGGTAACATACATACTGCCTCCATTCAGCCACAGTAACACACATACTGCCTCCATTCAGCCACAGTAAAACACATCCTGCCTCCATTTAGCCACAGTAACATACATACTGCCTCCATTAAGCCACGGTAACACACATACTGCCTCCATTTAGCCAAAGTAACACACATACTGCCTCCATTCAGCCACAGTAACACACATACTGCCTCCATTCAGCCACAGTAACACACATACTGCCTCCATTTAGCCACAGTAACACACATACTGCCTCCATTCAGCCACAGTAACACACATACTGGCTCCATTCAGCCACAGTAACACACATACTGCCTCCATTCAGCCACAGTAACACACATACTGGCTCCATTCAGCCACAGTAACACACAAACTGGCTCCATTCAGCCACACTAACACACATACTGGCTCCATTCAGCCATAGTAACACACATACTGGCTCCATTTAGCCACAGTAACACACATACTGGCTCTATTCAGCCACAGTAACACACATACTGCCTCCATTCAGCCATGGTAACATACATACTGCCTCCATTTAGCACGGTAACATACATACTGCCTCCATTCAGCCACAGTAACACACATACTGCCTCCATTCAGCCACAGTAAAACACATCCTGCCTCCATTTAGCCACAGTAACATACATACTGCCTCCATTTAGCCACGGTAACACACATACTGCCTCCATTTAGCCAAAGTAACACACATACTGCCTCCATTCAGCCACAGTAACACACATACTGCCTCCATTCAGCCACAGTAACACACATACTGCCTCCATTTAGCCACAGTAACACACATACTGCCTCCATTCAGCCACAGTAACACACATACTGGCTCCATTCAGCCACAGTAACACACATACTGCCTCCATTCAGCCACAGTAACACACATACTGCCTCCATTTAGCCAAAGTAACATACATACTGGCTCCATTCAGCCACAGTAACACACATACTAGCTCCATTCAGCCACAGTAACACACATACTGGCTCCATTTAGCCACAGTAACACACATGCTGGCTCCATTCAGCCACAGTAACACACATACTGGCTCCATTCAGCTACAGTAACACACATACTGCCTCCATTCAGCCATGGTAACCTACATACTGCCTCCATTTAGCCACAGTAACATTTAGATTGCCTCCATTCAGCCACAGTAACATACATACTGCCTCCATTTAGCCACAGTAACATTTAGATTGCCTCCATTCAGCCACAGTAACACACATACTGCCTCCATTTAGCCACAGTAACACACACTTACTGCCTACATTCAGCCACAGTAACACACATACTGCCTCCATTCAGCCACAGTAACACACATACTGCCTCCATTCAGCCACAGTAACACACACACTGCCTACATTTAGCCACAGTAACTTACATACTGGCTCCATTCAGCCACAGTAACACACATACTGCCTCCATTCAGCCACAGTAAAACACATACTGCCTCCATTTAGCCACAGTAACATACATACTACCTCAATTTAGCCACGGTAACACACATACTGCCTCCATTTAGCCACAGTAACACACATACTGGCTCCATTCAGCCACAGTAACACACATACTGGCTCCATTCAGCCACAGTAACACACATACTGCCTCCATTCAGCCATGGTAACACACATACTGGCTCTATTCAGCCACAGTAACACACATACTGCCTCCATTTAGCCACAGTAACACACATACTGCCTCCATTCAGCCACAGTAACACACATACTGGCTCCATTCAGCCACAGTAACACACATACTGCCTCCATTCAGCCACAGTAACACACATACTGCCTCCATTTAGCCACAGTAACATACATACTGGCTCCATTCAGCCACAGTAACACACATACTGGCTCCATTTAGCCACAGTAACACACATAGCCTCCATTCAGCCACAGTAACACACATACTGGCTCCATTTAGCCACAGTAACACACATACTGGCTCCATTCAGCCACAGTAACACACATACTGGCTCCATTCAGCTACAGTAACACACATACTGCCTCCATTCAGCCATGGTAACATACATACTGCCTCCATTTAGCCACAAGAACATTTAGATTGCCTCGATTCAGCCACAGTAACATACATACTGCCTCCATTTAGCCACAGTAACATTTAGATTGCCTCCATTCAGCCACAGTAACACACATACTGCCTCCATTTAGTCACAGTAACACACATACTGCCTCCATTCAGCCACAGTAACACACATACTGCCTCCATTCAGCCACAGTAACACACATACTGCCTCCATTCAGCCACAGTAACACACATACTGCCTCCATTTAGCCACAGAAACATACATACTGGCTCCATTCAGCCACAGTAACACACATACTGCCTCCATTCAGCCACAGTAAAACACATACTGCCTCCATTTAGCCACAGTAACATACATACTGCCTCCATTTAGCCACGGTAACACACATACTGCCTCCATTCAGCCACAGTAACACACATACTGCCTCCATTCAGCCACAGTAACACACATACTGCCTCCATTCAGCCACAGTAACACACATACTGCCTCCATTTAGCCACAGTAACACACATACTGCCTCCATTCAGCCACAGTAACACACATACTGGCTCCATTCAGCCACACTAACACACATACTGCCTCCATTCAGCCACAGTAACACACACACTGCCTCCATTTAGCCACAGTAACATACATACTGGCTCCATTCAGCCACAGTAACACACATACTAGCTCCATTCAGCCACAGTAACATACATACTGGCTCCATTTAGCTACAGTAACACACATACTGGCTCCATTTAGCCACAGTAACACACATACTGGCTCCATTTAGCCACAGTAACACACATACTGGCTCCATTCAGCCACAGTAACACACATACTGGCTCCATTCAGCTACAGTAACACACATACTGCCTCCATTCAGCCATGGTAACATACATACTGCCTCCATTTAGCCACAGGAACATTTAGATTGCCTCCATTCAGCCACAGTAACATACATACTGCCTCCATTTAGCCACAGTAACATTTAGATTGCCTCCATTCAGCCACAGTAACACACATACTGGCTCCATTTAGCCACAGTAACACACATACTGGCTCCATTCAGCCACAGTAACACACATACTGGCTCCATTCAGCTACAGTAACACACATACTGCCTCCATTGAGCCATGGTAACATACATACTGCCTCCATTTAGCCACAGGAACATTTAGATTGCCTCCATTCAGCCACAGTAACATACATACTGCCTCCATTTAGCCACAGTAACATTTAGATTGCCTCCATTCAGCCACAGTAACACACATACTGCCTCCATTTAGCCACAGTAACACACATACTGCCTCCATTCAGCCACAGTAACACACATACTGCCTCCATTCAGCCACAGTAACACACATACTGCCTCCATTCAGCCACAGTAACACACATACTGCCTCCATTTAGCCACAGAAACATACATACTGGCTCCATTCAGCCACAGTAACACACATACTGCCTCCATTCAGCCACAGTAAAACGCATACTGCCTCCATTTAGCCACAGTAACATACATACTGCCTCCATTTAGCCACGGTAACACACATACTGCCTCCATTCAGCCACAGTAACACACATACTTCCTCCATTCAGCCACAGTAACACACATACTGGCTCCATTTAGCCACAGTAACACACATACTGGCTCCATTTAGCCACAGTAAGACACATACTGGCTCCATTTAGCCACAGTAACACACATAGCCTCCATTCTGCCACAGTAACACACATAGCCTCCATTCAGCCACAGTAACACACATAGCCTCCATTCAGCCACAGTAACATACATGCTGCCTCTATTTCAGCCACAAAACACGAGTCCACTCACCGAGCCAGCATACTGGCAGGAGGCATGGCCTCCTGGAAGAACTGGAACTGGTAGAGGTGCAGCAGCAAGATATGACAGCCTGTATACAGGAGCAGCAAAACTTGCAACAGCAGATAACGAGAACCCACGGACTTGAAGCATCCCCACATAGTCAGGCATATCAGCACCACTACAAAATAGACCTGTGGATACAGACAGCAGGGGCTGTTTGAATTGTGTTTGTTGGCTACATGTGTACTGTGGATATAGACAACAGGATTGTTTGAATTGTGTTTGTTGGCTACATGTGTACTGTGGATATAGACAACAGGATTGTCTGAATTGTGTTTGTTGGCTACATGTGTACTGTGGAAATAGACAACAGGATTGTCTGAATTGTGTTTGTTGGCTACATGTGTACTTTGGATATAGACAACAGGGGCTGTTTGAATTGTGTTCGTTGGTTATGTGTGTGTTGTGGATACAGACGACAGGACTGTCTGAATTGTGTTTGCTGGTTATGTGTGTACTGTGGAAATAGACAACAGGATTGTCTGAATTGTGTTTGTTGGCTACATGTGTACTGTGGAAATAGACAACAGGATTGTCTGAATTGTGTTTGTTGGCTACATGTGTACTTTGGATATAGACAACAGGGGCTGTTTGAACTGTATTTTTCGGTTATGTGTGTGCTGTGGATATAGACGACAGGATTGTCCGAATTGTTTTTGTCGGTTACCTGTGTGCTGTGGATATAGACGACAGGATTGTCTGAATTGTGTTTGTTGGCTACGTGTGTGCTGTGGATATAGACGACAGGATTGTCTGAATTGTGTTTGTTGGCTACGTGTGTACTGTGGACACAGACAACAGGACTGTCTGAAGAGGAAACTGTTGAACATAAAATGGGATGACTTCAAAAGAGGTGAAGAAATCAGAGAAATGTTTAACCAACCAATGGCATCAACAGTTACAAGACAGAGAAGATGATATTATAATGGACACATTTTGACTCTGCATGTGCAGCTACAAGATTGTGCTGGAACTGAAATATGTTTCACTAGTTTTTTTGGTGCTTTATTAATACCCTAGCCCAGATAACGCACAGGACAGTCCAACATTTTAGAGGGCGGTAAGACTGGGTTTCCAATCTTTCTGATGCTTTTAACGAACCTAAACATATAGAACTGCCCTAACCCCAACCCACCTACGTCCCACGAGAGTGCAGCCTAGGTCCCACGACTGCATGCAGCCTATCTACAACCCCCTTGAAATATTAGACTGTCCCGTGACCTGTGGATTTTCCCTGTTTGGAGTAGTATATTAATAAAGCACCTAGTTTTCAAATGAGGCAGTGAAGGACATTTTGTGGAATTTCAATTGGCACAGGTACTGAATGTTTTGGGGTGACCCCTGCAGTGATGGTAGAATCTCAACTAATGAGTTGCTAGCAACTTCTCCCCACCAATGACAAAGAGAGATTGCTAAGAATATTATTGCATGACCTACACCTCTGAAGTGGTAGGATAGCAACCAGATGTTCGCCTCATATGTCCCCATCCTTACCCACACGGGTCTAGAGGATACACCTGGCTGTATATGAGCCTAACATTATATGTCCCCATCCTTACCCACACAGGTCTACAGGATACATCTGACTGTATATGAGCCTAGCATCACATGTCCCCATCCTTACCCACACAGGTCTACAGGATACACCTGACTGTATATGAGCCTAGCATCATATGTCACCATCCTTACCCACACAGGACTACAGGATACAGCTGACTGTATATGAGCCTAGCATCATATGTCCCCATCCTTACCCACACTGAACTACAGGATATACAGTGCTGTATATGAGCCAAGCATCATATGTCCCCATCCTTACCCACACTGAACTACAGGATACACCTGGCTGTATATGAGCCTAGCATCATATATCTCCATTCTTACACACACTGAACTACAGGATACACCTGGCTGGTGTAGTCGTTAAGGGTGTCCTAATTATAACTTCTCTGGTGGTTGGGTGAGGTACCTGGAATCTGCCTTGTGGATCTGCCGACCAGATTGAGATTTTGTAAATCTCAGGATGGTATGGTAAATCTGTAGGTAGCAGCCCAGAAAGGACAAACTGATTGACCGATCGATCATATGCCCGATATGTCATTGGTATGAAAAGGTTTTTTTTTTCTTTTTTTTTTTGGTGTGTGTACTTACCCCTCCCAAAACTGAAGGAGCAATAATTCCGGCAGCCAGCAACATCAGGTTCTGTAAGTACTCAAAGAGCACCTGAATGCGGTGATAGATATTCTTACTCTGCTCCCCACCAGGCAGAGGAGACCCTGGTGTAACCAAGGTGTTCACCTGCAGGTCCCTCATTCTTGTAGATAGGACCATGGTGAGAATCGACATGAAGAAAATTAACACATCTGGCACAGTCAGGCGCAGGATGTTATACAGACTGGCTCCTTTTAAACTGAAATGATAGGAGGAGAAATGAAGAGATTAGAAAAACTAACACTGGATGATACTGGAGTTATGAATACCAGCAGTCAGAGAGACAATTGGAATAAGACCATGTCTGGGTTATACTGACAGACAGAGAATGAAATAGTTCAGCCATCTAGTGAGAATGCAGCCAGACCAGACTGCATATGAGACTTTTCACAGTATCTGGGAGGAAGGCGAGGGGAAGACCAAGAAAGAGATGGATAAATGATGTAGATAAAACCTATAAAAAGATGAACTAATCTATTAATCAAGCCACCCGAGAAGTGCCTGACAAATACACTACTGGGCTTTAACCTGTCGTGAGACGACAAAAGAAGAACTACCAAAACTTCTTCTGCTGCCTTGCTCTTAAAAGAGCTGTGTGCATATCCAATATACAGATCTAATTTACTTGTATGCAGACTGCTGGTTCCTCACCGCACGGGCAGGTGAACTCTGAATTAGAAAGAAACGCCCCAATAAACTGCTTTCTTTGGGACTTAATGGGATTATTTCTTTCCACTGAAATGGGATCATGAAACCCACATGGGGAAAATTGTAGATAATCTGGCAATGGGCCATTTAGTTCCAAAATGCAGGTAATTAACATATCATAACCCTTGACCTATTAGGGTCGTTGAGGCGTATCGATGGAAGTATTAGCACGCAAAACCTACTATTTTTCTCTGTCTTCCACGTGTTAACAGATGTATGATAATTTAGTCCAACAGATGTATGATAATTTGGTCCAACAGATGTACGATATTTTAGTGCAACAGATGTATGATAGTTTAGTCCAACAGGTGTATGATAATTTAGTCCAACAGGTGTATGATAATTTAGTCCAACAGGTGTATGATAATTTAGTCCAACAGATGTATGATAATTTGGTCCAACAGATGTACGATATTTTAGTCCAACAGATGTATGATAGTTTAGTCCAACAGATGTATGATAATTTAGTCCAACAGATGTATGATAATTTAGTCCAACAGATGTATGATAATTTAGTCCAACAGATGTATGATGATTTAGTCCAACAGATGTATGATAATTTAGTCCAACAGAGGAATGATAATTTAGTCCAACAGATGTATGATAATTTAGTCCAACAGATGTATTATAATTTAGTCCAACAGATGTATGATAATTTAGTAAAACAGATGTATGATAATTTAGTCCAACAGATGTATGATAATTTAGTCCAACAGATGTATGATAATTTAGTCCAACAGATGTATGATAATTTAGTCCTGTCTACAAGAAGCGCCTCCTGCATGAAGCCCTGGGTAGAGCTAAGGGTCAAAGACTGAAAAGATAAAGGACTTAAATGGTGCAAGCTGAAGACACAATCAGACATGTGTGCAGGCTTGATAATTTTGAGCAAGGAGAGGAGTCATTCAAGGTGTCCGAACAGGTTTCAATCGTGTAGGGTTCTAATCACGTTAGGTCGTGAGTGCAGAGCCTGGCCAGCTGGTGCTGCAGAATCAAAAGTTCAACAAATGATTCATGACAATTCCCGCCCAAGTGATGTGAGTGTATATACAGATGGCTTTGTGGTGAGGGGTAGATGAAGTGGTTTCATAGCAAAGGGGATGGACGTTGCCTAGTGAAGCAAAACCTTGCATATGAAATCATATCTAGTTTGAGAATGGAGGTGGAGGCAGTTTCTGCTGCCTTCCCCTGGCTTGAAAATCAGCTGTACACACATGCCGTGATTTAAACTGATTTACAGAGCATGCTGAGAAAGACTAAAATAGGCATGCTTCGTGCAGAGTGGTAAGCATCACTTCAGAAATCCCGGGTAGTTAGCATCCTTTGAATATTTTCTCCAGGTGTGTTGGGAAATGAGCAGGAAGATAGACTGGCTGGCTCTGCGCCACTTGGTGGTGAAATGATGTATGACAAATTAGATACTGTGAGGGCCCTTTGGGAGCGAGTAAACAATGCGGAAGCGCAGACAGATCATTATGGTTTAAGGAGAATGGCACTGCGAGGAGTTACCATGGGATCCGGCTGATGCTCAACACAGGCGAAGGATAAGACGGATATACAATCAGACAGTTACTGGTACCATATGAATTGGAACTCTTTGCTTGCTGCTGAAGATGGGAACTAAGCACTTATGGGAGTGACCCAAGTGCTGTGATGTTGATTCCTAATACAACATTCAGTCCTGTCCGTTTCTTGATGTTGTCATTCCAGATTCTTTACTGCCTTCCTATTCTTCAACTCTTCCCCCCCCCCTCCAACAACCCCCCTCCCATGTTGCTTGAAGTACAGTCTTTGCAATCGAGTTGGGGGGGGGGGGGGGGGGGGTTAGTGTTAGTATTAGTCGGTGTTTATTTCACACCCTTACACCGCTATACTATTTGACTTTCCTAGGAATTCCCTGAGATGGGGTGAAATAAAAGAAAAGAACCTGGCAGCCTTGACACTTTTCTTTGACACTACTGATCTGTAGCAGCTAAATATACCAGACTTTATTTGGCTTACTATGTGTCAGAACATAGATTAAAATAACAGTTTTTCTTACTTCTGATATCCAATCTGGCGCAGCAGCTTTTCATCTTCCGTGCCTAAACAAAAATAATTTGTAAATTACATTATAAATATATGTAGACTAATCTTCTTCTTCTTTTTCACCAGCTACGGACTCTGGCGGAAAGTTCTGTTTGTTCGTTGACTTCTGAATTTTGGTTTTTGTTCCAGAACTTGAGTTTTGTGTGTGCATTCGTTAACAGATCTGACTCATTTCTTCTTCCTCGTTGTCTTCGTTTTCACCAACTGTAAACTCCAACAGAAAGTTCTGGTTGTACGTCCACTTCTGGATTTTAACCTTGTTCCATAACCTGAATGTTGCATGTGCATCTGTTTTACAGATCTGGTTTTATTTGTATGTAGAAGACTGTTGGTTCCTTTGCCTCTCAGGCAGATGCACTCCCGACTCTGCAGGAAGCTTCCAATTAGTTGACTCTTACATCATGCTTGTTGGAGAGCAGTGGGTCTATGCTTGTTGGAGAGCAGTGGGTCTATGCTTGTTGGAGAGCAGTGGGTCTATTCTTGTTGGAGAGCAGTGGGTCTATTCTTGTTGGAGAGCAGTGGGTCTATGCTTGTTGGGGAACAGTGGGTCTATTCTTGTTGGGGAGCAGTGGGTCTATTCTTGTTGGAGAGCAGTGGGTCTATTCTTGTTGGAGAGCAGTGGGTCTATTCTTGTTGGGAGGCAGTGGGTCTATTCATGTTGGGAGCAGTGGGTCTATTCTTGTTGGAGAGCAGTGGGTCTATTCTTGTTGGAGAGCAGTGGGTCTATTCTTGTTGGGGAGCAGTGGGTCTATGCTTGTTGGGGAGCAGTGGGTCTATGCTTGTTGGGGAGCAGTGGGTCTATGCTTGTTGGGGAGCAGTGGGTCTATTCTTGTTGGGGAGCAGTGGGTCTATTCTTGTTGGAGAGCAGTGGGTCTATTCTTGTTGGGGAACAGTGGGTCTATTCTTGTTGGGGAGCAGTGGGTCTATTCTTGTTGGGGAACAGTGGGTCTATTCTTGTTGGGGAGCAGTGGGTCTATTCTTGTTGGAGAGCAGTGGGTCTATTCTTGTTGGGGAGCAGTGGGTCTATTCTTGTTGGGGAGCAGTGGGTCTATTCTTGTTGGGGAACAGTGGGTCTATTCTTGTTGGGGAGCAGTGGGTCTATTCTTGTTGGAGAGCAGTGGGTCTATTCTTGTTGAGGAGCAGTGGGTCTATTCTTGTTGGGGAGCAGTGGGTCTATGCTTGTTGGGGAGCAGTGGGTCTATGCTTGTTGGGGAGCAGTGGGTCTATTCTTGTTGGGGAGCAGTGGGTCTATGCTTGTTGGGGAACAGTGGGTCTATTCTTGTTGGGGAGCAGTGGGTCTATTCTTGTTGGAGAGCAGTGGGTCTATTCTTGTTGGAGAGCAGTGGGTCTATTCTTGTTGGGAGGCAGTGGGTCTATTCTTGTTGGGAGGCAGTGGGTCTATTCTTGTTGGAGAGCAGTGGGTCTATTCTTGTTGGAGAGCAGTGGGTCTATTCTTGTTGGGGAGCAGTGGGTCTATGCTTGTTGGAGAGCAGTGGGTCTATGCTTGTTGGGGAGCAGTGGGTCTATTCTTGTTGGGGAGCAGTGGGTCTATTCTTGTTGGAGAGCAGTGGGTCTATGCTTGTTGGAGAGCAGTGGGTCTATTCTTGTTGGAGAGCAGTGGGTCTATTCTTGTTGGGGAGCAGTGGGTCTATTCTTGTTGGGGAGCAGTGGGTCTATGCTTGTTGGAGAGCAGTGGGTCTATTCTTGTTGGGGAGCAGTGGGTCTATTCTTGTTGGGGAACAGTGGGTCTATTCTTGTTGGGGAGCAGTGGGTCTATTCTTGTTGGGGAGCAGTGGGTCTATGCTTGTTGGAGAGCAGTGGGTCTATGCTTGTTGGGGAGCAGTGGGTCTATGCTTGTTGGGGAGCAGTGGGTCTATGCTTGTTGGGGAGCAGTGGGTCTATGCTTGTTGGGGAGCAGTGGGTCTATGCTTGTTGGGGAGCAGTGGGTCTATTCTTGTTGGGGAGCAGTGGGTCTATTCTTGTTGGAGAGCAGTGGGTCTATTCTTGTTGGGGAACAGTGGGTCTATTCTTGTTGGGGAGCAGTGGGTCTATTCTTGTTGGGGAACAGTGGGTCTATTCTTGTTGGGGAGCAGTGGGTCTATTCTTGTTGGAGAGCAGTGGGTCTATTCTTGTTGGGGAGCAGTGGGTCTATTCTTGTTGGGGAGCAGTGGGTCTATTCTTGTTGGGGAACAGTGGGTCTATTCTTGTTGGGGAGCAGTGGGTCTATTCTTGTTGGAGAGCAGTGGGTCTATTCTTGTTGGGGAGCAGTGGGTCTATTCTTGTTGGGGAGCAGTGGGTCTATGCTTGTTGGGGAGCAGTGGGTCTATGCTTGTTGGGGAGCAGTGGGTCTATTCTTGTTGGGGAGCAGTGGGTCTATGCTTGTTGGGGAACAGTGGGTCTATTCTTGTTGGGGAGCAGTGGGTCTATTCTTGTTGGAGAGCAGTGGGTCTATTCTTGTTGGAGAGCAGTGGGTCTATTCTTGTTGGGAGGCAGTGGGTCTATTCTTGTTGGGAGGCAGTGGGTCTATTCTTGTTGGAGAGCAGTGGGTCTATTCTTGTTGGAGAGCAGTGGGTCTATTCTTGTTGGGGAGCAGTGGGTCTATGCTTGCTGGGGAGCAGTGGGTCTATGCTTGTTGGGGAGCAGTGGGTCTATGCTTGTTGGGGAGCAGTGGGTCTATTCTTGTTGGGGAGCAGTGGGTCTATTCTTGTTGGAGAGCAGTGGGTCTATTCTTGTTGGGGAACAGTGGGTCTATTCTTGTTGGGGAGCAGTGGGTCTATTCTTGTTGGGGAACAGTGGGTCTATTCTTGTTGGGGAGCAGTGGGTCTATTCTTGTTGGAGAGCAGTGGGTCTATTCTTGTTGGGGAGCAGTGGGTCTATTCTTGTTGGGGAGCAGTGGGTCTATTCTTGTTGGGGAACAGTGGGTCTATTCTTGTTGGGGAGCAGTGGGTCTATTCTTGTTGGAGAGCAGTGGGTCTATTCTTGTTGGGGAGCAGTGGGTCTATTCTTGTTGGGGAGCAGTGGGTCTATGCTTGTTGGGGAGCAGTGGGTCTATGCTTGTTGGGGAGCAGTGGGTCTATTCTTGTTGGGGAGCAGTGGGTCTATGCTTGTTGGGGAACAGTGGGTCTATTCTTGTTGGGGAGCAGTGGGTCTATTCTTGTTGGAGAGCAGTGGGTCTATTCTTGTTGGAGAGCAGTGGGTCTATTCTTGTTGGGAGGCAGTGGGTCTATTCTTGTTGGGAGGCAGTGGGTCTATTCTTGTTGGAGAGCAGTGGGTCTATTCTTGTTGGAGAGCAGTGGGTCTATTCTTGTTGGGGAGCAGTGGGTCTATGCTTGTTGGAGAGCAGTGGGTCTATGCTTGTTGGGGAGCAGTGGGTCTATTCTTGTTGGGGAGCAGTGGGTCTATTCTTGTTGGAGAGCAGTGGGTCTATTCTTGTTGGAGAGCAGTGGGTCTATTCTTGTTGGAGAGCAGTGGGTCTATTCTTGTTGGGGAGCAGTGGGTCTATTCTTGTTGGGGAGCAGTGGGTCTATGCTTGTTGGAGAGCAGTGGGTCTATTCTTGTTGGGGAGCAGTGGGTCTATTCTTGTTGGGGAACAGTGGGTCTATTCTTGTTGGGGAGCAGTGGGTCTATTCTTGTTGGGGAGCAGTGGGTCTATTCTTGTTGGGGAGCAGTGGGTCTATTCTTGATTTACCCCACAATGAGGCCCCAGGAACCCACATGGGGAGATGTGACTCATTTGCATGCAGACTGCTGGTTCCTCGCCTCTCAGGCAGATGTATTCCAACATTACAGGAAACTCCTGATTAGCCTGCTCATTAGTGTGGAGGAATGGGGAGAAGGGGGGGGGGTCCATTCTTGCAATTGGGCCCCAGAACCCACAAAAGGGACAGATTAATCTAAAATACAGCCCTTTGGAATGGAATCTGAAGAAAACCAATAACAACCCCCCCAAAAAGTCTAAGAAGGAACATACAGCTCTGTGTTCATTGTTCCCTTTAAAGATCATCTTTATCACACATCAAACATGACCATAACTGCTCCGAACTCTTCCTATGTCTCTGAGTGTTTTTATGCTAACAACTGCCATTCTGTTCTAGCTGATGCAACGATGGGGGATCCCATGTGGTTTTCCTGACTCGCTGCTCCAAATTCTGTGAAAAATAATTTCCACAAAACTGAAAGCCTCACAGCATTTAGTCTCTTGTATGGCATTGATGATGTCTCTCCTGTCCATAGTTGGCCCATTCCTGACAGTCGCATTGCCAGCCAGAGCATCTGCTCTTTCATTGCCTTTCACACCAACATGCCCTGGGACAAAAATGAAGGTGATTTTATGAAACGCTGTGTGCTGTAGCAGATGGAGTCACTGTTTCCGTATGTACCCGCCTGTCTTCTGTAGCATGCTCATTGAATCGCAGAGCCAACATGCATTGGTGAATTCCTGAGTTTTCAGCCATTCTAGGGCTTTGGTCACAGCCATGACCTCCATCGTCATGCTGCTGGTGGTAGAAACAAAGGCGTCACTGTCTTCTTTGATAACTTTCCCTTTGGTTCTTACTGTGAAAGCTCGTGCATTTCGCCTCTGACGAATTGCAGAACCATCTGTATATATAACAGGATCTTCCGGTGGTGTGTGTTTTTCCACCAATGCTTTTAATTCTGCATCAACTATTGGTGGCAACAAATCAAAGCACTGTCTTGTCAGGGTGATAACCACAATAAAGAACTGCTTGTATTCACGTGGTATGGGTATCCATTTCTCTCCACGGTTTAGATCTTAAAGGGAAATCTGTCTATTCCCGGTCAAACCAAGAACAGTAGAACAGAACAGTAGAAGAATCAAAGAATATAAATAATGGTAGAGGACCCACAGAACAAAAACAATGGTAGAAAAACCACTGATTGAAAAAAAAAACGATGGTAAAAAAAGTCATACAACACAAACAATGATAGAAGAAACATAGAACACAAACAATGGCAAAAGAGCCATAGAACAAAAACATTAGTAGAAGAATCATAGAACACAAACAATGGCAGAAGAGCCATAGAACAAAAACATTAGTAGAAGAATCATAGAACACAAACAATGGCAGAAGAGCCATAGAACATACACAATGGTAGAAGAGTCAGACAAAATATAAAAAAACTGTAGAAGAATCATAGAACACAAACAATGATAGAAACCTTATAAAACAAAAACAATTGTAGAAGAATCACTAAATATTATTTATGGTACAGTCAAAGAAAAACTAAATGGGGAAGAGTCATAAAACAAAATAATGAGCAACCGAGCAAAAAGAAAGAGTAGAAGGCCAAAAAAACAAAACAAAACAAAAAGATAAGCCAACTAGACTAATGATGATGTTCTTGTAGATGATAACGATAGTGTTGGTGTGGGTGGTGATGATAATGTTGGTGTGGAGGACAATGATGATGCTGATGTGAATGATAATAATGATGTTGGCCTGGATGATGATGTTGGTGAGGTGGTTAATAAGGATATTGATGATGATGGTATGGATGATAATGATATTATTGGTGTGGATGATAAAGATGATATTACTGGTGTGGATGATAATGATGATGATATTAGTATGGATAATAATGATCATATTATTGATGTGGATGATAATGATGATATTAATGGTGTGGATGATAAAGATGATATTATTGGTGTGGATGATGATGATGATGATATAATTTGTGTGGATGATAATGATAATATTATTGGTGTGGATGATGATGATGGTGTGGATAATGATCACGTGGGTGTTGGTGATGATGTTGGTGTGTATGAATGACAGTAAAGTCACAGAAAAAGCAATGAAGGCTGGAATCACATGCCTGCTGAAAGCTTCTGGCAGCTGGACCAAGGCATTCTCTCCAAATGACCAAACCATTTCATCTATTGTTCTTTAACTTTAAATGAACAGTATGATTGGTTTCAGTCAACCTTATTTCTAATTTCTTCATTTTTAATTTGATCTCTTCTTGCAACTTGTCTGTTGGTGTAAATCAGAAATTGAACACATGAGAAATAAGAAATCTTTTTTTTTTGTTACTCTGACACCTCTCTAACACAGCCGATCTGTTATGATTTCCTCCTCATTAGTAATCTTCACCTGCTTGCTCCCCCCCCCCCTTAAATAGGCAGTCGGTATATTGTGTTGTAGTTTAAAGTTAGGTTGCAATATCTGTGCCTTTCAACCCAACATATCTGATTGAAGAAAACCCTAAATTAATCACCTTTTATGTCAAGCTTGTTAAGAGGCAGTGAGTTTGCAGATTAGCTGCAGTTAGAACTAATAACAAACTTCTTATTCTTCTTCTTGTGTTTCTTTTCTGTTTTACACAGACAGACAAATTCTTGTGATAAACTTGACTGCTTTTAGGAGTTCCCTTTTAACAAGGGACATTCTTGAAGGACAGTTTCTGTAATCTGCACACACAGCCCACACAGGCACAATGGTGAACTACTTAGACAAAGCCCGGGCATATGCTTGTTAAGTCTGTTATGTCCTGTCCTGAGATGTAGAATAATGCCCTGCCTATGTCAGTCAAGAAAGTGGTAGTCAATTCTGGCCAGACTCTGTTCACTTCTGACAGACTGGATGGCCCTTTTCTTCTCAAAGTTACTGCATTCTCTTCCTGTTCACATTCTGCCCCTTTTATTAGAAAAGGACCACACAAAAAAGGAGTGTAAAATAAAACATCACATCACACACTCGGCAAAAACTAACAACCGGACACTTAGCATGGAGACAAAACAACACTCACAGCTGGTAAAATTTGCAAAGCGCCCCTGTGACTCCAATAAAAACCAAGTAACTAGCTGGAAGATCAGGTGGCCTAACAGTGGCAGGAAGCTGACGGCGATGAAGCATTTCAAAAAAAGCCCCGTCACTCCTTGTAAAGTTTTAAAAAACATGATAAGTAAAGCAGCCGTCAACACCATCCTTATCATCCACACCAATATCATCACTATCATCCACACCAATATCACTATCATTCACACCAATATCATCCTTATCATCCACACCAATATCATTCTTATCATTCACACCAATACCATCCTTATCATCCACACCAATATCATCCGTTTCATTCACACCAATATCATCCACACCAATATCATCACTATCATCTACACCATTATCATCACTATCATCCACACCAATATCATCACTATAATTCACCACAATATCATCCACACCAACCTTATCATCCACACCAATATTATCCTTATCATCCACACCAATATCATCCTTATCATCCACACCAATTTCATCACTATCATCCACACCAATATCATCCACACTAATATCATCACTATCATTCACACCAATTTCATCACTAGCATCCACACCAATATCATCACTATTATTTACACCAATATCACCCTTATCATCCACACCAATATCATCACTATCATTCACACCGATATCACTATCATCCACACCAACACCATCCTTATCATCCACACCAATATCATCACTATTATCCACACCAATATCATCACTATCATCCACACCAACACCATCCTTATCATCCACACCAATATCATCCTTATCATCCACACCAATATCATCCTTATCATCCACACCAATTTCATCACTATCTTCTACACCAATATCATCACTATCATTTACACCAATATCATCCTTATCATCCACACCAAAATCATCACTATCATCCCCACCAATATCATCACTATCATCCACACATATCATCACTATCATCCACACCAATACCATCCTTATCAAGTACACCAATATCATCCTTATCATCCACACCAATTTCATCACTATCATCCACACCAATATCACCACTATCATCCACACCAATATCATCACAATCATCCACACCAACACCATCCTTATCATCCACACCAATATCATCCTTATCATCCACACCAATTTCATCACTATCATTCACACCAATTACATCACTATCATCCACACCAATATCACCCTTATCATCCACACCTATATCATCCTTTTCATCCACACCAATATCATCACTATCATCCACACTGATATCATCACTATCATCCACACCAATACTATCCTTATCATCCACACCAATATCATCCACAACAATATCATCCTTAACATCCACACCAATTTTATGACTATCATCCACGCCAATATCATCACTATCATTTACACCAACATCATTCATATCATCCACACTAAAATCATCACTATCATCCACACTAAAATCATCACTATCATCTACATCAATATCATCACTATCATCCACACCAATATCATCACTATAATCCACACCAATATCATCCTTATCATCTACACCAACAATATCATCCACATGAACAATATTATCACTATCATCCACACCAACAATATCATCATTATCATCCACACCAACAATATCATCACTATCATCCACACCAATATCATCACTATCATCCACACCAACAATATCATCATTATCATCCACAACATCATCAGTATCATCCACACCAACATCATCATCCAGGCCAACATCATTATTATCCTTCACACCAGCATCATCATTGTCCTCCACAGCAACATTATCATCACCATCCACACCAACACCATCATTATCATCCACACCAACATCATCATTATCTGTCTAGTTGGCTTATCTTGATCTATCTTGTTGGTCTGTTTTGTTAGACTATCATAGTCTGTCTTGCTGGCATATCATGGTCTGTCTTCATAGTTTGTCTTATGGGTCTGTCTACACAAGGATACAAATGTTACCATTCATTGTTCTCTTTGATGGAGTCGGTAGCAAGGGAATGATAAGCAGGCAGACCAGGTAGACAAATGAAACAAGACTGATCTTTATCATGATGGCTGCGGATGTAAAGAATAAATGGTCTAATACAACACAATAATTAATATCCAGGGTCATTATTTATTATGATGTGGGAGGTTTAACTGGTGAAGTGGTTAAGATATTCGCCTCTTGCTCTTCTTCTTCATCTTCTTCTGCTTTTGACATCAGTCATACCTAAACATTGAGTCCTGTCTGGGTCACAAATAGGATTGTGCATTTAAGGTCGCCACCGGTCCCCAAGAGCTTCTCTTGCAATGTGGCTCCCTTGGGCCAGATCCCCAGTCTTTGCTGGGAGAGGTTAAGGCAGTACTGCAGTATGTGCTCAGGGGTCTGTCTTTCTGCTCCACAATTACAGGCAGCAGATTCTTTTATGCCTATCCTGTACAGGTGTGCTCGAAGACCAGTGTCCTTCCGAAGTCTAAAAATTGATGTTTGTTCTTTCCTGTTGAGTTTGTTTATGCTGTCACTCTCTGGTTTGTAATCTTCATTCTGCGTTCTCCACTCCCGCTTGAAAGACTGCTTTAGCGCTGTTTTTGTTTCCTTACAGCTGTGTGGTGGATGAGGTTGTGGAAGATTACTCCCAGCTTTTGCCAACTCATCTGCTCTCTCATTTCCTTGAATACCACAGTGGGCTGGTATCCACTGTAAGACCACTTCTGCTTCCTTGGAAAGTAAGCCAGTGTTGGTCCTTAGATCTGCAATTAGTTTGTCTTTTTTTTTTGCTTGATAGTGCTTGGAGAACAGAAAATGAGTCACTAAGTATAACAATTTTGTGCCCTCTGTGTTCCTGAGTAATGAGATGTTGGACTGCAGAAAGGAGGGCAGTTGCCTCAGCTCTGAAGTTAGTGCAGATGTCACCTGCTTGTTAGAGAGAGAGTTTCTGCTCTACTGCTAGGGGGTTTAATGTATATTCCACAACCCAACGCCTCTTGCTCTGAAGGTCATGGGTTTATTTCATTCCCGGGTCTTTTATTTCAGGAGCTACATTTTTTTAGATTCCTGGAATAATACACATTATTTGGCAGAACATTACTCATTTTTTGGCAGAATATTGCTCATTATTTGGCAGGATATTACACATTATTTGGCAGAACATTGCTCATTATTTGGCAGGATATTACACATTATTTAGCAGGACATTACACATTATTTGGCAGAACATTATTCATTATTTGGCAGGATAGTACACATTATTTGGCAGAACATTACTCATTATTTGGCAGGATATTACACATTATTTGGCAGAACATTGCTCATTATTTGGCATGATATTACACATTATTTGGCAGAACATTGCTTATTATTTGGCAGGATATTACACATTATTTGGCAGAACATTGCTCATTATTTAGCAGGATATTACACATTATTCGGCAGAACATTACTTATTATTTGGCAGGATAGTACACATTACTTGGCAGAACATTGCTCATTATTTGGCAGAATATTACACATTATTTGGCAGAACATTGCTCATTATTTAGCAGGATATTACACATTATTTGGCAGAACATTACACATTATTTGGCAGAACATTACACATTATTTGGCAGGACATTACACATTATTTGGCAGAACATTACACATTATTTGGCAGGACATTACACATTATTTGGCAGAACATTACACATTATTTGGCAGAACATTACACATTATTTGGCAGGACATTTCACATTATTTGGCAGAACATTACACATTATTTGGCAGGACATTACACATTATTTGGCAGGACATTACACATTATTTGGCAGAACATTACACATTATTTGGCAGAACATTACACATTATTTGGCAGGACATTACACATTATTTGGCAGAACATTACACATTATTTAGCAGGACATTACACATTATTTAGCAGAACATTACACATTATTTAGCAGGACATTACACATTATTTGGCAGGACATTAAACATTATTTGGCAGAATATTACACATCATATGTCCCCTCGTTTATCGTCTCATATGCTCCTATACGCTTTAAATCCTACCTCAAGCATCCTTAGTGTCTTCAACTACGAGTCATTCATATATAATTTATAGAATATCTTTCTCATCAACCATAAGTTTTTTTAAATATATATAAATAAACAGATGACAGGATGATTTGACCATTTGAGGAGAACAACCTGGCGCCACCTGCCACAGAGAGTCATGCTGAAGAATTTGACCACAACGCGAGACATAGACCAAAGATAAAACAATAGCATCGAGAACAATTTTAAACAAATCTTCTTCTTCTGCTTTGTGTTCACTGGCTGTAAACTCCGGCAGAAAGTTCTGGGTGTTTGTCCACCTATGGATTGTAGTCTTGTTCCAGAACCTGAATGCTGAGTGCATATCAGTTTCACAGATCTGGCTTATTTGTATGCAGACTCTTGGTTCCTTGCCTCTCAGGCAGACTTCCAAAGGATGCCCCCAATTAGTCTGCTTACGGAAGATAAGAAGTCCACTATGAGTTCTTAAACTACTATTGCTTTTTGAAACCAGCAGATAGCACTATTTTGTTTCCTACTTGAAGGCAGTTCGTAAGAATTATCACAGTCACAGCATCATCAAACTGTTCAGATTATCTTCACCTTCTTCTTCTTCTTCTTCTTCTTCTTCTTCTTCTTCTTCTTCATTCATTCACCGGCTGTGAATTCTGGTGGAAGGTCCTGGTTAATAGTCCGCTTGGACTTTTAGCTTTTACCTGGACCTGAGTTTTGCGTGTACAACCGTTTTACTGGCTTTTGCCGTTCTCTGCCTCACGGGCAGATGTATTCCAACTTCGAGGGAAGACGTCACGCCTATTTCTAGGATGATTGTGGACACTGTTTTGTGTAGGTCGAGATGTTGCCTTGTTTGTGTGGTGTCCTCTTTGTCTCTTTCTCTACAGGTGTTGCTCCCGGAGTACCATCTTTGGGCAGCCCTGTGGGGAACAGTTAACCCTTAAGGGAAAGCAGGGGCAGATCAAGGGCATTCCCTGCCATCCAAGGAGGCTTCCATAAATGCAGAGCCAACACATAACGCTCTGGTTCTGGGCTCACCCAAGGAATCGTCATGTCCTGCACATGCCTGCTTAACCTCACAACCGTATCAGGCTTCCCGCTCGACAAGGGCTGCACCCTCCGGAGATCAGCGGGGAGCAGCCCGCGGGTTCTGGACTTTTGTGACCACACGGATAGGTACATTCTCTTTTGTCGCACGTTTGACATCTTTAACGTGCCGTTAGCAAGACAGAATGGAGAATCCTGCGTCAGGATTGTCTTTATCTGTTCGGTCCCAACACTCGGACGAGTGGGGTCTCGGGATGTGGACATTTGGACTTTTTCCCAATCATTACTATTTATGATGGTCGGATTCTGAGCTTGCTCGTGTGCCGCAGGATCTATTTTTGTTGGATATCTGGGCTTAGCCAACCGATGAATGGTTGCTGTCATGGTGTACCTCAGCGCGGTGACGACGACACTGAGGGTTGACAGAGGATATACATCGGTAGGATCTTGCTGCGAGAGGCCACCCACAGGAGAAATTACTCATCTGAGCTGCGGGTAAATCTCTTGGTCAAGGGTTGAGTCTCAGCAGCACAATTTTCTTTTCACTCCACGAACTTTCAACCGAGGGGTGTCATTTTAGTTTAAAATTTGGCAAGCAGACTTTACTCATGTTCCAAATGAGCTTTGATAAACTTTTTCACCCATGCCTTTGGGGGCGGGCTGATGAGAGCCACAAGGACACTACACCTCTGGGGGCCGCCAACTCCGAGATCCTCTGACAGCTCTGCTCATTTGAGACATTATCCGTGGCGCACGAGGACGTGCAGCAGGAGTCTTGCATGAGGTTCCGGTAGATGAAAGGTAGAAGAAGGAAAGATAATGAAGAAACAAAATATTTTTTTTTTAATTTTATTGATCTCTAGATAGGACACACTAGACAACATAAAAATCAAAGGCTATAGCTATAGTGTCAGGAATCAAACATGTCAGCTCAAAAAGGTATGTGCTATGGAAACGCTATATGGAGGTGACAGGTTCAATTCCCGGAACTGGAAGTATAGTTTTCTATTTTTCTAATGTGTCCTTCTATCTTTCTGCTTCTTTTTATGAGTGCCGATCAATACCATATCTGTTTGTTTAACATATTTAATGGGCCTCTATTTATGTGTATTATTTTAGCTAGGCCCTGCTCACCTGTCAGTAAAACCAGTGGTAGAAAGACCCTAAAATATGCGATGAAGAATAACTCAAATGCCCCCATTTGAGTGTGCTCACTTCAGTGCCACGTCAAAATCTCCCTGCAAATGAAACATTTACAATCGATAAGAAACTAACACACCTGTGAAGAGAATGGTTACAAATCACACATGAGCATTTCAAAATGAAGAGACAACTGACAGAAGAAGAGAAGAAGAAGATATTTTATTTCTCTTCCTTTTCTTCCTCAGCATTTCAACCATGGAGGTTTATTGCTGCAGACATCATCTGTCTCCATTCATCTCTGTGACCAGCCTTCTCTCTCCAGTTGGTGACACCAAGTTTGTATAGGTCTCTCTGTACATTATCTCTCCACTATCTTTTTGGTCTGCCACACTGTCAACTCCTATTTACCTCTTGTGTACAAAGGTTTGTCCCTCTATTATCTACCAATATCTCTATTGCCCCGATCATTGCAGTCTATTAGCCCTCACAATTCCAGTCCTCCTCCTCCTAGTTTTGGGGAATAAAATCCTCACGTTCAACCGGTATCCCAAAAGGGGGAGCTTAAGGTTATAATTGTGACTAGTTTATGTGCGCCAAATAAAATGGATGAGCACTGCATGCCACCAAGAGTCCTGAAACAGTGTTAATGTGATCAAAGAATTCCAGAGAAATTTGACTAAAAAGCTCAACTAAATGTGGAAGCAGAAAAATGTGCACAACAACAAAAATAACGAGGAGAGTTTTGTGCCACTTATTATTTTTTGTGTAGTTTGACAAAGGCTGCCTGGCCAAAACGTTACGTTATTTGTGTTGTTTTGTGCACATTTTTCTACTTTCCCATTTTGTTAAGCTTTTTTGTCAAATTTTTCTGGAATTCCCTGTATTAGTTTGACTGCAGTCACCCCCCATATTTTCACCATTGATGTAATCAAAGAAGACAGACCCAAATACTGTCCCGATCACATGACAAAGTCGCCTACCGGCCAGGCAATAAGTGACCAACCAGGCAATGAGTGACCAGCCAGACAATGAGTGACCAGCCAGGCAATGAGTGACCAGCCAGGCAATGAGTGACCAGCCAGGCAATGAGTGACCAGGTCACCAATGGATGATGCTAGGTGTTACTGGTGATTTAAACAGATTATGAATTTCATTGTTGCTTCCCAGTCTCTATTGTCTGCTGTTTGAGTCTTTGATGGGTCTAAAGATTCCTCACAAGATGTCCTCTAATGTTTAAAATAAGGATTCATGTCTTCTAGTTGTATTCTAAGTTTCAGAGTCATATAAGTCGGTTAGTAGTTAGTCTTAACAGTATTTTATATACTGTGTCCTTGGTCACATAACATAACATAACAACATAACATAACAACATAACATAACAACATAACATAACAAAACATAACCCTTGACCCATTTAGAGTCGTGGAGGTGTATTGATGGAAGCACTAGCACATAAAACCCACCATCTTTTTCTGTCTTCCACTTGATGAATAAGCCTGTCCATTTCTTGGTGTTGTCATTCCATGTTCAACTTTGCCCTCATTTCCTTCTACTAGTTCCCCCCTCCCCCCCCCCCCCATTGTTCACTGAAGTAAATTCATTCGCAACTGAATCATGTCTAGACACATGCCCAAAGCAAGCTAGCTTGTGACATTTCACCACTGCCAATATAGGCTCCTGATTTCTTGATGATATGTATATTTTGTCTCTGACATATTTATTAGTTTTGTGTTCTAATTAACAGCTAATTAACTGTGCTAATAAACAGCATCCTTTCTCGAAAGCTGAAATATTTTGGTCATATCAAGCGCCACGATGGATTGGAAAAGATTATAGCAGAAGGCATAGTACCAGGCAGGAGGGGCAGAGGCCGACCGACATGAAGATGGGCACACTCCTTGAATGCGAAAGAGCATGAGGCAGGAGAACTGGCCAGAGACTGAGTTTCATTCAGGCAGACTGTGATGAGAGCGACGTTCTGCAAAAGGACCTGCTACATGATGATAATGATGTTCTAATTCATAAAATGCGTCTGTAGCATTTACATTCGAAAGTCTGAATCCTCCTTTCCATTTCCTCAGTGAGAGTCCAACTCTCACATATGTATAAGAAAATGTGTCCTTGGTGTTAAGAGACAAAGTATCTGATTTTAGCATACACATGTACTTCATACTTGCGCCCGGATCTCTAGCGTAGTTGGCTAAACCGGATTGCGCGGTGACCGGGTGACGAACTCCTTGTGGTCCGGGTTCACTCCAGGGGGTAGGCAGAAAAGCCACATTTCTCCCAGATTTACGGTATTTACAATGGAATCAAGGCCGAAAGGTTGTGATATCCATAATACTGAGCCTAAGGGTTAACAACTCATGGCTTCTAGATACTAAAACAAACAAACAAACTTCATACATGCAACAAAACTGAATTTAAATATAGTGGGAAAGAGGTGCCTAGAAGGTGTGTGCTGATGAGTGCTAGAGGCTGTATGGTACTTTTTTAATATTCTACCCAAAACAGGGGATATACGGGACAGTCTAATATTTCAGGGGGTGGTAGATAGGCTGCATGCAGTCGTGGGACCTAGGCTGCACTCTCTTGTGCAACATAGGTGGGTTGGGGGCCAGTTCTAGATGTTTTGAAAGTATCAGAAAGCCGGGAAACCCAGACTTACCACCCTTTAAAATCTTGAACTCTCCTGTGATGTCATCTGGGGTAGGATATTAATAAAGAACCGGCTGTACCACTTTGTAGTTACTGGTCCCTGCATCTCTTCCTTCATTCATTGTCCTGTTGTGCTGTCATACGTCATACAGGGCTTTAGTCTATTCCTCCATTCTGTTTTATACTGTGCACAAGATCATAGATGGGATCCAGCCCAGCACCCTTGGCCTCCCTCATTAATGTTTGTTTTAGTGTTTCTTTTGGGCGTCCTCACCTCCTCAACTCCTCTATTTCCTATTGCATTGCCTGTTTGGTGATGCTCTGCTACTGTTTTATCAAGATGTGTCCAATGTAGTGCCAGCTTCTCTGTCTTACAACAGTGGATAGTGGATACTAGTGGTTTCCCAGACATGTCTCTTTTCTCTTCATATTTTTTAATACTGCATCTCTAGGGTCCACCAATTCTGATATCTCTGACAAATCAGATTAGGCCTTTGATCGCCATATATCCATGGTGAACATTAAAGAATGGAGAAGGAAATATATGTTAATGAGGAAAGATTGGAAGTGGTGGAAAATTTCGAATATCTTGGGTCACTGGTTACCAACAATGGTGACACAATGAGAGAAATTAAACGGCGACTATCAATTGCTCTTCAAAGACTAAAACAACTGAATAAATTATGGAATTGTACAGATAGAATTACAAAGGTCAGATTTTTAAGAGCATGCATCTTTCCCATTGCAACATACGCCTGTGAGACCTGGACACTTACTAAACAAGCGGAACAGCGCATAAATGCATTTGAATATAAATGTTACAGACAGGTTCTAAGAATATCTTGGGTAAAGAAATGAACAAATGCATCCATACTTCAAGAGCTGAATATTGAAGAGGGTTGGCTAGTAAAGACAATAAAACAAAGAAAATTGAAATATTTTGGTCACTTGAAACGTCATGGAAGTCTAGAGAGAACAATAATGGAGGGGTATATGCCTGGGAAGAGAGGAAGAGGAAGGCCAAGGAGAAGATGGGTGCAGGATGTGGCAGATGATCTCCAGATGGGTGTATCAGACGCAGGACATCTTGCTCATGATAGGAAGGTTTTCCGGAGGGTTGTTATGGCAGCGAGGTTCCGCGAGGGACATGCTACTGAATGAATGAATGAACATTAAAGATGTATGGCAACAAAAAACAAACAGAGAGCCCACCAGTAAAGTCTGGTTGTTCGTTAACTTTTCGACTTAAGTCTCGTCCCATAACTAGAGTTTTGCAACTAATAAAGGACAGGAAACGACACCTAACTCCTCTCTGCGACACAAGCAGGGCAGTAAGACAAAAGAATTAATGGTCGTCTGCAAAATCGACAGTCTGTTAACAAACTCCGATAGCAAATCTAATTTACTGTCTGTCTTGCATTAGCTGTAAAATTAATATAACTTACATTTGGACAAAACTAAATTTAACAGAGAAAACAATTACCAAAAGTGAAAACCTTCAAATAAGTCCGATATTCGTAAATACCGCGGACAGATTTCATTTGTGGTCGTCTCCTCTCCTTGAGTTTTGTTCGACTT
Source organism: Candidula unifasciata (assembly GCA_905116865.2). NCBI lineage: Eukaryota > Metazoa > Mollusca > Gastropoda > Stylommatophora > Geomitridae > Candidula > Candidula unifasciata. The sequence continues at coordinate 244,690 of CAJHNH020001324.1, forward strand.
GTTTCTCCGTGGCGATAACGACCGGTGGACTTGTTCCAGAAAGTTTCTGACCGTTTGTCCTCAAAATATAAAGTATCACTAACATTTAATATGTTTCGGCAAGAACTGTTGTATTTTTTTTTTTTTTAATTAGGGATCTTTGGTTGTTGATTGACTAGATAGTTTTCTACTAACAGTCCTTTGTCATGTCGTTCTGTTCATTAGTCGATGCGCAGGGTTCGGCTAAATCACATCAATAGGGGAAACATGTCGTATAATTCTTCTTCTTCGCGTTCACCGGCTGTAGACTCCAGCGGAAAGTTGTGGTTGTTCGTCTACTTCTAGGCCTGCATTTTGCGTGCCTATCTTTTTTTTACATATATGGCTTACTTGTGTGCAGACTGTTGGTTCCTCGCTTTTCTGGCCGATGCACTTCAGGTTGGAAGGAAATATAATACCCTTTATTAGTCGCCTGTAATGACTTGGTTGTTAGAAGGAAACTGGGCCTTTTTGTGACCACTGAAAAGATCCATGGGGAAAGTGACAGAGAAAGACATCGCCAGATGAATTCAGACAGCCTTTTGTCATTGCATGGAGGAGTGTCAACACACGACTTTATACATGTTGTTATAGATCGCAAAATGAGTAGGGAGGGATGTGATCGCTCAAGCCAATCGGCAAGGCATTTGATGATAATGATTGTTAGGGTCAGTGGATCTATCCCCCATCCCCACCCCATGGGACCTCGGAACCCACACTGGTAAGTAAAGTAAAGTAAATATCCCTTTTTACGCCTTAGGTGCATCGGGCATATGGGAAGAGCACCCATATTTTTACAGACCAATCGGCACTGGGTGCGTAATGTGGTCAGCATTACGCCGGCCGTCTTTACTTTCCCAGGACATAAATCCTGGTACCCTTTTAAGGCTGGGTCGACCTGCGACGCCGCATACCATGATAAAAATCCTCGCAGCCAGCAGTGGGTTTCAATCGTGATACGTTGGAATTACGAATCGCACTCGCAACGCCTAAACCACGGGCACCGCACCCACATTGGAGTATAATTCAAATCCTGTAATCTTACCATTGTTGGAGAGTACTAAAGTGAAGGACTATTTCCCACGCCTTCTGGTGTATTGGGCACATAGGGCTAAACCTATATTTTGTAGATAAATCGGCACTCGATTGGTGATTGTGATCAGTATCATGCCGGCCGCCTTTACCTCCCAGGACTTGTACCTGGTACCCATTTAAGGCTGGATCCCCCAGGACCTGTACCCCCGACTTTCCTATCCGCAGGCGAGTGTCCAGCCACTAAACCAAGGCGGCTCCCGGAGTGCTAAAGCATTGTGCTTAAAAGAAAAAAGTCTAAACCAGACGAAGGATTGCACCAAATCAGCAGCACACAACACAAATGGACAGTGAACTAAGTAAACATACAAGAATCATACCCTAACTTATTTGAGTTCATTCGAGAACCGATATCAATCCGTCCCCATCTTCAGAAGCCACTACATAGTCCCAATACCAACTGTGCTAGTAGCAGTCTGATTATACGTTAGCCTTGCCCTTTCTCTGAACAAACGATAACTACAATAGCTGAGAGTGTCAAGCTATAACTCCTTTCAGTGGAGCCTGAACAGATAACGTCACATCTGTAGTCATAATAATAATTCGTTGAATGTTCTATGGCAGAACTGTCCAACCGTTAGCCCACAGGCGTAGTGTGGCTAGCGAATCATTGCCAATTGTATTGTTGTTGCTGCTGCTGCTAACTTAACAGCATTATAATCCCCCAGGCAAAGCCATGCACTATATTATATCTCAACAATTGCTCACATGAATAAGTATTACATTATATGTAACATTAACTGAAACTACTGTTTGAGCATCGTCATGCAGTAAATTCATTGAGAAACAGAAATTCAAATGGTTTGGTCATCTAGTAGGAATGCAGCCAGAACAACTACCAGCATAGATGCTACACATGGAAAGGTGTGATGTGAAAGCAAGAGGTCGCCCAGGAGAATGTGGATTTTATTTTGGACATTAAAAAGAGCTTTTACATCGACGCGGAATGACAACAGCCAATGCTGCCTGTCAAGCAATGGCACACATACTGCTCCTCCCCACTTCGCTTAACGACAGAAATGAAAATTTATAGTGATGATGGTCATTAACTTATATGCTTTTAAAAACGTACATGAATTGGTGGACCGTGGACCAAGCAGGATAGATATACTGACATGATACTGACATCTTTAAGGATCTGAACAGCACGGAAGATTGGCTAGTAAATAGCATCTTGTCTCGGAAACTGAAATATTGTGGTTTTATCCAGCTCAACGGCAGATTGTGATGAATAATAGCAGTTCTGCACAATGCCTGCTTCACGACTTTCATTATTGGTAACTTCAGTAATGTTTTTCATCATGGCGTGTCATTTCCTCATTCAAAGAATTGTACCAGTCATGTATGTGGCTTTGGTGTCGTGAAGCTTCTTTATCGACACGGTGTTCTAATAATAGCCATTGTCACCCATGAAGCAATTGATTGGAAAATGTTCCTTCCCACTGCGCTTAACGGCAGAAGTAGAAACTAATGATGATAAATGAAGAAACTAACATCACTGCACTCGCAATATTCTCACCAGTGCCCCGTCTCCTTCCTCAGTAGCTAACGTAGCTTTTTTCCCTACACCTCGCTGTGACTGTGTACATAGTGCCAGCTACTTGATATATGGGAACTCTGTGAGTGTTGTGGTCAGTAACACACTGGCTGTCTTTACTTCCCAAAACATTTTCTTCTACGAAATATTAAGCTGGGGACTGCCAAATACTGCCTATACACTTTTGTAGTGTAGGCTGGAGGCTAAGTCATTAAAAAAAAATCTTCCTTCATCTCTCTCTCTCTCTCTCTCTCTCTCTCTCTCTCTCTCTCTCTCTCTTTCTCTCTCAGAGGAGGGGGAGAAAGAGGGGGAAGAGGATGAAGAGCAGAAGGAGCTTTGAATATACAAGACAGTCCGCCCAATAAACAAACGTGCTAGACAGTTATCATCATCATCATGTAGCAGGTCGTTTGCAGAACGACGCTATCATCACAGTCTGCATGAAAGAAACTCGGTCTCTCGCCAGTTCTCCCGCCTCATTTACTTTCATACTCAAGGAGTCACTTATATCCTGTGCCCATCTTCATGTCGGTCGGCCCTTGCCCCTCCTTCCCAGTACCATGCCTTCTGCTATAATTTTTTCCAATCCGTCGTGGCGCTTGATATGACCAAAATATTTCAGCTTCCGAGAAAGGATACTGTTTTTTAGTCAATCTTCCTTGATGTTCAGATCTTTTAAGATGTCAGCATTTCTCCTTTTCTTTATCCGGGATAATCTGAGAATCTTTCTATAGCAGTGCTAGACAGTATTACGGTGACTAAAGAAGCCATAGGAGAAAACTGTCGACAAGGCACGTAATGATGAAAATGTATATCACAGCTGTGAATCTCAGGGATCTATAAGAGATACCCATGTAGTAAATATGCGATTGCCGACTATCGACTATTACAGATAGGCTCAAAGTGCTGCTAGCGAAGTCATATCTCAGAATAGCTACATCTTCTGCACGAAGCCCTGGACAGAACTGAGGGTCACAGAATGAAAAGAGGAAGGTCTTGGATGGTGCAAGCTGAAGACACAAATGGACATGTGTGCAGGCTTGATAACATCCAGCGAGGAGAGGAGTAAGTCAGTGTCCCAGCTAAAGTCAGACTTGTGTAGGGTTCTGATCCAGTTGGGTCGTGAGTGCAGGGGGACTGCGGGCGCTGCAGAATCAGTTCCACAAATGATTCATGATAAATCTCGTCCAGGTGATGTGATTATGTATAAAAATGTCTCTGTGTTGAGAGGCAGGCGAAGTTTATTAGGGTTCTTAGCAAAAGCGAATGTAGCAAAGCCTGGCATATGACACTACATCTAGTTTAAGAATGGAGGTGGGGGAGTAACCGCAGCCTTCCGCTGGCTTGAGAATCGTTTGCACATATAAACAGAGTATGTTGAGAAAAGTACAGACCGGTATGCTACGTGAAGAGTGGCAAGCTTCGTTTCATAATCGACGTCACTGCACATTGGGCATTCCCATGCGTGCCCAGTCCTCCGAAGCAATCCTTTACATATTTTTCTCCATGTCAGGCCAGTATATTAAGAAATAAACAGACAGAAAGACTTGCTGATCTGTACAATGGTGCTAAATCGATATATGACAAGCTAAATGTTGTAAGGGCTCTTTGCGGGTGAGTAACCAGTGCGAAGGCACAGATTGAAATAAACACGGGCTGAGGAGAATGGTGGTGCGGGGAGTGACTAGGGGGTCTAGCTGCCGCTCAACGCTAGAGGGGAAAGGCGGGATGAATATACAATCACACTGTTACTGTTACCATCGGAACAGAAACTCTGCACGTGCTGCTGAATATGGCGCGCTTATGGGAAAGTCCTGATTTCAGTGATGTCGATTCTCAATGAAACAGTTGTGTTTTGTCTTTCGTTATTTAGACTTAATATGGCGGAGACCTTGTGTGGATGTACAGCGGCTGGATTATTTTGATAACCCCCCATAAGACAGGCCAGGCGATTGAGCTTAATAAACTAATCAAGACAGACATCCGCAAATTATCGATTATTTGTGAGCAATGCTTCATGTTATCATAAAGTTGTAGTTCTATAGGCAGATTTGGTTTGTTTGATAAGACAGTGTCGCGTTAAACGAGTTTGATTATATGCATATCTTCATCTTCATCATAATGATAGATAATGACATAATCTTCTTCTTTTCCATCTTGTACCTCATCAAAGGATCGGGAGGAGATGTCACGTTCGTTGATGAGCTCTATCAAGAGCACTATTAAGACTGATGTTCATAGTGTAAGGCTGTTCTTTGCCATCACATTCAGTTCACTGCATATTTTCCGAGGCCTTCCACTTGCTCTATACGGTATAGAATAGACTATAGTAGTATACCTTTTGTAACGTTTTAGTTAGTGTGGTACCTGGTACCAGGGCATTCTTGTTAGGTGTTCAAACCACTTCATTTGTTGTTGTTTGATGAACTGTAAGACTGGCTTTATTCCTAGCATTCGTCTGATTTCGTATTCTGTCTTTCCCTGAAACTCCTGCAGCTCTTCTAAGGCATTTAATATCTGTTATCACAATTTTAGGCTGTCCTCCGAAAACGGCCACATATTATATGGCGGCCAGAAACACACCCTAACAGAGCCTCAGTCACATGTAAATTAAGAACTTCTGGAGACTACCGCCACCGCCGAAAGTATCACCCGCGCTAATACGCGCGGTACGGAGCAGGGCTAAACTAGATGACTGGGACTCACGAACAGCAGCTTCCCGGCCGCATCTCCTGCAGCTTTGCTCGTGAGTCCCAGGCATCTAGTTTAGCCCCGCTCCGCGCAGCACATAGTGGCGCAGGAGATACTTGCAGTGGTGGTAGTCGCCGGAAGTCCGCAATTTACATGTGACTGAAGCCCTGTCAGGATGTGTTTTGGGCCGCCATTATTCGGAGGATAGCCCAATTTTACGTTCATTGGAGGATGTAAGTGTCCACATTTGGCACTGATAGCATAGTGTTGGCCAAAAAATAGTTCTGATAAGATTCACTTCAGTACTCTGGGGTATCTGCTTGTGTGTCAACAGGGGAGATAGTTGCCCCATTACTTGATTAGCTTTTGCACATCTCGAGCTAATTTCTCTGTCCAGTTTTCCTTTGGATGTGAAAATTGTTCCCAAATACTTGAATTCCTCTGTTTGTCTTAAGGTGTTTTTTTATTTAATTTCTAAATTGTCTTTCTATCTTCCTATCACCATTGTCTCTGTCTTCGTAGTGTTTATTATCATATTATATTCATCCCCTTTGTTACTAATTTGATTTAGGTGGTTCTGTAGGCATTGCATACTTTTTGCTATGAGTACCTGGTCGTCAGCGAATAGTAATTCTGAAATATCTTCATGATTAAAGTTTGTTTCCTTACATATGGTATCCATGTATTTTAAAAAAAGAAGTGGAGATAGTACACAGCCCTGACGCACACTAGAGTTCACTATAAAAGTTCTTGACAATCCTGCCTTCCATCTTATGCAGCATTTACTACGTGTGTACAGGCTTTTGCAAATATTAATGAGATGACTGCTGATTCCCTTGTTTCATATACATTCCCACAACATATTCCTGTCGACTCTATCAAAGGCTTTTTCTTGGTCTATGAAGTCAACAAACATATCTTATCAGGTTCTATTGCTCTCTCTGATAGTTGTCTCAATATTAATGATTTTTAAGTAATATAATATATTGTTTTTCTCCTTTTTATCTAGTTTTTGACATTTTCAGAAGGCAGCAGATCAATTTCCAAGGGGGCTTTTACAATATAATAGCAGAAATACCAAAGATTGTACACCTTTTGACAGTACAGTTTAGTCATCGCTGATGAAACACTAAGGACGTGTAGTATAATTCTAGCTGAACAACTTATGAACTGTTAACAACAGTGTAACAGCTGAAGTGCAGGACCGAGTCAGCAAAGTGTTCGCAGATTACTCAAAATGGCTCGACAGTTGACAACATCAGTTTCCGATTTACTGCTTACCTGGTCGGTGCTGTATTTTATCTACAATGTGTTCTGGGAGAACGTCTTTGCCAGCCTGGGACTGGGCATCCAGGGCACTGCTGCCGCTCTGGGAGTGATCAGATTTGCCCAGGCACGACCGCAGGGACAGATTTATGAATACCATCAGATGACCTCCTGGCTGGCACAGGTGAGTTAGTATACCATAATCCTTCATTAATTATTATAATAGATTTATAGGCTATCCTCCGAATAACGGACACAAAAGATGGCGGCCACAAAATATCCTGACGAGCCAAAGTCACATGTCAATTGCACACTTGCGGTCACGAGCACATCATGGGAAAACAAGGATTAGTGTCTGTTGACAATTTCGAGAAACGGAACAAACCGCCGAGTTAAACTCGCCACGAGAGTCTCCCCTGCGCTGCTACGCGCGGCACGGATGGGGCTAAACTAGATGGCTGGGACCCACGAGCAGCAGCTTCCGCATCTCCTGCAGCTTTGCTCGTGAGTCCTAGCCATCTAGTTTAGCCCCAATCCACGTCGCATGAGCAGCGTGGGTGCTTCTCTCGGCGGTGCCGGTAGTCTCCGGGAAAAAAGCAAATTAAGTCGCCGGAAGTGCGCAATTGACACGTGACTGAGGCCCTGTTTTTGGCCGCCATCTTTTGTGCCCGTTATTCGGAGGATAGTCGGTCTGTGGATGCTACTAAAAAGAAAGCTGTGTTAACAATGCAGTACGAGCCGCGCCTTGTTACCATCGTACTTAGCCGAGTTTCAGTGTCGTAACAGCCACAAACAGCAGATTTCCGGTCACTATTTACAACTTCTGTGCCATAATTTCAAGATATAAAGGCATAAAATTATCAGTAAGTAGTTGATTTGATCTAACATTTTGTTCCGTTCCCTATTAGTTTTGACTTCAATTTTTGAATGTTTACAACACATGACTCGTGACTGAGGCTCGTCAGGATATTTTGCGGCCACCATTTTTCGTGCCCGTTATTCGGAGGATAGCCGATTTATATAATGTGCTGGAGGTCCCGGGTTCAAGCCCCGGGGAAGGCTGGGATTTTTTCACGTGTACTTCTAGTAATTTCCCTGGTCTCTGGGTAGTAAGATCAGGCACCCGTTTGTATTGTTGCGCACTTTAAAAAAATCTCTTGGCAGTCGGAAATCAAAAAGAGGAGCCTAACGGCACTGCCCGGGCAAAATTTAGAGTTAAAAATCTACCCAAATTATTTCAGGATCCTTGGACTCAAGCTTGGCCAGAAGTAGAAGGGAGAACTTATGGGTTACTATCCTTGTGCCATGATGTTGATCCGTTGTCTAAACCTAAACCTAAAAGGTCATTATGTGAAGGCGCTCCTAGGAGTTACCAGGGGATCTGGCCAACGCTCAACACTCACAGGAAAGCTAAGATGGATATACAGACAGTTGCTGGCACCATCATAATTGGAACTCTTTGATTGCTGTTGAAGATAGGGACAGAGCCCTTATGGGAGTGTCTCGAGTGCTATGATGTCAATTCCTAATTCAACATTCAACCATAATCATTCTTTACCCAGAAGTTTCAGAATCTGGGAACAGTGATTTGCAAAAAAATTTGTCCTATGTGGTTTGCTAACTGAAGGTTTGACCACACCTCTGTCACCCCTGAAAGTCACATCCTGAATGGTTGACTAACAACTGGACTAATCCTAAATGTCCCTTTTGACTTCCAGAGTCTGTAGATAGACCCACTACCCCCCAACAAGCATGTTGTGAAAGTAAACTAATTAGGGAAGTTTCCTTTGAAGTCAGAGTGCATTTGCCTGAGAGACGAGGAACCAGCAGCCTGCCTTTAAATAAGCCAGATCTGTAAAACTGATGGGCATCAGCGCCCGGCTCGCCCATTGGCTGGCCGGTAGACTTCATCTGGACTAGCTTGTCTATCTCCTTGGATTGCTTCAACACTGTAAGAGCCCTTTTCAGAGCTCTCGATGGCGGGCAGTGCTAAGCCATTTTATATGGGGCACAAAATCTAGTCACAGTTATAACCTAAAGCTCCCCCTTCAGGGATGCTGGTTAAACATGACGATTTGTTATAGGTTTTTGTTGTTGTTGAGCAAAGCCAACAACAAAACAAATGTGCATCTAAAACTTAAGTTCTGGGACAAGACCAAGGCCCAGAAGTGAATGAGCAACCAGAACTTGACACCAGAGTTCACAGCTGGTGAACTTGAAGAAAAAACCTTCAAATAAATTATAATTAGGGACCACAAAATGGCAGCACCAGGTACTGTCTTGATATCGCTGGCAGTCTTAGATTGGTAAGATGCATCTAGTATCATAGATAACATATACGCAAAATGTATCACAGTGATTTAAACAAAAATACCTGTCAAGTAAAAGCTGCATGTCTTAACGAACATAAACATTTGAAGGAGCCTCGTGTTTCAATACGAGATGCTCGCCTAAGGATCCAAAGTTCATGGGTTCAGGTCCTAGCATAGCCAGACTTTTTTCAAAAGAGACCTTGGCTGCCAGGTTGACTAAGCCTTAAAAGGGTACCAGGTAAAGGGAAATAAAGGTGGCTGGCATTTTTTTAACGTAAACTTTTTTTTTTTTTCAGTCCCTTGAAATTAGTGTTAACGAGCTCTTACTGCTTTATCATTATGTGCTTTTTTGTAAAACATAGGCGAACTTTAAATTAGATTGCAATTGGTACTGTTAGCATATTGACTCTTCGTTGACTACTTAGGAAGCAGACAGAGCCTGGGTGGAAATAGCCAGTGTGCAGGGATGTCAATTTATGATTCATTTGTTATAGGTCTCAAAGGGCTTGTGGACTATCAGTTCACTTTGTCATACCCTGCAATGATTTTAATAGCTCTGACCGCAGAGGTAAAGATGATATATCTGTCACAACATTAAAATCTTGCTCTGGCGATCATACTACGCGCCTCGCTTTGGAAAATCACCTCATCCACAGCTTAGGCGTTCTTAGTCCAGGTGGTATCAATATTCAACATACCTTCATCTAAATAGTTCTACTCTTATCACATTTTAAATGTTAATTATTTTATTTTATTTCATATTATTTCTTTATTCTATTTCTTATCAGTATCATTTATGTATCATTAACATTTGTATTTCTTTTATTCCAGTATTATATTATATATTAACAATACTACTGTTAATTATTATTATTTTTTTTTTTGTGTGACTATATTTTTTAGCCATCGTTTATTTTATTTTATTTTAATTATTCCACATCACATTTTTTTAAACGTTGCTCACGTCACCCCTTAGAGATCTACATACTCTCCTCTCCTCGTTGTTACGTTTGTGTAGTTCACTTATGTTTGAAAAAGGCTGCCGGGCTGAAATGTTACATTGTGTTGTTTTGTGCACGTTTTTCTGCTTCCCCATTTTGTTGAGCTTTTTAGTCAAAATTTTTCTGGAATTCCTGCAATGATTTGTTTCTGTATAGTGGATTTACAGATTTAGCTTGTTTGGCCTACCTCATTAGTTTTCATTTAAGGATTTCTCTTCGGCTTTGTTTTCTCAGTCTGTCTGTTTCCCATTTCCTTGCCTGATTGGTGATTCTCTGTCAACTACTCAGGATATACGCAGTATATAACCATCTTCTTTATCTTACAGCTGTTGATACCAGTTAGTTGCTGACCCCTGTGAGGATTCTGCTGCCCCATTGTGGGGAAAACAAGATTAGACGCGCGCCTGCCCAAAGGCATGTCGTAAGAGTCAGCTAATTGAGAGCTTCCTTCGAAGTCAGAATACACAAGGAACCACTAGTCTGCATGCAGATGAGTAGACATGTGAAATGGATGTGCACACAGCACTCAGTTTCTAGAACAGGACTAGAGTCCAGAAGTAGACAAACAACCATAATTTTCTACAGAAGTTTACAGCCGGTGAACGCTAAGAAGAAGAAGAAGTAGTTGCCCAGACATTTCTCTTGTTTCCTTCCCCTTTTATTGAATTCATCAGAAGCTATTATGTTGCTTTTCTTGAATTCATCAGGAGATATTATGTTGTTTTTCTTGAATTCATCAGGAGATATTATGTTGTTTTTCTTTAATTCATCAGAAGATATTAGGATATAGGTAAATTTGAATTATATTTTCTATTTCATTGTTTGCAACAGGTGGTTGGAATTCCCTTGCTGGCTGTCGGTTTTTGCCATAAAGACATGCCTATTTTGATGAACCTCAACCTAATGATCATGGTAGCCGTGCTGATTGGCGCCAATTTCCTAGCACCTGGCATGAAGCAGTTAGCCAATGAAAGCTGTGCTGGGTTCGGCTTTCTGACAATCATCATAGTTGCATTACGCTCTTGGAACGTTTATGCTCTGTTGGCCACTGCAGCTTATATTGCTTCCAGTAAGTTGATTGGATCCGAAGGAAAGATGGGCGTGGTTTACAGACTTGACCTGCTTCACGTGGGCCTTGCTGCTGGCAATGTTTTGTTTACCTGGGCCTTGAAGAGTCTCTGAGAAGTACAGGGATCTGGTTTGTAGGCCGCAAATGTATGTAATGTAACAGCATTCACAGGTCTTATAATTGCTTGTAGATTTGGTAGCTTGTACCACCAGATAAATTCAGTATGATAAACTTTCTGTTATCTGCAAGGTTTATTTATAAATGAAATCGCATACACTTCAGTTAAGCTGTACAAATAAAATAAAATCAACTTCTTTTTTTCCTCGTGTTCACTGGCTGTAAGAGGAAGAAGAAGACCCCCTGTAAACTCTGGTGAGAAGTTCCGTTTGCTCATCCACCTTTGGACTTTAGTCTCATTCCAGAGCCTGTATGTTGCGTGCATATCTATTTTACAGATCTAGCTAGTTTGTAAGCACAAGACCAGACAGTATGGTGAACTATCCAAAGTGGAGTGAGGACTTGCAGGGCACATATAAGAGGCCCTTTATCCACAGACCATGCCCTCATTGTTCTAGATCCTTCCAGGCCCATATTGGGCTTATAAGTCACTTCCGGACTGACAGACAATCAACCATAGTTCATAACGGATGGGAGAAATAGCGATCCGATGGATGGACGGAGAACAAGATTTGAAAGCCCCAGTTATTTGTCTCTCACCACGTGCTTGTTGGGGAGGCAGTGGGTCTGTTTTTGTTTTCTCCACAAAGAGACCCTGGAATCCACACATGGAATTAAATCGACAAAAGTAGAAACTGAATGAAGACTTTCTAGCCACATTATCCAATCTGTCACTTGCGACTATTTATTTGTATGTAAACCTGGCTCTATCAGCTATCTATTTTTATTGAATTATGCTGTTTTATGCTGAATGAATAAATCAAGAATTGACATCACTGCACTCAGGACATTCCCACAAGTGCTCCGTCCCCTTCTTCAGTAACCAATGAAGAGTTGGCATGCTAATAGTATCAGTTGCAACCTGGTTAAAATCCGCCTCTGTTTCCCTTTCAATGTTGAATATCTTTCAGAACCTCTATACACCCTACACTGAATAAGTCTTTCAGTATATGGATTACCTATCTGTTCTTTTGCACTGTCCATTTGATCCCTTGCAGCCTTCACCTCATTCGTTTTATTATATAGTAGCTCACCGTCTAGAGGAGCGGCAGCAGCAGAAACTGTTGTATGCTAAAACCCTGGCAGCACTGGTTTTCAACTGTGTTTGTCTCCTTTGCTTCCCTGACCAACTGTTTTATTTCAGTGGCTTTTCTAATTCCACTTTCTGGTGTCTTCCTTGTGGGATAATTGGTAAAAACTGCTTTAACATTTACGTACATTTCTTTAAAGTAGAGTCATGCAAAAAAAATTTTTTTTTAATGTAATAATCCAAGGAACAGAGAATATAACTGGGAGACTCAACAGTAGGACAGGTATACACATACAAGCACATTTTTCTACCAAAGTCTTTATCAGTGAGCAATGAAACAACACAAATGCTTAGCCAGGTATGAGTGTATCACTGTTTTCGTTTTTAAATTAAAGGCTTGATCTATGGAGACTGTGTTGCAGAGGTGTTCTCCTCTCCAGACTTAGAAACCAGCAAGACTAGACGTATTATTGGCTGTGGAAAGTGTGGTGAAACAATCGCTTAGTTTCAACGAATGCTGTATGTTCAGCCTACAGATGGTAGCAAAGTGATGCTAAAAATAGGTGCCAGTACTGTCTTAGCTTTGCGAATCATCAGAAAAATAAAGCCCTGCTTCCTCCAGAAATTTTAGATATTTAATTGTCAACCTCAACCTAATGCCCAGAGGAAAGGCGTCCTTTCCGTAAGCTGCAGACACATGACAGTGTCGATAATTGTTAGTCGAGGTTCCAGCATCATGGGGGAAGGTAGTCGCCCCGTAACTGCTTTGTTCCTGTTCCAATAGAAATCACCCAAAATGTTCTTCGCGGACCCATTTCAGGACCTATCAGTCCCAGCAAAATCTTAAAACTTGCACATGCAAAGTGAAAATGCATAAGGCAGCTGTCAGATGTGCTGACACAAATAATCCCTCGCCAGAACTGCAGCTCACTGTTAGCACAGATGGTCAGTTCCAAAAGCTGGCTTTGCACCCTCAAAAGTACACCGCATTCTAGATGTAATAGCCCATCCACCATTCAACAACATGACGCAGCCACAACAGAAGAAGAAAACCATTGCATATGAAATCCACTACTCACAGTGTCATACCAAGCACTCAACTCAGTAGCTAGGCAACAAAACCTTTGGACTGCCAGTCCAGAGATAGGGAAACAGTCAGTATGTACAACATTGAGAGTTCTTTTTATTATGTATATATCCTCCTTATTCTTGGATGCCTTATTGTTACTGCATTGAACATTTTAATTTTACGTGATTCTGTGTTATTGATTCTATGCCAGTTTGCTTTCTTCACCTGCATGCTACTCTTCCTCTTTTTCCATTACATTTGCCAGATTTTAAAAAATAACCCTGTCACCCTGAGAAGCTGCAAAACTGACCCTTCCAGTTGAGGCCTATTTCTCCACAAATGTCTCTTTTCTGACTTGTCTATAGTGGCCTGTGCACGGGACGTACATTAAATGCTATATGTTGTGTTCATGCCTGCGCACATATTTATAAGTTCAGGATGTGAATATATGAACCAGAAATAGCAATAAGTTGGTTTTCCTTCAAACCAAATGTTTTTTTAAAGTTTTTTTTTTTACCAAGGTTATATCAAATTTCCTGTAAGCCTCAGTAGTAGAGGTCATATGGTCAGGACATGCATCAACCGATACACCTACTGTTTTAAGGCTGAGGGGGGGGGGATGTACTCCATGGACACAAGGATATCCACCACTACATCTTCAATCTTCCATAAAGACAGGGATATAAACCTTTATATAACCATATTTCAGTGTATGTTTCTATAATGCTTGCTTCACTGATGTTTGTGTAAATATGTTGGTAGCCATGTTTGTAACTTTCATATTTTTGCATGAATTGTAATTTTATTCAGCAGTATCTTTTTTAGTCTATTATTATTATTATTATGCCTTGCATAATCATTTGCAAATAAACTGCTCTAGTCGTTAATAAAGCATTTTATTATTTGTTATGTCGGCTCTGTGGCTAAGTCGATGCAAACGTTTCGTAATGCCGGGGTACCGGGTTCGATCCCTGCTGCGGGCTATACGCCTTGTATTGGTTTCGACAGTGGTATCAGGGAGCCGACCGTCCAGAAGCAATGGCAAACTACTGGACGTAAATTTGTGAAACCACACAACAGCCAGGGGCTGATGGGGTTGGTTCTGCAATGTCTTGTAAAGGATACGCAACTAACCTTTATTTGTTATGATGAAATACTACTAAAAAAATTCTTAGAATATTGCAGACCAAGAAGAAGAAAAACACCAACATTCTACATGATCTCATCATAGAGGAGAATTGGCTCATAAACAGCATCCTGCTCCCGAAAGCTGAAGTATTTTAGCCATGTTGAACATCATGGTGGCCTAGCGAGAACAGTGACGGGGGGTGCAGTTTCTGGAAAACAAGGCAGCGGCTGACCTCAGCAAAGGTTGATACAAGACAGTGCAGATGCATTGGCTGGGAAAGCACATAGGGCTGGAGAACAGGCTAGAGAAAGAGACTTTCAGGCGTGTCGTGACAAGAGCGACTTTTTGTGAAGAACATGCTGATTGATGATGATAATCATCCTTATTTTTGCAATCACATATCCAACGCATCTCCATCTAGAACTGCTACAGTGGCTTGTGTGTTTCAAGCACCCCAATCTGGGGCCCTATTGTGGGAAAAACAAGAATAGACCAAGTGCCTACCCAAAAGCATGTCAGAAGAGTCGACTAACTTGGAACTTCCTTCAAAATCGGATTGCATCTGCATGAGAGGCAAGAAACCAGCAGTCTGCATACAAATGAGTCAGATATGTAAAATGAATGCATACGCAACACTCGGGTTCTGGAACAGGACTGCAGTCTAGAAGTGGATGAACAACGAGAACTTCCTGCCAGAGTTTACAGCTGGTGAACGCGAAGAAGAAGAAGAAGAAACGCCCCAAGAGCTATATCAACAGCCACATAGCTATTTCCTCAAATGAACTGAGGAAGTGAGAATGTCCAAAAGAAACCCAAAGACGAATGTTGATAACAGAGGCCAAAGGTGCTGGGTTGAGTTCTGTCCATGAAACAATTGCATAGGATAGATCAAAATGGAAAAATAAACTAAGAGGCCTATGTGGCACAACAGTATGGTGACAGTTACTACTAGGGTCACTCATAATGGGAAGGTCAAGGGGTAAAGACCAGATGAAGACTCAGCCCTGATGCCTTGTAAGTAGACTGAAGATAAAAGCTAGGGAAAGCGAAATAAACCCCCCGAAATGTGTGCCGAAAGGACTGAGTCAGCGGCTTTGAAAAACTCGCTCACTCCAAGATGATAGAACTCTTGATGACAGAACTCCATGACAATAGAAATCTTGATGACAGAACTCCGTGACAATAGAACTCCATGACAATAGAACTCTTGATGGCAGAACTCCATGACGACAGATATCTTGATGATAGAACTCTTGATGACAGAACTCCATGACGATGGAACTCTTGATGACAGAACTCCATGACGAAAGAACTCTTGATGACAGAACTCTCGATGACAGAACTCCATGACGATAGAACTCTTGATGACAGAACTCCATGACGATGCAACTCTTGATGACAGAACTCCATGACGATGGAACTCTTGATGACAGAACTCCATGACGAAAGAACTCTTGATGACAGAACTCCATGATGATAGAACTCTCGATGACAGAACTCCATCATGATAGAACTCTCGATGACAAAACTCCAAGATGATACAACTCTTGATGGCAGAACTCCATGATGATAGAACTTACTTTGTCATGACAGAACTCACTCCATGATGATAAAACACACTCCATGATGACAGAACTCACTTTGTGATGATAGGTGGCCTACGTCTATAGGTCAGGCATGACATAGATGATGGTTTGCCTTCTCATTTTATTGTAGCCTCAGTTCAGATTTGTGTTCTTGTCCCGACTGTACCACCTGCCCGGCGATTGAAGTATTTATCTCACTGTATTGTCTTTTAAAAATAATGTGCACAGACAAAACTGCCTGTCACCCAAACATAACAATAAATGATGAAGAAATGAAAATGTCGGCTATCCTCCGAATATCGGTCGGTAAAGATGGCGGCTGCAAAATATCCTTTCGAGCCACAGTCAAGTGTCAATTGCGCACTTCCGGCGACTACCGCCACGAGTCCCCCGGCAATCATATTGAGATATGGGGGGGGGGGGCGCCGCCAATTATCTCTAGAAACATGTGACCCCTTCGCGCTTGTCTCACGTCAACTAGGCTATATTAAGTTCTCTTTCAAGTATCTGTCCATACACTTCATATTGTTTCAAACACATTATATTTTGTTATTTAGCACAATATTATATGCTTTCCCAATATCTCCCCCAAGGATGACGTCACAGGACAGTTCAGTAATTTTTAAGGGTGGTAAGAGCGGGTTTCCCCGGTAACCAGCTAGCCTATGGCAATAGATGTTTCGTCCTTTTTAGGACGACATTTTTTGTTATTTGAAGCTCCACTCTGGCTTTTGCCAGGGGCCGCAATATAGGCAGGCCATAAATATGGCCAATTGTCTGAACGCGCTTTCTGGGACCTCTCCACGGCGATCCTCATCCACATGGTGGCACTTTGTGTCATCGGGTGTTTATCGCTTGTGTGATGTCCTAGTGGGGTAGAAAGTCAGTCCGTCAGTCGGTTTCCCGGCTTTCTCATGCTTATAAATATCCCAAAACACCTGGAACTGGGCCAATCCC
The DNA here is from genome assembly GCA_905116865.2 of Candidula unifasciata. Taxonomy (NCBI): domain Eukaryota; kingdom Metazoa; phylum Mollusca; class Gastropoda; order Stylommatophora; family Geomitridae; genus Candidula; species Candidula unifasciata. The sequence continues at coordinate 261,624 of CAJHNH020001324.1, forward strand.
CAACCAACCTACGTCCCACGAGAGAATGCAGCCTAGGTCCCACGACTGCATGCAGCCTATCTACCACCCCTAAAATATTCGACTGTCTGGGGAAGGGGGGGGGGGGGAGACACTGAGATAGAATCCATTATTATTATTATTATTACTACGCAGTTCTCTGCGCGTCTTTTTGGACTGAGATAGCTAAACAATGTGTTTGGCTGAGGAGTTGAGTCAAGAATTGACATCACAGCACTCGGGGCATTCCCATGCATGTTCCGTCCTCATCTTCAGCAGCCAGCGAAGAGTTCCAATACTGATGGTACCGTTCACAATCTGGTTACAAGTCCGTTTTGCTTTTCCTCTGAGTGTAATGAGCCGGCCAGACCCTCTGGTTACACCCAGGTGCCTCATTCTTTCCAGGCCATAATAATCTTCGTTCTCTACTTATTCCGTTGCTTGTTTCCAAAGGGTCTTGACCACATCTGTCTTGTCATGTATTAACTCACCACCCAGTGGTGCGGATCCAGCCAATCTATCTGCCTGTTCATTGCCCACAAAGCCTGGAGAAAAGATGCAAAGTATGCTCACCACCCGTGACCTTTCCAGTGAAGCTAGCCACTCTGCTCGAAGCATACCTGTCCTCACCCTTTTCAGCATGCTTTAAGATATGTGTATGCATCTTGTTCTCTAGCCACCGGAGAGCTGCAATTACTGCCTCCACCTCATTCTCTAGATGTTGTGGTGTCATACGCTAGGCTGTCTTGCACTGAAGATTTTCCATTGGCTTTCGTTACGATCCCTCAGACACTTATCTTTCCTCTCAACACTGAACCATCTATATAGATAATCAGATCACCCGAGCGTGAATTGTCGTGAATCAACTGTTGCACTTCAACCTCCGTAACACCCGCTGGCCACTCTCTGTATACCCGGCCCAATGTTATCATAACCCTACGCAGGTCAGACTTTCCCGCTGGTACTCTGACCCACGTCGGCTCTGTGGCTAAGTCGATGCGAACACTTCGCTTCGTAATGCCGGGATGCCCGGTTCGATTCCAGCTGCGGGCAATGCGCCTTGCGTTGGTTTCGACAGTGGTATCAAGAAAGCCGACCGTCCAGAGGCAATGGCAAACTACTGGACGTAAATTTGCCTAGAGAAACCACACAATAGCCAGGGGCTGTTAGGGTTGGTTCTGCAACGTCCTGTAAAGGATACGCAACAACCTACTCTGACCCACAACTCTTCTCGCCCAATGTTCTCCAGCATGCATACTTGTCTTATTGTGTCTTCTGTTTGAGCCATCCACGATTCTCCACATGTCAGCCTCTGACCCTTGCCTGCAGCCTGAGGATCCACCCACCCCTTTCCCCAATGTTTGCTCTGTGTCGTCGCCCCACCAGCTACCCTTTTAATTCTCTAAAGAAGTTATAATTTGGGAGCCCGTAAAGTGTATACAGAAGAAGTGAATGAGGACAGCCCCAAAAGACGACAGGGAGATAATATAGGCCTACAGACCTACCGCAACCTGGAGTAACAATCTTAAAAAGCGAAGGCCAATCACATATGAATTTGACGGTAAGGGGAGTTATCCGCAGCAATGAATCTCGGTGGTTCGGAGTGCTGAATAAGATGAAAATGAAGAGGGTAAGAAGAAGGAGAAACAGTCAAACACAAGGCTTACCTGAGTTGAGTTGAGGGATCCTCTTTTCAAAGGCGCTCAGATATCCCTCTCAAATACATCTGCGTCCAGCGGCTAATTGTGCTGACTGACAAGACCTCTCGTACGCCCATTGTGCCTTTCATACATAGCTGTGCCGATCTTTCTTGCATTCTTAGCAGCGATGTGACCTCACTGTCCACAAAACAAACAGCATTATGGTCCATTGGACACTCTAGTGTGCTAAACCCTTAAGACAACCGCTCACTTGACATACATACATTTTCATGGGCCCCCTGTTCTCGTGGTGTCCATGGACCCTTGTGGGCTCTTTTATTAAATCGAATAAAGCGGTGTTTTTCCCCCGAAATCCGATTTACCTGCAGTCCATGTTAGGCGAGGTACTGGATATGTTAGTTTATCGAAAGCATTGAAGAGCTCTAACAAAGAAGTTTAAAAAACTGGCACTAGTCGTCTGGCAGCGTCAACAGAAACGATGTGGCACTTACTGTTGTTGTTTACCTTTGTGGCTTAGCCGTAAGAACACCGTGCCAGATTCGGAATAAAAAATAATTCGGTAATGATTGCGCTCTTATTATAAACATTATCACCCTGTTGTGTCTTTTTTATCTGCCACATATGGCTCGCAGATTATCCCCCCCCCCCACCTTCCGTCGTTCTAAACAAATGTTAGTTCAAAATTTATCTTGTGCAGTTATTATTATTACAATTACTGCCTTCTCTAATATAAAAATAAATAAATAGAGAAGGCCGTGACCTAACTAACTCCTTCCTGTCGATACCATTTCCAATCCAGCACCTCTGCCCTCTCTCAATAGTGTTAGTCTTAGGCTTGTGGTTTCTAATTCTCTTAGGCATGCATTTTAATTTCCCTTTTATTTAGTAAAAACAGTTAAATGTGAAATTCTTCAAACAAACAACTCAAGTCAGCCAGTTGTTTGTTTTAGTATCCAGAAGCCATGAGTTGTTAACCCTTAGGCTCGGTATTATGGATATCGCAACCTTTCGGTCTTGATTCCATTGTAAATATCGTAAATCTGGGAGAAAATGTGGCTTTCCTGCCTACCCCCCGGGATTGAACCCGGACCACAAGGAGTTCGTCACCTGGTCTCCGCGAAATCCGGTTTAGCCAATTACCGACGCTAGAGATCCGGGCTGATATGACAGTTAAAGATTGACAGTAACTCATTATTTGATTATTGTTATTCTCTCGCCTAGATCGATCATCATGTTGTGCAATTGTACAATATTGGGGACTCCTATCGATCATGCATTTTTAATCCCTCAGTGGGGGGGGGGGGGGGGGGGGAGACTCTCACCCCTGAGAAAATTTGCAAGGAAGATTAAGTTATGCCTAAACAAGTATAGACGGTCTCTTTTCAAGTATTTTTTTGGTACATTTAGTATTATTTCATAAATATTTAGTCCTACATTAATTTACCACCCAGCACACAGTCATGATAATGATTTTTATTGTGCATGTAAACAAGGCTTAAGCCCTTTGAGGCCTCCCACTTCCTAAAAAAAAAAAAAAATTTAATGGGTGTAATCCTCTCCCTTACCAATGATTTCTTTAGGACAGTGCCCCTGCTCTCGTCTCACCTGCCTTCATCAGATGTTGTTTTTTGTAAGAGTGTTTATTCTGTCTTGTAACTTTTAACATCTCTGAATATTACACTTGTCTTTTTATTTCATTTTTTTATTTTGAGAAAACAGTGTATTCTGCATCTTCTTCAGGTTCACCAGCTGTAAACTCTGTCGGAAAGTTCTGATTGTTAATCCACCTCTGGACTTCAAACTTGTTCCAGAACATGAGTGTTGTGTGCACAGCCATTTTACAGATCTGACTTATTTGTATGCAGACTGTTGGTCCCTTTCCTCTCAGGCAGATGCACTCCAACTTCAAAGGAAGTACCTAATTAAAATCAACTCTTACGACAGACTTGTTGGAGAGGTAGTGGGGTCCTGGAACCCACAAGGGAAAAACATAGAAAAGGGGGGGGGGGGGGAAGGGAACGTCTCAACTTTAACTCTTTGAGTCCCAGGGGGTTTAGCATCACAGGCCCAGGGGGTAGTAAAGAAAGTAATAAAATTGGCGCATCATGCGTTCATTGGGCTTCTAGGTAGGAACCTATGAACGTATGATGCGTTAAGGGGGAAAAACTGTTTTCTTCTTTTTTATTCTCCTTGCCAGTGGTTTTGCGAGGGCCACACAGGCCTCTATGAAATCTGTGATACAACTCATGTCTTCCACTGTTTCCATACAGCTTGGTTTTCAATGGGATGACAACCGGCCAAGCCTGAGCTCTCTCTACTGCATGTAGTCTGCAGTACAAGTTCAGTATTTTGTGGTGTCTTTCAACATAGGCACAATTTTGAGTTCTCAAATTTGAATTTATGAGCGATTAGTAAGGATTATCATCACAGCACTCCAGACAGATACATAAGTGCCTTGATCTCCTCCTCTAAAGCTCCATAAGTATAAAACCACTGATGATGCCAGCTTGTGTGTTGATTAACTCTTTGAGTCCTAGGGAACACATATCATACATTCAAAGGTTCCTACGTAGAAGCCCAATGAATGCAAGATGCGTCGATTTTAGTCTTTCTTTACTACCCACTGGGCCTGTGATGCTAAACCCCCTGGGACTCAAAGAGTTAATGATATAAGCACTTATCATAATTAAATGTGTTACCTTCTCCTAGGTGTGCAGAACGTGAAGCCACAAGGCCAGCTTTCTGTTTCAACCATGCAGTCAGTACAGCTGATCTGTTGGACTCTGAAGTCAAAAATTCAAAGACAGAAAAGACTAGTTCTGTCTGGCGTGCTAGTGTTTGGTGTAATATGGTTCATGTTGTCTCAAAAGACTGCCCATATTCGAAGAGAAGTCAACATACTTACAGCCCAGCCATGCTCGGATAGCGACTCACAAGAGGTTGTGGAGAAAATTGTGAGTATTTTGTGTGTCTCAAACTATGTTGCTTCTTACAATATCCACAGGACATTATTATCATTAGTATGTGCCTTAAACAAGGATGTCTAAGAGAAACACTAAGGTGAATGTTGATGAGAGAAGCCAAAGGTGCTGGGCTGATTTCGTCCATGATATCACAGTGATTGCACAGGACAGAACTTAATGGAGAAATAGACTGTGAGACCTGTGTTACATATAATGGCACAACAGGACAGTGAAATGAAAAAATGTAACAGTGCTTGAAAAGTGGCCTAGGCATTCATGTGTCTTCACAGATCTTGGCCCATTATGTTTATGACTTTCCTTCATGGAACAGAGTCCACCATGTGAAGGAGAGGTAGACTTGAGAAAGAGAGGCTAAAGAGTCTTGAATTGTGCATGAATTCTAGTGGTTACACCTACCTTCATTGCAGTTTTGTAAGAGAAGGTTCACTGTATGCTTGTAGTGGCTACACCTTATCTTCTGTATGTTTATAGTAGCTACACCTTACCTTCACTAGATATTAGTAGTGGCTACATCTTGCCTTTACTCTATGCTTGTAGTTGCTACACCTTGCCTTCACTCTATGCTTGTAGTGGCTACACCTTGCTTTCACTGTATGTTTGTAGTGTCTACACCTTACCTTCACTGGATGTTTGTAGTGGCTACACCTTGCCTTTACTCTATGCTTGTAGTTGCTACACCTTACCTTCACTGGATGTTTGTAGTGGCTACATCTTGCCTTCACTCTATGCTTGTAGTTACTACACCTTACCTTCACTGGATGTTTGTAGTGGCTACACCTTACCTTCACTGGATGTTTGTAGTGGCTACACCTTACCTTTACTGGATGTTAGTAGTGGCTACACCTTACCTTCACTGGATGTTTGTAGTGGGTACACCTTACTTCACTGGATGTTTGTAGTGGCTACACCTTGCCTTCACTCTATGCTTGTAGTTGCTACACCTTACCTTCATTGGATGTTTGTAGTGGCTACACCTTACCTTCACTGGATGTTTGTAGTGGCTACACCTTACCTTCACTGTATGTTTGTAGTGGCTACACCTCACCTTCACTGGATGTTTGTAGTGGCTACACCTTAACTTTACTGGATGTTTGTAGTGGTTACACCTTAATTTCACTGTATGTTTGTAGTGGTTACACTTTACTTTCACTGTATGTTTGTAGTGGCTACACCTTACCTTCACTGGATGTTTGTAGTGGCTACACCTTACCTTTACTGGATGTTTGTAGTGGTTACACCTTACTTTTACTGTATGTTTGTAGTGGCTTCACCTTGCTTTCACTACATTATATTTATCCGTCCACAGTGCTCGTTGTACAGAAACCAGGAAGTAACCGGGGACCTGTGCAGACCCTTGTGCGATGAGCAGCTGGTGAAGTTTGTCCGCTGCCTTAATTACAAACACGGCAAATATGTGATGCAGGTGAAGTGCGCAAACTTCTGCACACCTGGTGAATCCGTCTCGGCAGTTCTCAAAATGACCCATAAGAATGTTTCGGAGCTTCAGGAGCATCTGAAGCACATAGATAAGGAGTTGTTGGTGAAAATGCAGCTGCAAGAGCAGGTTGATAAAGTAAAGATTCAAGAATATGCTATAACTGCAAGGAGTTTGTCCATCCTACTTCAGGATCTGCTTCAGGCCGAGTATGGGTTTACCCCGAGAGATGGGCAGGATATGATCAGCCTTCTATGGAATAACAATTATGCAGACCACTTTCAAGGAGCTCATACCAATTTAGTGTTTGCCAGGTCATTTTGGTCTGTAGTTCTTCAGAATGAATACAGAATCTCAAAAGTGTTCAGTGACTGGGACGTTTTCCCACAGATATATGGGAGCTGCGGCCCTTTGTATATTGCGGAGAACGTTCCAGGCGTGACACCGTTTAATACAATTTTATCTTACTTTGTGCCTGGATACCAGTCGTGGAAAAACAGGGCACAGACAGCAATCGCAATTCTTCATCTGGTTCAGCACATGGAAATGATGGAGTATCCTCTGCATCTTTGCGATGTGAAATCGCCTCATTTTGGGGTCATGCCTGATAACAACAAGGTGAAGTTCATAGATGCCGACACCGTTTTTGCAGATGGTTCGTTGAGACGAGATTTGGGGATGCCTGCATGTTCTCAGCATGAAGACTGTGCTTTGTTTGACTGCGAGGGGTGGTGCCACAAGGAAACTGGCAAGTGTCGTCCAGTCAGAACAAATAATAATTTACAGGTATCATTTTTTTTTTCATTGCTTCTTTTGTCATCATCCTTATCAGTGTCGTCAGTATCCATCATTGTCGGTGTCATCATTGTCAGTGTCATCTTCATCTGTCATCATTATCTATCATCATCATTGCCAGTCATCATCATTGTCAGCGTCATCATCATCCATAATAATCCATCTTCATCATTGTCAGCTTCATCATCATCCATTATTATCCATCTTCATCATTGTCAGCTTCATCATCATCCATTATTATCCATCTTCATCATTGTCAGCGTCATCATCATCCATTATTATCCATCTTCATCATTGTCAGCGTCATCATCATCCATTATTATCCATCTTCATCATTGTCAGCGTCATCATCATCCATTATTATCCATCTTCATCATTGTCAGCGTCATCATCATCCATTATTATCCATCTTCATCATTGTCAGCGTCATCATCATCCATTATTATCCATCTTCATCATTGTCAGCGTCATCATCATCCATTATTATCTATCTTCATCATCGTTAGTGTCATAATTTCCAGTCTGGGATGCAAAAGTCTTCTTCTTTGTGTTCACAGGCTGTAAACTCCAGCAGAATGTTCTGATTGTTCAACCACTTCAGGACTTTAGACCTGTTCCAAAACCTGAGTGTTGCATGCACATCCATTTTACAGATCTGACTTATTTGTATGAGACTGTTGGTTCCTTGCTTCGCAGGCAGGTGTACTCCAACTTCAAAGGAAACCCTGAACTAGTCGACTCTTACGACATGCTTGTTGGGGAGGCAGTGGGTCTATTCTTGTTTCCCCCACTATGAGGCCCTGGAGCCTTGCAGATAGATGGGAGGCAGCCAGAGCCTAGGGAAAGCAAACATGAAATTTTTGATTGACACCCTGTTTCACAAACTTTAAGTTGTCCGAGTATTTAGGACTATCTTCTCTAAGTGTACTCGCAAAAATTTATTGGTGTGCACTTATGCTGCCTCAGATCGTCTGCATGCTTCATACTAACATGAGTATGATTGCCAAATAATGGACATACCACAGCAAGTCGTTATACTACGCCTTAGAACAGAACACAGTTGACTTCACATGTACACAAAATTTAAGATTGGTGAAACAGCCATGTGTACGTATGGATTAGTACCTGAGACAACAGATCACATCCTCCAAGACTGTCCAAAGAACAACATATAAAGGCATCACTTGTGGCCAAAAGAGACACCAGTGCAAGCCAAACTTTACAGGTCGTTGATTGAATTACAACAGACAGTGAAGTTCATACAAGAGAAATGAGTTAGCACACAACAGTTGTCCAAGTCTGAAGTTAGGTTATTACAGTCAGTATCACTGCACATGTCGGTTCTGTGGCTAAGTCGATGCGAATGCTTCGTAATGCCGGGTTCGATCCCAGCCGCGGGCCATGCGCCTTGCATTGATTTCGACAGTGGTATCAGGGGGGGCCGACCGTCCAAAAGCAGTGGCAAACTACTGGACGTAAATTTGCCTAGAGAAACCACACAACGGCCAGAGGCTGCTGGGGTTGGTTCTGCAACATCCTGTAAAGGATACGCAACTAACCTTTCACTGCACATTGGGCATTTCCATACATTTTCGGTCTTCCGATAGAGCTGGTTCTGCAACGTCCTGTAAAGGATACGCAACTATCCTTTCACTGCACATTGGGCATTTCCATATATTTTCAGTCTTCCGATAGAGCTGGTTCTGCAACGTCCTGTAAAGGATACGCAACTAACCTTTCACTGCACATTGGGCATTTTCATACATTTTCAGTCTTCCGATAGAGCTGGTTCTGCAACGTCCTGTAAAGGATACGCAACTATCCTTTCACTGCTCATTGGGCATTTCCATATATTTTCAGTCTTCCGATAGAGCTGGTTCTGCAACGTCCTGTAAAGGATACGCAACTAACCTTTCACTGCACATTGGGCATTTCCATACATTTTCAGTCTTCCGATAGAGCTGGTTCTGCAACGTCCTGTAAAGGATACGCAACTAACCTTTCACTGCACATTGGGCATTTCCATACATTTTCAGTCTTCCGATAGAGCTGGTTCTGCAACGTCCTGTAAAGGATACGCAACTAACCTTTCACTGCACATTAGGCATTTCCATATATTTTCAGTCTTCCGATAGAGCTGGTTCTGCAACGTCCTGTAAAGGATACGCAACTAACCTTTCACTGCATATTGGGCATTTCCATATATTTTCAGTCTTCCGATAGAGCTGGTTCTGCAACGTCCTGTAAAGGATACGCAACTAACCTCTCACTGCACATTGGGCATTTCCATATATTTTCAGTCTTCCGATAGAGCTGGTTCTGCAACGTCCTGTAAAGGATACGCAACTAACCTTTCACTGCACATTGGGCATTTCCATACATTTTCAGTCTTCCGATAGAGCTGGTTCTGCAACGTCCTGTAAAGGATACGCAACTAACCTTTCACTGCACATTGGGCATTTCCATACATTTTCAGTCTTCCGATAGAGCTGGTTCTGCAACGTCCTGTAAAGGATACGCAACTAACCTTTCACTGCACATTGGGCATTTCCATACATTTTCAGTCTTCCGATAGAGCTGGTTCTGCAACGTCCTGTAAAGGATACGCAACTATCCTTTCACTGCACATTGGGCATTTCCATACATTTTCAGTCTTCCGATAGAGCTGGTTCTGCAACGTCCTGTAAAGGATACACAACTAACCTTTCACTGCACATTGGGCATTTCCATATATTTTCAGTCTTCCGATAGAGCTGGTTCTGCAACGTCCTGTAAAGGATACGCAACTAACCTTTCACTGCACATTGGTGGCATTTCCATACATTTTCAGTCTTCCGATAGAGCTGGTTCTGCAACGTCCTGTAAAGGATACGCAACTAACCTTTCACTGCACATTGGGCATTTCCATACATTTTCAGTCTTCCGATAGAGCTGGTTCTGCAACGTCCTGTAAAGGATACGCAACTAACCTTTCACTGCACATTGGGCATTTCCATACATTTTCAGTCTTCCGATAGAGCTGGTTCTGCAACGTCCTGTAAAGGATACGCAACTAACCTTTCACTGCACATTGGGCATTTCCATACATTTTCAGTCTTCCGATAGAGCTGGTTCTGCAACGTCCTGTAAAGGATACGCAACTAACCTTTCACTGCACATTGGGCATTTCCATACATTTTCAGTCTTCCGATGGAGCAGCCACCTATATGTACCTCTGCTGATTATATCCATGAGTTGAATACAGTCTCCTATCTTGACCTTGAAGACGACACTGCCATGTTTCACCAGGTTGTTATGAATCACGAGCTCGACATAAAAGTGCAACATAATCCCCTTTATGATATTTAAGGCTGTCCAAATAGTTGGGATGTTAGGCTTGTAAGGTAAAAGGACCTTTGTCTATGCGTATTGGCATATAGGGCTAGACCTGTATTTTGTAGACCAGTTGGCACTTGGTGGGTGGTAGGGTCAACATCCTGTCTGCCACCTATACTTCCCAGGACCCGCTTGGACCCGCTTAAGGCTGGGAGTCAGGGTTATTTGGACTTGAACCTATGACATTCACATCCGCAAGCTAGCATCTAGCCGCTACACCATGGTAGCTCCCTCTTATGCTTGCCTGTCTCTTTTTCAGATGGTGTGTGCTAAGGTTTTTAGAGGGCCCTTACTCTCCAGAAACACCGGCCTTTTGTCATCGCCTCCATCACACGTGGCCACGCAGCTCACCAACTTAGTGAACAGCTGTGCAGATGATGTTACTGAGGTCACCCAGGAAGGTATCCAGATGAAAACACCTGATGACGGGCTTCTTCACGGCTTGGTCTCCTGTTTAACAGAGAGTATGTCTACATCTCGTTAACACACACTCACACATGCATGCTTAACATGCATGCACGTGGAATTCTAGCTGCATCTAATGAACTTGCACACACACATACCCATAGAAATTTAATGCTATTAGCTTAAAAAAGTATGAGTTTTTGCTCATACTGTCATTCTAACATAGCGGATCTCAACCTTCCTAATGCCACGACCCTTTATTACAGTTCCTCATGTTGTAATAACCCTTTAATACAGTTCCTCATGTTGTAGTGACCCTTTAATACAGTTCCTCATGTTGTAGTGACCCTTTAATACAGTTCCTCATGTTGTAGTGACCCTTTAATAAGTTCCTCATGTTGTAGTGACCCTTTAATAGTTTCTCATGTTGTGGTGACCCTTTAATACAGTTCCTCCTGTTGTAGTGACCCTTTAATACAGTTCCTCATGTTGTAGTGACCCTTTAATACAGTTCCTCCTGTTGTAGTGACCCTTTAATACAGTTCCTCCTGTTGTAGTGACCCTTTAATACAGTTCCTCATGTTGTGGTGACCCTTTAATACAGTTCCTCCTGTTGTAGTGACCCTTTAATACAGTTTCTCATGTTGTAGTGACCCTTTAATACAGTTCCTCCTGTTGTAGTGACCCTTTAATACAGTTCCTCTTGTTGTAGTGACCCTTTAATACAGTTCCTCATGTTGTAGTGACCCTTTAATACAGTTCCTCCTGTTGTAGTGACCCTTTAATACAGTTTCTCATGTTGTAGTGACCCTTTAATACAGTTCCTCCTGTTGTAGTGACCCTTTAATACAGTTCCTCATGTTGTAGTGACCCAAGCCATAAAAAAATGTTAATTGCTACTTAATAACTTCAGTGAATATATGTTTTCTGATGGTCTTAGGTGACCCCTGTGAAAAGGTTGTTCAACCCACAAAGGGGTCATAACACACTGGTTAAGAACCGCTGTTCTAAAAGCTCAGAAAGAATAATTATGGCTCAGTTCTGTAATTATAGTTGCTATAATTAACGGGATAGTTAAATCAAAAGTTGTTATTCCTCCTTGGGGAAAAAAAAAACAACTGTTATGCAATGTACATAATATATATTTATATGTGGGATGTTTACAATTATTTTGACTATACATATCACAATGCCACATGACAGCAATTTATATCCAATTTTTGGGGGTGTTTTTTTTTTCTCCAATTGTGTGCATATCAATATTTCAGGTGTTATTTATTATTCTATGTTGTTTTTCGTGTGTGCTATTTACAGTGAGATTATTTGCTTTGCTCAACCATGCAGGTGTTATTTTCACTCATTATATTGTAAGAAATCCATTATATTGTAAGAAATCACTAAAGAAGGAATAGGGGCAACAAAAAAAAAAACTTGAATGTTACTCATACAAAGGTTCTTAAAGTATCATGGAGACAGACAAGGAAAACATTACTGACAATCTGACTGACTTAGTCACTGCTCTTCCATCTGGGGATGTAGAGGTTTGCCAGACTTCTCTGTCTGCAGTTTTCCTTCTGGGTTTGTTCCTTCCCAGTCCTCTGTCAGATGTTGTCTTCCCAGCAGACCCTGGGTCTCCCTGGAGGTCTGGTTCCCTGGTTCTTAGCTTACCATGTGACATTCTTCATGTTCTGAATTTTAAGCAATAGGGTCCCCCCCCCCCCCCCACCCCTAAATGAGACCCCAGAACTTTCACTGCAAAATCTCTACCATAAGCGTAAAATGATAAAATGACTGACGACTGTTCTGTGAATTTCAAGTCTAAATTTCACTTTATCCTCCACTGAGATTTGTGTGTGTGTTTTTCTGGATTTTTTTGATTTCATGTGGTTTGCAGTTGTGATTATCCTTGTGGTTTTTGTAGATTTTAACTGTTATAATGTTATCTTCATGTCAGTTTTATGTGATTATCTGTGTGGGTCTGCATGATGCTGACCATACAACCCACCGAATGCCAATTGATCTATAAAAATACAGGTCTGGCCCTTTATGTCTAATACGCCTGAAGGTGTGGGAAAGGGTCCTCTACTTATCATAGTGGGTAAACTTACCTGTTGGTCCGGCACTTATAGGTTATACATAATCCTCAATAAGGTTATTTAAAAAATTTAAATTTGCATGGGCACCTGGATCCCAAGGCTTAGGTGTTGTGAACGTGCTTTGTAATGCCGGGTTTGATCCCAGCTGCGACCGTTCAGGAAGCAATGGCAAACTACTGAACATAAACTTTGTCCATAAAAACCACAACAGCCACAAAATGCTGGGGTTAGTTCTGCAACGTCGGGTAAAGAATACACAACTAACTCTGGATTGACGCAGCCTAAGATGGGTGCCAGCATATGTCCTGGGAAGTAAAGGCAGCCGGCGTGATACTAACCACATCACGTGTCGAGTGCCTAGATGCTTGCCTGCCAGCATGAAAGTCCTCCGTTCTAATCCGCACCAAAATGGATTTTTATAACTGTCCTTGGCTTCCAGGTCAGCTCCGTCTAAAATGGGTACCAGGAAATGTCATGGGATATAAAGGCGGACTGGTCAGGATGGTGACCACCTCACCCGTGGTCTATAAACATACGAGTCTAGCCTGACGCTCCTTTTTCGTTAAAAAAGGCCTACTTTTGTTTTTCTTTCTTTAAGTCAGGTGCTGATCGCTCTTTACAAATATGGAGCTCACACAGCGGGATCATTTTACGTTTTTTATTAAAGGTATTATTTAAAGATAGTTTCCTTTGTGCCGTTGGTCAATAAAATATAGGTCTAGCCCTATATACCCAAGGCGTGAAAAAGGCTCCTTTACCCTTAAGGGTCAGACGTTATTTGTATAAGGTTTTATGCATAGATGTAATTTTTATATGGTTTTATTCATGGATGTTATTTTTAAACATGATCTTTGTAGATTTGTATCTTTACATGGATAAATTGTATTTATTACTTATTAATGTTTGCTTTCACATTTGTAAGTGTTAAGGTTTTGCATACTGGTATTTCCGTATGTGTGGGTTTGAAGATGTTATTTTCCCATACGAAAATGTTAATGGATGGTAAGGCAAAGTTCAGCCTTCTGCTGCCACTAAGGGTCATAGGTCAGTTCTTGTTGAGCAGTTCTACCAGCTTTCGTGGCAGATCAGTGGAATGCCTGTTTATCATCATCATGTGGCCTGTCCACTGCAGAGTATTATCTTATCCGTCTAAATGATACCAGAACATCAGTTTCTCCAATGCCTTGCGCTCTCAGACATTCTGTACAACCCATGTCTTGTCTCCTAGAATCTTTGGCTTTCATTACAGTTCTTTCTATACCACTGATGCTCTTTATAAATCACGGTGGGGCTATCTCTCTAAACCATTGCGGTGCTCTCATTCTAAATCACTGTGGTGCTCTCTCTAAACCATTGCGGAGCTCTCATTCTAAATCACTGTGTTGCTATCTCTCTAAACCATTGCCGTGCTCTCATTCTAAACCACTGTTGTGCTCTCATTCTAAACCACTGTGATGCTCTCTCTAAACCACTGTGGTGCTCTTTCTAAATCACTGTGTTGCTATCTCTCTAAACCATTGCCATGCTCTCATTCTAAACCACTGTGGTGCTCTATTTCTGAATCACTGTGGTGCTGTCTCTCTAAACCACTGTGGTGCTGTCTCTCTAAACCAGTGTGGTGCTCTCATTCTAAACCACTGCAGCTCTCTTTCTAAATCACTGTGATGCTCTCTCTAAACCACTGGTGCTCTCTCTAAACCACTGTGGTGCTCTATTTCTAAATCACTGTGGTGCTCTCTCTAAACCACTGTGGTGCTGTTTCTAAATCACTGTGGTGCTCTCTTTCTAAACCACTGCGGCACTGTTTCTATATGACTGCTCTCTTTTTAAACTGGTCTAAAATTGGTTTCTCTTTAAATTAATTAAGTGCTCTTTCCAAACCCCTGGTGATCTCTCTAAATCAGTGTGTGTCACTTAGTGCATCAAAGCCTGGCCTATGATATCACAACATCTAGTTTGAGAATGGAGGTGGAGGCAGTCATTGCTGTCTTGAGAATCAACTGTTCACACATGGTAATTGATTCACAGAGCAATGTTTAAAAAAAAAGGTGGAGACTGGCATAAGCCACTCTGGTGCCGTTTTTTCTAAATCACTTTTGTTTGTAATATGGCTAAAGTACTTCACTTTTTGAGGCATGATTGTTTTAAAAAAAATATAAGTCAGTTCCTTTTCCGGTTAAATCTTTGTGCCTTGTCTGTATGCTCTCCTATCTGTACTTGTGGGTATTTAATCAATCTTCCCTTAGCCTGAATGGGGAAATAGTACGGTTTATATCCAGCATAGAATGTGCACAAAATGCTAACAGTATTGGCACAGCCTAGGGAAGAGAAGAAAATAAAGAAAACAACCCTTTGTAGGCTGGTTAGATTTTGCAGCTACGACTGTCTGTGGGAGAAAGAGGTGGCCAGTTGCACAAGACCCTCCCTAACTGTCTATAGTGATGGTAGGTTCCACTGCTAGCACTTTGCTTCTTTCAGCTCCATTATTACTGCTTCCCTGTGTTTGTTTCCCTGTGGTTTCTTCTTTCTCAAGTGTCAAGGGAAATGCATGGTTCAGATGCTCTCACTTGTATCTGCCTCCACCAGATACATGTTGCTGTTTGTTTCTCTAACCTTTTAACCCAGCCTATATCTCAGCATGGCTGTTTGGATCATCCACTGATTAGGTTTGAACAACGGATCAACATCATGGCACTAGGGTAGTAACTCATAAGTGCTCTGTTTTTCTTCTAACTCAAGTCTGAGTCAGAAGAAGCTCAGCACAGTGCACCGGTGAGGATCCTGAAATACTTGAGTAGATTTTTAACTCAAAATGTTGCCCGGGGAGCGCTGTTAGGCTACTCTTTTCAATTTTCAACTACCAAGGGATATTTTAGGTGCGCAACAATGCACATGGGTGTCCGATCTTACTACCCAGAGATCAGGAGGAATTACTAGAAGTCTTAAGTCCATGTGGAAAAAGTCCCAGCCCTTACCGAGGATTGAACCCGGAACCTCTAACATTTAAGGCGGACACTATGCCTTGAAAACAGGCAGCTTCCATTGATAAGGACAAGGCTTAAATCCAAATATTTGCCATTTTTCTACACTGATTTGACAATTCTCATGAACAGAGCTTTATTTTGCAAATCCATAGTTTAAAATATTATGTTGACATTCTCATGCCTTGTTTATGTTTATTTTGTGGTACCAAGATGGAATAAATAAATTAAAAAAACAACTAAAAAGACTTTTTTTCTTTCTGTTGTTCCGCTAAATAAACATAGCTGTCTTGGTTTCCTATATGTGGCCTGTTCATTAACGTATATGTGGCCTATTGGTTTATGGCCGGTTGGTTTATTCCTAAATGTGTAATAAAAGTCGATGGTTTTATTTTGGGACAAATCCAGAAATTTTAAAATCTGGGCTCATGGATAAAAGATGGAAGATGCATAACTGAGATAAGAAACAGAATAGGACAGGCAAAAACTGCATTTTATAAAATGAAGTACATCTTGTGCAATATATCCTTGTCATTAAGAGTTAGAAAAAGAATTCTTACTTGCTACATACATCCAGTTTTAACATATGGCTGTGAATCCTGGACAATCGGTAGGCAGGCCAAACAATTTCTTGAGGCCTCAGAGATGTGGTTTTACAAAAGAATGCTTAGAATACCTTGGACAGCCAAAAAGAGCAACCAAGAGGTTTTGAAAGAGGCGGGAACCCCAAGACAACTTATCACAGACATCAGAAGGAAACAGCCATCATTTTTCGGCCATGTTAGGAAGGAAAAATTGAACATGTTGTGACCACTGGTAAGATCTGTGGAAGGAGGGATAGAGGAAGACAACGAGAGAAGATTCTTGACAGTCTTGTTGCATGGCATGGAGGTGTGTCGGCGCACGAACTGATACATGCTGCAGGAGATTGCAGATTGTGGAGAGGCATGATCGCCCACGCCAGTCGGCAAGGCTCCTGATGATGTTGATGGCCTGTTGGTCCTGGACAAGGAACAAATATATGCCGAGGTATTTCTTCTTCTTCATGATTCGTCTGAGTGACGTCATTTGAGTTGGACGTTTGCAGCAATGCTGGGATATTTGCAACTTTCGGCTGACAAATTCGACTTCTATCAAGCATCTGTTCACCGCGTCAGCCTTCCCAAGCTGAGGTGATAACGTAAACAGGAAGTGACTAGTCAAGTTGATGACAAGAAGTAATAAATAAAGCATGACATGTTACTAGAAAGCTCAACGGAGGGAATGGAAAATATGTGCAAAAATAGAAGTGAAAAATTCAACTACAGGCTTTATCAAATATGTTCTAAATACAGCACAATTGTGACTAGAAAACTCAATGGACCAGACAACAAAGCTTCTAAACAACCAAGGTCAACAGAAAACAAAGACATACAGAACCCACACTGGGGTGGGGGGGGGGGGGGTTTTCTTCCAAGTCAGAGTGTGCATCTGCTCTCTAAAACAAATAATGCATGACAAACCCACACTGGGGGGGGGGGGGGGGGGGGGGGGGGGTGTTTTCTTCCAAGTCAGAGTGTACATCTGCTCTCTAAAACAAATACTGCATGACAAACCCACATTCTAAAACAAGACCAAAGTCCAGAAGTTGATAATAACCAGAACTTTCTGCCACCATTTACAGTGGGGAATGCTAAGAAAAAACCCAGAAGTTTTCACCAGAGTTTAGTACTCTGCCACACTGCTTTGTGAACAGTCAGTTCTCGATACAACTGTCAAAACCAACGCAAGGCGCTCTGCTGCTGCAGCTAAACAGAGAACAGTTGGGATTGAACCCGCACACTTGGAACTCATTCATTCATTCAGTAGCATGTCCCTCGGCGGAACCTCGCTGCCATAACAACCCTCCGGAAAACCTTCCTATCCTGAGCAAGATGTCCTGCGTCTGATACACCCATCTGGAGATCATCTGCCACATCCTGCACCCATCTTCTCCTTGGCCTTCCTCTTCCTCTCTTCCCAGGCATATACCCCTCCATTATTGTTCTCTCTAGACTTCCATGACGTTTCAAGTGACCAAAATATTTCAATTTTCTTTGTTTTATTGTCTTTACTAGCCAACCCTCTTCAATATTCAGCTCTTGAAGTATGGATGCATTTGTTCTTTTCTTTACCCAAGATATTCTTAGAACCTGTCTGTAACATTTATATTCAAATGCATTTATGCGCTGTTCCGCTTGTTTAGTAAGTGTCCAGGTCTCACAGGTGTGTGTTGCAATGGGAAAGATGCATGCTCTTAAAAATCTGACCTTTGTAATTCTATCTGTACAATTCCATAATTTATTCAGTTGTTTTAGTCTTTGAAGAGCAATTGATAGTCGCCGTTTAATTTCTTTCATTGTGTCACCATTGTTGGTAACCAGTGACCCAAGATATTCGAAATTTTCCACCACTTCCAATCTTTCCTCATAAACATATATTTCCTTCTCCATGGCAGTTTTGTTTGTTGAACTACAGCTTTAAAATGAAATTATAAAGAAAAAATATGGTCCACTGTGTGTTATTTAATTTCACATGCACAAGAACTCCCACAAAGTATTAACTATACTTCCTCTCGACTGACTATATTAACTGACCAGGAGATAGATACCAGTACAGAAATAAAGTAAACACTCGTACAAAACCATCAAATGAGGACTATGAAATAAAAATGGCTGCAAAAGCAAAACTTGTGGTCATATCTATACAATCATGAGAAGTAAAATATTTGCCATGCTTACATAAAAATCTGAAGATTATGTCCAATGTGGCAATGAGATAAAGAAAAATCTGCAAGGACTTTCAATGAATATTTCCAATGAATTATTAAATTACTTGGTTTTTATGTGGATTTAACCGAAACTGCTTTGCTCCATTCAAATCACTAGAATTAATTTACCACATAAA
The DNA here is from genome assembly GCA_905116865.2 of Candidula unifasciata. NCBI lineage: Eukaryota > Metazoa > Mollusca > Gastropoda > Stylommatophora > Geomitridae > Candidula > Candidula unifasciata. Next base: position 280,278 of record CAJHNH020001324.1, read on the forward strand.
CTGCCAAGTAATGAATTTGGGAAAATAAGCACAAGGAATGAATAAATCATAAACAAATATCTCTGAGATATATATATATGAGAGTATGTCATTTATGAGGAAACAAAAACACCACGACGCCCAGGACACAACAAGTATACATATATACATATATATATGTGGGAAACAAACGAGTTTTACATTCAAATATTGCACATGATAAAGAACTGTTTTCCCTTCCATTTATCCCTAACTCCAATCTTGTCTAACTTAAAATACTGTTAAGCTTTCACCATAGAATACTCAGCCATGCCGGATTCAAGGTTCTTGCAAATACAGAAAATGGTAAATATTCTCACAATCACTAACATCATGTGTGTGTGTGTTTTTTTTTTTTTTTTCACTTGCAACAATCTTCTGTAGGCTCATTTCTACTGGCACAGGAAGACAGCATGTATGGGGGTGACCCGACTGCGGTGATGCTGAAACCATAACTACTACTTCTTCTTCTGCTTCGCGTTCACCAGCTGTAAACTCTGGCGGAAGGTTCTAGTTGTTCGTCTACTTCTGGACTGCAGTCCTGTTCCAGAACCTGAGTGTTGCGTGTGCATTCGTTTTACAGATCTGACTCATTTGTATGCAGACTGCTGGTTCCTTGCCTCTCAGGCAGAGGTACTCAGACTTTGTAGGAAGTTCCCAGTTAATCGACTCTCACATCATGCTTTTAGGTAGGCAGTGGGTCTGTTCTTGTTTTCCCTATAACAGGGCACCAGAACCCACACAGGTACCTCAACTACTATTTCTGCAGGCCTATTTGTTTTGTATTTTTTCATCACTAGTGATAGTGACCAGTCCTTTGGTAGGCATGCAGATGGCTGATGAGGCCAATCTTGGCAGGGAATGTTCAGGGGCAGAATCAATTCAGGGACCCAGTCCCCAGCCCTCTCTGGTCTGTTCCTGTTAAACCGCTGTTGTTCTGGCCACCCAAACATCTCTACTTCCAGACAAAGAGATAAGCATCAGTAGCAGGGACCTTTCAGGCAACAAGAGTAATGTCAGTTAAATCAATGAGGCTCCAGGGCTGTCTTTAATATGTCTTCATCGTCTTCCTCCCCTCTGAAGTTTCACTGCAGAAGATTACCCCTGGGCAGTTGGTGGTCAGACATCCAAATCACATGACCCACCTAATAAAGCTAGCAAACAAGAACTCCTTCAGCATACATTTTATATTCACTTGCCTTCAAACGTCACTTGGCTTTGCACACTACTTCTTTTAGTTACAATTGATGAGGTTAAAAAAAAACTTCTGGTTTATGAATTGAACTTTGCATTCATGAAGTGAACTGCCTTCTACACCTTATCTTCACACTATCTGATTTTCCTACTTTCACATGTCATTCGGTCTACATGACTGAAACAGTTTTTGCCTCTTGGTTACCTCAAGTTGAGTTGAGTCAAGAATTGACATCACAGCACTCAGGGCATTCCCATGCACTTCATTAGCTTATTTATGTTTATGGTTACAACCACCTTTGTCACACCTCTTTCATTTGTTGTAACCGCTCTTACTACATTTTATATATCCATAATTCACCTTATTTTGTGTACATGATGTCACATCTCTTACTTCCCTTCCTTCACATTTCTTAAACAGCTATTTCAACCTAGCACAAGACTTCAAAACCAATCCACAACACCAAGGCTTTTCATATTCAACTAAGTTAACTCGGGGGACAAAATGTGGAAAATGGGGTTAATCACAGGCCAGAGGCCTGCACCTCAGCATAGAAGGATCATTAACACAACTTTCAAGATCCACAGCCCACTTGCTTGGTCAGATTTAGCCCGAGGGAACCCAGTTGAATATCCCATCCCTGCTTTATAGATTTATTTTTTAAACTAAAAACAGTCAGGTCTCTCAGACACTTCAGAGTCTTTTATTGACTTCTCCTCAATTTCCACTTTCCCCCACCACCTTGTGACTTCTACTTCGACTCCTGTATAACTATCCCTTCTTCAGGGAAACAAAATACTACGCAAAGGAACATAAAAATCACGCAAATACGCCAGAGGATGACACAATTACAGATCCAGCACTAGCAAATGACAACCAAATACAAAACGAACAACACCCAAAAAAAATTACAGGAACAACAAAGACAACAACAACAAACATCAAAAGTTACACGCATGGCTACAAGAGAATTAGCAGTATCCTAAAATAATCATAACAAGATTTCATGAGACAAATAAACCACTACCGACATTTATATCTTTTCACAAAAAGTGTGGAGCTTTCATATCAGCCAGCCCTCGACATGATTTATTTGTATGTATGTATGTATGTATGTAAGTACGTACATAAGCAAAGTAAACCTTTGTAGACAGAAACAATCAGAGAAGCTAAGAGCATGTATGTTTCCTAAGGCAGCTGTGTGCCTCAAAGAAATAAACCGGAGACAGTCAACTCCAATGTATTACATCTCTCAGAAGCTAACAACTCACCGTACATTTCTGAGTCATCCCAAAGATTGTAACACTGCCATTTTCTATCACAGACAGATGCTATGTTAACCCTTTCACCCTGTGAATGCTAAAAAAAATGGGCAATGAACCCATGGGAATTTCCACAAACAAGAGCGATGCATTAACTCTTTCAGACTGATGTCCCGCTACTATGGTAATTTTCTAATCTGCCGCTTAACTGGTGTCCCTCATTGTCGGTACTTTGCGTACTACATGAAAACAATGCGTCACAAACTAAAAATAACTAGCCAATCATGGTTAGTCATTGCCAATTGCTGCCCATGTGTGTTTGGATTCACTTTGTGTGGTTTAACATGAAAAAATTTATTATAACATGAATGGTTGATGAACCAGGAAAATGAAGTAGGTCTAGGCTTTTCACAGTTCAACAGGTGATCAATACTTTGGTTGATTCAGACTCTGAGGAGAATACGTTCTTAGTTGTAGTGATACAGTCAGTGTGAGCTCGAGTGATGAGGAGAATCTTGAAAATTATAGATTTAAAACTAGATCGATAGCAAGAGAAGGTGGCATGTCCCTCAGACAGCAACATCAGGTACTCACTTTGTGAAACAAGGCCGATCTTGCTGGGTGAATTGGCACACAAAGTTGGAAAATTGGCTAGATGAAAGGGCAACCTATTTTCTACAATGTCTCCAAGTATCACCTTATTCTTACCGCTTGTTTGCATGTAACTGATATTTTTGTATATCATGGTTTTTTGTGTGTGTTCATGCCCAGGAGCTCAGGTACAGAGGGCAGTTAGGTTCAGGGCCTCAGGTCTGGAAGGGTTAAATGGAATCCATTCCTTAGGGCTTAAAATAAGTATGCATCTGTTGACTCATGCCCTGACCTTGTGACCTCTATCACTGAGGTTTAAGGGAAATTTTTTTAGGTCAACTCTGCTTTCAAAAAAGCTGGATTTACAAGGAAACCCTCTAAAGATTTAGTAAATAAATTCACATCCAGGCCACCTAAACACTATGTACACACACACAGAACCAATGGTTTTAAGAACAGGTCACGGCAGAAATGGTGATATACAGGGATTTACAAGGCTGTGTCACAACCAGAAGTGACTAAATTTAGCCTTTCCAGAACAACAGGGATCACCCTGAGAAGAGAACATTCTATCCCTTGCATCTTAATTTTTCGCATAACCATCTCCGTCATGTGGGGGTCTCGGTTCAATTCTTTCAGACCTAAGTACTGACTGCTTTTAAACTAGGCTCCTTGGTATTAAAGGGTTAGTGTAACAATTGTTTAGAAATGAAAGAGTTAACATGTGCACACCTGGCAATTTCCAGATGTGACAGTTAAATATGTGTGAATTCCACCTACATTCACACAATTTTGTATGAACTGAATATTTTAGTCTTTGAAATTTTGTCTGTAACTACTATTCTTGTAACTGTACCATTTACAAATAAAAAAAATTGTATATATCATTCCAATATAAGGTTAAACATCTATATGTCTCACAAAAAACAAGTTATTTTAAAAATTTAAATATGAAAAAGAAACTTACTAAAACCTGTCCCATAAGATAAGGTGGGGGGAGGGGGCATGTACAGTAAAACTGCTTTAACGTTAACATAAATTCCAGAGGACCGAATAATCAAGACTTCATGTTTACAAAAATGCGAGCTAGCTGGGGAATAATAATAATACATCCCCCCAAACCATAAATTCAGTTCATGTAAACAGAGTGTTCATCTTAAGCAAGTTTGTGTTAAAGAGGTTTTATGTCATAAAAGGCAATTAATTAACAATTTGCTGAAATCCCAGAAACTGCAGGTTAGCTGTATACCACAACACAATGTACCAACCACCCTTTTAAGGGTGGATAGAATACAAGAGAACATCGTACTTAACAATGCTACCATAGGGGCCTACGTTAGCGCAGTCGATAAGAGGCTCGCTTTCAAATCCAGCTGCGACTCGCTGCAGCCACGGTCGGTTTTCGAAACCGGGCGGTTCCCGGGGTTCACCCAGCCTCTAGGAAATGGGTACCAGAGTGATACTCGGGGGTAAATGGAGGAATGTCGTTGTAGCTACAGAGTTACGTGCGAACGGCGTCACAAGCGGACATTTCTTATCAGCTGTCCTTACTAGTGGCAGAGCACTTATGGTTTATAACCGTGTGCAATGATGCTGGTTCACATCTCCCGACTTTTCCTTTACTGCTACCATAATTTATTCTTATGAACCAAAAAAATAGTTCACAGACGGCCTCTGATAAACTGAGTATACATTTGTGTGTGTGTGGCAGACTCTGTAGATGCACTAGCTATTTCACAAACAACACAAACAATCCAGACTTACAGTGAACCCCAAGAAAGAATGAAAAAAAAAAGAATCACCCAATAAATTCACAAGCATGCACTGTATAATATTACCACAGATAAATCAAGTGTTTACATAGCAGGTAGAAAAAAAATGAAATCACAATACAAATGTACAATAATGAAAGTATTAAAAATATACAAATAACTGAACATCAAGCACTTCAAATTATTCTTACATTAAGAAAAAAATATGCACAAGCAATACCAAAATGGTGGCAGTTATTTCATTATCAATCCAGTTTGCCACCCACTGACATTTCTCTAGTTATATGACAGTTTACATGACCTAAATAACTGACTTTTCCGCACTCAATAACCATCTTCATCATAAATCAGCAGGTAATGTCCAGAATGTCACTTTCATCACAGCACGCCTGAAAAATCAACATTCACAAAGGTTTGTCTCTGCCTCGATTTCCGGAAACCGTACCTCCGCTCTCTCCACGTCACATTGACATTTAACATGGCTGAAATACCTGAGCTGTCGGGACAGGATGCTGTTTATGAGCCAATTCTCCTCCATGCTCAGATCACGCAGGATGTTGATGTTTTTTTTCTTCTTGGTCCATGGTATTCTAAGCATTGTTCTGTAGCATTTCAGTTTAAAATCTTTAGTTTTTTCTTGAATGACCGAGAAAAGGACCATGACTTGCACCCATAAATTGCCCAGGAAAGGATTCACGATCTCAAAATCTTTACTTTAATTCCCTTGCAAGGGCTGTTACTTAATAATGCACAGCCTTAATTTACTGACTTTTCTCCTTGCATAAAGCTTTAAACTATCCACTTTCCCTTCGTTATATCTCAGTACACAGCGATCTGGCATCACCATACAAACAATTTTTCACTGTTTAATCCCAGAAGGGTTCTCAAATGTTAAATAGGAACCACTAGTTAGTGACTTTCAAAGAGGCCAAAGACATAGTGGACGTGATCACTGGGAAGCCAGATTTGTTTAGCAAGATTTGACCAAATATAAAAAGTACAGAAACACATCACATGATGATGGGGTCTACAGGAAAACAGCAGCAAACACACCCCGTGTGGCCTGGGCTACAAATACATAAGTGGCCAAAACTTTAAGACCGCCTAGTAAATAACCAAAATTTGTAAACTGTTACGGAGTACTTACTACATTCACTGCTAATTTAGGGCCACTTAAGGCAACCCTTACAGTCATCTTCTGCCCGAAAACAGCAGTTTATGAAATAATTCATAACAGTGTGGACAGATAAATTATTTACTAGAAAGGCTCAAACTTTTGGCTGCTGTAATTAAATCTCCAACAACTTTATCTCTGAAAAAAATGCACCGATCATGACAACAGCTTGACCTCCAGATATTCCCCTATAAGTTTTCATCAAAGAAACAAACAACAAATTTACTAAATCAAGACTACAAAAAAAGACAATTTGAAACCTTATCATCACTTCAATTTCATATTTTGCTAGCGGGTTAACTTTCCAGGTTTAGCATCGTGTAGTAATTTAACTAGTTTAATTTAAAAGAAAAAAGGATACAAATTCTAATTTACCATGTGTCGTTTACCCTTGTATTAACTGATTAGTCCCAATTAAACGCAATCTCATTGTTCTATCAGACATTTAGTTGGAATAACATAATCTGCAAGCTCTGCTATCAGTATTTAGTTGGAATAACATAATCTGCAAACACTGCTATCAGTATTTAGTTGGAATAACATAATCTGCAAGCTCTGCTATCAGTATTTAGTTGGAATAACATAATCTGCAAGCTCTGCTATCAGTATTTAGTTGGAATAACATAATCTGCAAACACTGCTATCAGTATTTAGTTGGAATAACATAATCTGCAAACTCTGCTATCAGTATTTAGCTGGAATAACATAATCTGCAAACTCTGCTATTAGTATTTAGCTGGAATAACATAATCTGCAAACTCTGCTATCAGCATTTAGCTGGAATAACATAATCTGCAAACTCTGCTATCAGTATTTAGCTGGAATAACATAATCTGCAAACTCTGCAATCAGTATTTATTTGGAAATGGTATTTTTTGAACAGCGCTACCAGTATTATGCAGGATACAGTATCGTCACAATCTGCTACTAGTACTTACTTTCAAGGGGGGGAAAAAACAAATGATCATTATGAAGAGGATACAAATACTTATGAAATGCATCACACAATAAGTTGTTCATAAATTAGCATGAACCACAGAACTGAAATGTTCATCACAATTAAAATGGTGATTCACTGAACTGTTTTATCTTCGGAAAGATAATTTTCTCAGCTAGGAATCCTCCCAGCTTCCTGTACGACGACGACGACAATGTGAGTTTCCTCTGACTTCCTCAAGATGATGGAGCTCTTCAGCAGCAGCTACCTCCTTGGTTGCCTCCACTTCCTCCAACGTTCAAGCTCTGATTGGCTGGAGAATGTTGTGGTCCGATTTTTATTCCGTTGGCCTGTAAATGAAATATAATGAACATCACAAGGATATAATTAGAATAAGAGAAAAACCATATGTAAACTGGATGGTTGAGAAAGGCTGGAAACAAAAATCAGAAGAGATCGAGTGAGAAATGAAGCCATTAGAAGAACTATCGGAACAATATCGATGGTTCAATTAACTGATCTCTGTGTGGGTTCAGGGTAAAAATAAGACTAGATCCACTGCCCAACTTGCCTGTGCGGGTTCTGGGGCCCCATTTGGGGAAAACAAGAATAGACCCACTGCTTCCTCAACAAGTAAGAGTCGATTAACTGGGGGTTGCCTTCAAAGTCAAGAGTGCATCTGCCTGAGAGTGAAACTGCATAATATTTCAGGACCACAGTTGCTATCAGGGTTATGGAAATATATTTACGGAGACACTCAAATCTTAACTTGTCTGCAATACTTTTCTTCATCCCTATTCCCTTCCAACCGCCCCCCCCCCCCCCCCCACCACTCATTCCCCCCAATGTGCACCATGGTATCCTGTTCCCTTCCAACCTCTCCCCCTCCCCACCACCACTCATTCCCCCAATGTGCACCATGGTATCCTGTTCCCTTACAACCTCCCCCCCCCCCCACCACTCATTCCCCCAATGTGCACCATGGTATCCTGTTCCCTTCCAACCTCTCCCCCTCCCCACCACTCATTCCCCCCAATGTGCACCATGGTATCCTGTTTCCCTTCCAACCTCCCCCCCCCACCACCACTCATTCCCCCCAATGTGCACCATGGTATCCTGTTCCCTTCCAACCTCTCCCCCTCCCCACCACCACTCATTCCCCCCAATGTGCACCATGGTATCCTGTTCCCTTCCAACCTCCCCCCCCCCACCACTCATTCCCCCCAATGTGCACCATGGTATCCTGTTCCCTTCCAACCTCCCCCCCCCCCACCACTCATTCCCCCCAATGTGCACCATGGTATCCTGTTCCCTTCCAACCTCCCCCCCCCCACCACTCATTCCCCCCAATGTGCACCATGGTATCCTGTTCCCTTCCAACCTCCCCCCCCCCCACCACCACTCATTCCCCCCAATGTGCACCATGGTATCCTGTTCCCTTCCAACCTCTCCCCCCCCCCCCCCACCACTCATTCCCCCCAATGTGCACCATGGTATCCTGTTCCCTTCCAACCTCCCCCCCCCCCCACCACTCATTCCCCCCAATGTGCACCATGGTATCCTGTTCCCTTCCAACCTCCCCCCCCCCCACCACTCATTCCCCCCAATGTGCACCATGGTATCCTGTTCCCTTCCAACCTCTCCCCCCCCCCACCACTCATTCCCCCCAATGCGCACCATGGTATCCTGTTCCCAAAAACCCACCTCAAAACATGATCCTTCATGTCCAGTTTGCTCATATTTAAAGGTCTACCCATCTGTAATTTATAAAAGTGTGCAGCATAACCATAAATAGGTACATATCAAACAGTCCAAATCAACAATAACTGACACATCTAACCCAGGGCTTCCCAAATAGTGGTCTGCAAACCTCATGGAAAGGTGTCCATACTTTTTTACCTCAACTTTGGGGGGGAGGGGGAAGTTGTGCCGCTGGTACTTGGAACAGCGCCTACTATGATGGTAAAGTTCAATGCGGGACTGGAGTCTCTGTCGCGTAGTCTACATAAAAACATTGATGCGCTAACGTTCTGAGGCTGGTTTTCCCTCAGATGTTTCCTCTCTATAGCTTGCTTCATTTGGCCTCTTGCAAACTGAGCCAGTTTGTCTTTCATTGTCTGCCTTCAAAGGAGTCGGTCTGCAGCTGATTTCTCCCAAGTGTTTTGTGTCCATGTTGATATCTTTCAGGTCACGTTTGCATATGTCCTTATAGTGTAGCTTTAACTTTCCGGCAAAACTCACCTCTCTTTCTAGTTCACCATACAGATGATCCAAATTGGGAACCATTTACCTAACAAAATTTAAAAACCAGTTAAAGAGTGCACATGGATTCCAGAAATACTAGAAATAGTTCAGATACACCAAAGGCAATACCTCATTGTTAATGTCGAAGACACCGTCCTGAATCTTCTGATAAATCTCTTTGGCAGTGTTGATAAATGCCTGAAAGCAGACAACATGAAAAGTCACAATAACAATTAAGGTATTCAAAACAAGGTTCTCCCACTGTGAATTTAAATAACACTACACAGAAGTAAATCTTAATCTAGGAAGGCAAATCTAATAAATACTGTTTATTGTAACTTAATGTTAGCAGTGTCATACTTATACCCTTGTCGAAACTGATGGCATAAAATCATAACAACAGAGAAGACATGTCATAGAAAAGCTGCTGTTGCAAGAGAAGACACCATTAGCAATAAAGAAATTAGAAGAAGACTAAGCCTGAAAAAAGTCATATAGTTTATTAAAGAGCAAAAGATGAGATGGTTTGGCCATGTGACGAGAATTCCCTGGTACCAACTGCCACAGAGAGCCATACTGGAGAAATACAATGCACACACAGCAAGGGAAAGACCACACACAAAAAGGAATGATGGCATCCAGAACAGCCTCAAGGAAAGGAAGACCAACTTATACAAGGTACTGGAAGAGCACACATAATATCTTTACATCGCTCTGCAACAGCTGGATGAAGTAACTGAAGGCAAAGAAGAAGATGAATTTAAATAAGAAGAATACAAACATCAGGTCAGGTGCACAACACTACTGTACAACATATTACCCTAAATCTGGTCAGGTGCACAATTTACTGCCTGTCATATTTCACTACATCTGGTCAGGTGCACAATACTACTGCACAATTTACTGCATGTCATATTTCACTACACCTGGTCAGGTGCACAATACATCTGGTCAGGTGCACAATACATCTGGTCAGGTGAACAAAACTACTGCATAATTTATTGCCTGTCATATTCCACTACACCTGGTCAGGTGCACAATACTACTGCACAATTTATAGCCTGTCATATTCCACTACACCCGATCAGGTGAACAATACTACTGCACAATTTATAGCCTGTCATATTCCACTACACCTGGTCAGGTGAACAATACTACTGCACAATTTATAGCCTGTCATATTTCACTACACCTGGTCAGGTACACAATACTACTGCACAATTTATTGCCTGTCATATTTCACTACACCTGGTCAGGTGCACAATACTACTGCACAATTTATTGCCTGTCATATTTCACTATTCGGTTGTGCTTTCATTATCTAAACATTAAGGTGTGCTGTCTTTTAGTGTTTTTCTCCTACCATGTCTTTCCCCCAACAGGCTCTAAAACAACTAACCAAATAACAATCTTATCCTTTGTGCAGCTCTCTGCATAAAGTTTATTTTTTTTTTCATGTCCAATGTTTATTTCTCTTCAGCATGTGATTTCAGGTCTCCCTTGATATCTTCTACCCTGTGGGCTCCAGTAAGGAAAATTTTAGTTATTATTACATTTTCTCAATTAACTTCAGGGGGGTCTCTCTGGGGAAATGTTCAAGCCGTTTGCATCGCGCTTTGAAGGTCGTGGGTTCATTTCACAGATGCACTGATCAGCTCACGAATGCAATTGTTACGGAGATCCCTGAGGATCATCACTGGAGCTATGGAGTACGTGCTCTGTGCAACACTCTCGGCAGGTCAGCTGGCTATTCTGCGGAGAAAGACCGAGCCATATGGGATAACACCTAGCCCAATGAAGTCAATCCTCTCAACTTTAATGAACTAAAAGACAATAGCAAACAAAAAACATGTCACATTTAACAGATGATCAGACACGAGACAAAATGACTGCTCACCTCTTCCACGTTGGCTGCAGTCTTGGCAGATGTCTCCATAAAAATCAGGCCGTGCTCCCTGGCAAAAGCCTCACCCTCCTCTTTCTTGACCTCCCTCCTTGCCTCTAGATCACTGTACAAAAAATAGTAATAGAAAAAAAAATCGTGAGATATTATTTAGCTGTTTCTCAATGTGCTATCTCTACCACATAAATTGTTTCTACACAGAAATTTGGAAGCATCATTCATTTTGAGTGCTGTTTTTACAGAGAACCTTGGGGATTGCCGCTGGAGCTAGGGAGTTTTGTGCGTTGTGCGACAGTCTCAGCTGATGGCTAGTTGTCAGAACCCTGTTTGCACAGTCATGGGACGGTGCATACCATAGAGATGGTGTACTGCGTGTATGTGCATGACAAAGAGTTGACGGACAGGTCAGCACAGTGGAATTATGACTGTCTATGTATGTGCTGGGATGGCCAATGGAAAATACAGTTGTGATGGTTATAAAGCATGGCAGAATTGAACACTAAACTGGCAAGTCCACGATTTCTACATGGTCCTGACTGAGCCAGCGGACTGTGGCAGAAAGGCTCCGAGGTTTTGTGACAAGGGGATTCGGACAGTGGACAGGAGACATGATATAGTTTGACACAGTAGAATCTTGGAGTGTTACAGTAATATTCTAGTGACCGCATAGATTGTGATAATGTGTTTCGTTAGGATCGCATAGCTTCTCTGTGTTGAGTAGCATCCGTCGGTGACTGGCGTTTCCTCGAACTGTTTTATGTAAGTAGTGCTGAGGTATTCGGATAGTTAAGGTTGGTTATGGAATGGCTGTTGTGATGGTATCTATCCTAGCATACTGACTCCACACTTTGCGGGCACTGTGCATTCCTGGTGGAGTCCAGTCGCACTAGAATAAGAGCTTTGCGCAAGCAGTGTGGGTTTGGACCTGAGTATTATCCATTGGAATGGGAAGGCGTGCCCTGGTGATTTGTAAAGCCAGCACGGTCTGTGCCCACATCTCTTGACGTTAACTGTCTCATGTTAGTCTGTAATTTTCATGGAAGACAGTTGTGTGTGCTCTGTTGGTGTTCGGTTTAGTGTGTTTTTTGATAGTCTGTCACAGACCCATACCACGAGCCACTGAAGTGATCTGCCACACTCGTTAGACCAAGTCCATTAGGGACTGATTTTTTCTTTCAATCACAAACAAATCATGGTGCATTTTTTCTTGTGTGGTTAATTTGATCAGAGCTACTTATAAAAATCTATATTTAGACTTTCTTATTCATGGTTATTTTCTTCTTCTTTGTCACATTTACCGGCTTTAAACCCCAGCTAAAGGTTTTGGTTGGTTGTCCACCTCTGGGCTTTAATCTTGATCCAGAACCTGAGTGTTGTATGCAAATCGATTCAACAGATCTGGCTTATCTGTATGTAGACTTTAGTTCCTTGCCTCTCAGGCAGATGCAATCCAACTTCAAAGAAAGCTCCCAATTAGTCGACTCCTACGACATGCTTGTTGGGCAGGCAGTGGCTCTATTCTTGTTTTCCTCACAACTGGACCCCAGAACCCATATGGGGATTTGGTTATTTCATTGAGGCATCCGTCAGGAAGTTTCAGTGAAAGAGACGACAGATGTGTGCAGCTTATAAGAGAAGTATAGATCTCCAGCCCTCACCTCTTGTTACCAATAAGCATGATGACCATGTTAGAGTTGGAGTGCTGTCTAGCATCTTCTAGCCATGTAGTCAGGTGGTTAAACGTGTCACGTCTGTAAACAGATGACATATATGAAAACATGAGAAACACCATATCAGCAAAACAATGAACAGTCTCACATAAACTGATTCTTCTCCTTTTTGTCTTTCATCGCGTAATAGAGCACCGATCCACAACCAACTCATCTTCTCTAGGTCCATGCCTTGTGGCAGTGGTAGTCGTATCCACAACCTTCTGTCTCTCATGTACTACTTATTTTTCTTCGTGTTCACAAGCTGTACACTCCAGCAGAAAGTTCTACTTGTGTGTCCATGAGAGGTGGACTCATCCCAAGAATTAAGTCTTGTTTCCAGAACCCGAGTTCTGTGTGCATATCCGTTTCACAGATCTGGCTTATTTGTATGCAGACTGTGGACACCTCAGGCAGATATACTTCAACATGGGCCCACAACTAATCAACTCTGACAATATGCTTGTTTGGGGAGGCAGTATTCTCCCAACAACGCTGCCCTGAAACCCACATGGAGTCGTACTTTCCATTAATTCTGACACAGATGATCTTCCATGTGATGATGTCAAACTGTCCGGTATTTTCTCTCTTGGTCTTCCTCTGACTCTTTACCCCTTTAACTTTCTCACCATCACAATGTACTTCAGCTTTCTAATTCTTATGACAGGACCAAACAATCTGGATTGTCTCCTTCTGATGTGGCCTATCAGTTTTCTTCATGAGTCAATTTCTTTCAAGACATCTTTACTACTCCTTGTTATATCTCCAGGGTGTTATCTTTAGTCTGTAAAACCAAATTTCAGCCACTTCTACATAATGTTCACTATCTGGTCAATTGTCCATGATTCACTTCCATGTATCAGAATAGGATTTAAATAAAATCAGCCAGCAGCTAGAGCCTACTACATGAAACTAGCAGACTACAGGGCAAGAGGCCGATCAAGAAAGAGATGAGTGGAAGGAGTAAAAGAGACACTACAGACACACAATCTGATATTAAGACAAGCTACGCAACTAGTAACAGACAGGAAACAACCTATAACTTTTCTATGCAACACTCTTTACGGCATAAGCAGTAGGATAAACGAAAAAGAAAAAGGATTTACATAGCTCTTGAGATTTCACTTTCTCCGTTACAATTGCATTCGTGAGCTGATCAGTGCATTTGGTGGGTGACTGGGTCGACCTGGGAGCCAAGGTCATTTTTAAAAAAAGTCCAACTCTGTCAAATCCTGAACCCACAACCTTCCAGTCCGCAGGCGAGCGTCTAGCCATTACACCATGGCGACTTCCACATCACAGGGAATGGGTTAGTTGCGTATCCTTTATAGGATGTTGCAGAATCAACCCCAACAGCCCCTGGCTGTTTTGTGGTTTTTCTCGGCAATTTTACGTCCAGTAGTCTGCCATTGCTTTCTGGACGGTCAGCTTTCTTGATACCACATCGAAACCAAGACAAGGCGCATGTCGCACAGCTGTGATCGACCCCGGCATTACGAAGCGTTCGCATCGACTTAGCCACAGAGCTGACATCACAGGGAATACGCTTAATAAATTAAGACTAACAAATATTCACAACTCTGACCTTGTGATGTCATAGACGAGAAGTGCCCCCGCTGCCCCTCGATAATAAGATCTTGTGATGGACCTGAAAGACTCCTGACCGGCCTGCAAACAGAAACAATTCTGTTATTTCCACACACACACACAGAGAACACACACAAACTGTCACCAAACTCATGCAACCCATACTAGAAATCAGCATCATCAATGTTCTTCTTTCTCTGTGTTAGTCAGCACATTCATCTCTATTTCCTTCACCACTGTGCTACATGAAGTTCCTTTCCTCATCCCCTTTACCTCCCAGATGATTTCCAGAACATTCTAGAATGTTTCAAGGGGCTGGATCGACCCTACAGATATCATCCTGTCATGCGATTATGTCAGTAACGGAAACATGGAGAGCAATAACAATGACTAGTAAATTACAAACATTCTTAAACTGACGCCTGTGCAGAATAGAATAAATTAAATAAATGGTATGACAGAATCACTTTTGCTGAGAACTAAAAAAAAATGCCATTGAATCATGAGGCGAGGAAAAAGACCCTAGCGTTGGATAGTACACAAGTTGAGAAAACTTATAACTAGAATGTATTTGCACTGGAACCCACAGGGGCATAGAAACAAAGGAGACCAAAAATACATGGAGGAGGGAGCTACAGAGTGAAGTTAAAATAATCGGGAGGACATGGGTGAGGTGCATGCAATGGCAACTTGGTGAGGTGCATGCAATGGCAACTTGGCGAGGACAGGGCATGGGTGAGGTGCATGCAATGGCAACTTGGTGAGGACAGGGCATGGGTGAGGTGCTTGCAATGGCAACTTGGTGAGGACAGGGCATGGGTGAGGTGCTTGCAATAGCAACTTGGTGAGGACAGGGCATGGGTGAGATGCATGCAATAGCAACTTGGTGAGGTGCATGCAATGGCAACTTGGTGAGGACAGGGCATGGGTGAGGTGCATGCAATGGCAACTTGGTGAGGACAGGGCATGGGTGAGGTGCTTGCAATGGCAACTTGGTGAGGACAGGGCATGGGTGAGGTGCTTGCAATGGCAACTTGGTGAGGACAGGGTATGGGTGAGGTGCTTGCAATGGCAACTTGGTGAGGACAGGACATGGGTGAGGTGCATGCAATGGCAACTTGGTGAGGACAGGGCATGGGTGAGGTGCATGCAATGGCAACTTGGTGAGGACAGGGCATGGGTGAGGTGCTTGCAATGGCAACTTGGTGAGGACAGGGCATGGGTGAGGTGCTTGCAATGGCAACTTGGTGAGGACAGGGCATGGGTGAGGTGCTTGCAATGGCAACTTGGTGAGGACAGGGCAACTTGGTGAGGACAGGGCATGGGTGAGGTGCATGCAATGGCAACTTGGTGAGGACAGGGCATGGGTGAGGTGCTTGCAATGGCAACTTGGTGAGGACAGGGCATGGGTGAGGTGCTTGCAATGGCAACTTGGTGAGGACAGGGCATGGGTGAGGTGCATGCAATGGCAACTTGGTGAGGACAGGGCAACTTGGTGAGGACAGGGCAACTTGGTGAGGACAGGGCATGGGTGAGGTGCATGCAATGGCAACTTGGTGAGGACAGGGCATGGGTGAGGTGCATGCAATGGCAACTTGGTGAGGACAGGGCGTGGGTGAGGTGCATGCAATGGCAACTTGGTGAGGACAGGGCAACTTGGTGAGGACAGGGCGTGGGTGAGGTGCATGCAATGGCAACTTGGTGAGGACAGGGCAACTTGGTGAGGACAGGGCATGGGTGAGGTGCATGCAATGGCAACTTGGTGAGGACAGGGCATGGGTGAGGTGCATGCAATGGCAACTTGGTGAGGACAGGGCAACTTGGTGAGGACAGGGCATGGGTGAGGTGCATGCAATGGCAACTTGGTGAGGACAGGGCATGGGTGAGGTGCATGCAATGGCAACTTGGTGAGGACAGGGCATGGGTGAGGTGCATGCAATGGCAACTTGGTGAGGACAGGGCATGGGTGAGGTGCTTGCAATGGCAACTTGGTGAGGACAGGGCATGGGTGAGGTGCATGCAATGGCAACTTGGTGAGGACAGGGCATGGGTGAGGTGCATGCAATGGCAACTTGGTGAGGACAGGGCATGGGTGAGGTGCATGCAATGGCAACTTGGTGAGGACAGGGCGTGGGTGAGGTGCATGCAATGGCAACTTGGTGAGGACAGGGCATGGGTGAGGTGCATGCAATGGCAACTTGGTGAGGACAGGGCAACTTGGTGAGGACAGGGCATGGGTGAGGTGCATGCAATGGCAACTTGGTGAGGACAGGGCATGGGTGAGGTGCATGCAATGGCAACTTGGTGAGGACAGGGCATGGGTGAGGTGCATGCAATGGCAACTTGGTGAGGACAGGGCATGGGTGAGGTGCATGCAATGGCAACTTGGTGAGGACAGGGCATGGGTGAGGTGCTTGCAATGGCAACTTGGTGAGGACAGGGCATGGGTGAGGTGCATGCAATGGCAACTTGGTGAGGACAGGGCATGGGTGAGGTGCATGCAATGGCAACTTGGTGAGGACAGGGCATGGGTGAGGTGCATGCAATGGCAACTTGGTGAGGACAGGGCGTGGGTGAGGTGCATGCAATGGCAACTTGGTGAGGACAGGGCATGGGTGAGGTGCATGCAATGGCAACTTGGTGAGGACAGGGCAACTTGGTGAGGACAGGGCATGGGTGAGGTGCATGCAATGGCAACTTGGTGAGGACAGGGCATGGGTGAGGTGCATGCAATGGCAACTTGGTGAGGACAGGGCATGGGTGAGGTGCTTGCAATGGCAACTGGTGAGGACAGGGCATGGGTGAGGTGCATGCAATGGCAACTTGGTGAGGACAGGGCATGGGTGAGGTGCATGCAATGGCAACTTGGTGAGGACAGGGCGTGGGTGAGGTGCATGCAATGGCAACTTGGTGAGGACAGGGCATGGGTGAGGTGCATGCAATGGCAACTTGGTGAGGACAGGGCATGGGTGAGGTGCATGCAATGGCAACTTGGTGAGGACAGGGCATGGGTGAGGTGCATGCAATGGCAACTTGGTGAGGACAGGGCGTGGGTGAGGTGCATGCAATGGCAACTTGGTGAGGACAGGGCATGGGTGAGGTGCATGCAATGGCAACTTGGTGAGGACAGGGCAACTTGGTGAGGACAGGGCATGGGTGAGGTGCATGCAATGGCAACTTGGTGAGGACAGGGCATGGGTGAGGTGCATGCAATGGCAACTTGGTGAGGACAGGGCATGGGTGAGGTGCATGCAATGGCAACTTGGTGAGGACAGGGCAACTTGGTGAGGACAGGGCATGGGTGAGGTGCATGCAATGGCAACTTGGTGAGGACAGGGCATGGGTGAGGTGCTTGCAATGGCAACTTGGTGAGGACAGGGCGTGGGTGAGGTGCTTGCAATGGCAACTTGGTGAGGACAGGGTTTTCTACTCTATCCTGTGCAATATTTTCATTATCACAGATGGACCCTAACCCAGCCCCTTTGGTCTGTCTCTGTTTTTTTTTAAATCTATTTCTTTCAACACTTATCAAATTTTTTTAAAAATCTTTTTCTTGAAACATTTATCAAACTCCTTTGACATTTTTTTTATCTACTTCTTTAAACGTTTATTAAACTTCTTGGACATTATGTTTTTTTTAATCAATTTTTTTTTTAGATATTCATCAAACTCCTTAGACATTGTTTTAATCTATTTCTTTAAACGCTTATCAAATTTCTTAGAAATTTTGTTTTCAACTATATTACACATTTTCTATATTTAAAAAAAACACACACATTACAACACAAAGTATATATAGACATCTAAATGTCCACAAGGCACTTACTGTGTCCCATATCTGTAACTTGATCTGTTTGCCATCAATGGTTATCATGCGAGCTCCAAACTCAACACCTGGAAAGGTTACCAGAGTACAATTATAAGTTAGTCGAGGTTCCAACACAACCGCAGACAGGTCGCCCTGTAACTGCTGCGTTCTGGTGCCAGTGTAAATCACACAAAATGTCCTTCATTGTCACATCTGAAAACTAGTGAAAAAACTTCCCAGTCCCAGCAAAACCTGGAAGAAGCTTGCACATATGAAGTAAAAACGCATAAAGCAGCTGCCAGATGTGCCAACACTAATGGTCCTATGCCAGAATTGCAGCTCACTGCTGGCACAAATGGTCACTGCACCCACATTCTAAATGTAGACAGCCACCAGTCATTTTAGTGCGCTGAACAGTACTGGGTTGTTGTTTTTTTTGCATTCGCGCTACATGGTTAAACCATTTAACGTATTGCTTTCTAATAAAATAGTTTTCTGATCTGATCTTTTCTTGTTATATTAAGAGCCCTTCGTAGGATTCCTTTTTCAGCTTTTCTGTTCTCTTTTTTCTATCAAATTAAATACAAATAAATGCTGATAAACATCCATGAATACAATTCTTCAAGCTATGACAAATAAAGACACACATACCTATAGTTAGATCATGAACCGGCTGAAACCTCTTGTCTGTGAACTGTAGCAGCAAGCAAGACTTGCCCACACCTGGGAAGGATACACAGAAATAAAATGTTTCAGTGTGAATACAACTGAAATCTCCATCGACCACCTTCTCTTCTAATAGGCTGAACTGTAAAACATTGTGTAAAAGATATTAGAGCTGCCAAAAGTGAAAACAATTATGTAATGGCCCAAGAGCCAAGTTAGAATATTCATAATAATTAAAAAAAATAGTTAACTTTTCATATTCCTGTGTGACTGCACCACTGGGTGGTGAACTGATAAATGACAATGAAGATATAGTCAAGCCCCTTTAGGAACAACTAAGTCAGAAGAGAAACTAGATTTGTATGGCCCGGAGAGAGTGATGCAGCCGGGTGTGACCAGGGGGTCTGACAGGCTCACTACACTCAGAGGAAAGGCAAAATGGACATATAACCAGACTTCGACCAGTACCATTAGTATTGGAACTCCAAGCTGGCTGCTGAAGACGGGAATGATGCACACATGGAAATGCTCTGCGTGCTGTGACACCAATTCTTGACTCAACTCATATCTGTGTGTGGGTTCCGAGGCCCAATTTTGGGAGAAAAAAGAATAGATCCACTGCCCTCCGAACATGCATGTCATGAAAGTAGTCTAATTAGGTGTGTTTCCTTCGAAGTTTGAGAGTTGATGAACCAACAGTCTGCATACAAATAAGCCGAATCTATAACATTCTGGAAAAAGACTCAAGTCCAAAAGTGGAGAACAACCCGAACTTTCTGCCAGAGTTTACAAACTGCAAACACCAAGAAGAATTTGTCATAATAACTTTACAAAGTCAGTTAGTTCTTAATAATTCTATCTTAACAACCAAGTTAGTTAACTCTTAATGTAACAACCAAGTTAGTTCATTCTCAACTTAGCAACCAAGTCAGTTATTTCAGAATTTAACAAAGTTAGTTCATTCCTAATTAATAAGAACTAAGTCTGTTAATTTTGATTAACTGAAACTTAATAACTGAGTTTGTTGAATCTTATTAACCGAAACCTACCAGCCAAGTTAGCAATTCTTCAAACCCACAACCTAACAACCTAGTTAATTAATTTTGATGAACACTGTAGTTAATCCCATCATCATGAAGTGTAGTTCATTTTATGTCAGGACATTAGGCATACGGGACAGAAACCAGGAACATCTGTGGCAACAGATGGTGCCTTTAATGACCTGCTGCAATGACAGATTGAGGTGATGGATCACACACTCAACACAGAAGGATCGTGTTCAGGGGAGAATAATTACAAGTGCATGTGAACGCATCTTTGGCACTTGCAGAGAGCTTCTTACTTTCTCCAAGCACAAATATCAGGAGTTTGTGCAACAGTAGTACTGATCCTTTACACTTTTATTCTTCTCAAGTGTTCGCCAGCTGTAAACTCCATCGGAAAATTCTGATTTTTCATACACTTCTGGACTTCTATTCTTGAGTTTTGCATGTACACTTGTTTTACAGATCTGGCTTATTTATATGCAGACTGATGGTTCCTTTCCTCTCAGGCGGATGCATCCCAACTTTGAATAAAGCCCCTAATTAGTCTACTTTTGCGACACGCTTGTTGGGGAGGCAGTGGGTCTATTCTTGTTTTCCCCACAATGGGGCCCCGGAAACCACCACAAGGGAAGGAGTAGGTTGTAATAACCTGAAAGGAGTGAAGAGAAGAATACCAAGTGAAGTGAGATGTTAGCTCAGTATCATGGCAAGAAGAATGTGGAGAAAAATAAGAAGCTGGCAGAGAAGGAGAGAAAAAAAAAAAACTACTGTGTTTGGATCACATTAAAGTCAGAGACCCACAGGCATTTGATCTTCATATTAAATTCACAGCTCGCCCAAGTCACCCATATGTAATCCCACTCATACTACACTTTTTCACTGACTACCACCCAGGTGTTCCTGTGCAGTTTATACTGATACATTATTAATTTAGTGTGTGTGTGTGTGAATCAGCGTATGTGTGTATCCCTATTCATGTCTACTGTTAGGCAACCACAGGTGTGCTACAAAAGGTTGAAGACGCTTCATGAAAAGCAAGAACAAGCTGAGGACTGTTTAAAAGCCCCTGTACTGTTAACAAAAGACAAGGTGTCTGAGGTAGATACAGAAAAGGGTGAAACCTCTGTGAAAATCCTGGGTGAAGCCAACAGAATTTGATACATAATTATAAACATGTAAAACACATATTTTAAATTCAGTGTTTTCTCTGTGTGGGTTCTGGGGCACCAATGTTAAAAGGGGACTTGGGGGGTGGTTAGATCCCCCAACAAGTGTGTCGTAAAAGTTGACTAATTAGGAGTGTTCTTTTAACTTTGGAGTGCATCTGCCTGAGACAGGGAACCAACAGTACGCACACAAATAAACCAGATGTGCGTGCACAATTCAAGTTCTGGAACAAGACCAGAACTGGACAAACAACCAGAACTGTGATCCACAACTTACAGCCAGTGAAGGCTAAGAAGAAATCGGTGTTTAAAAAGCACTGGTTGATTTTACTTGTTGAAATTTTGGCCTACCTATGTACCAGTCCTGACCTATGGGTGTGACTCATGGGCAATGACAACAGCTCACAGAAGCCAGCCGCAGGCCTCGGAAATGAGATACCTGAGAAAGGTGGTCCAAGTGACAAGAAGGGACAAAGTCCGCAATCAGACAATACGTCAAGATCTTGATACCCAGCCCTTACTAACCCGAGTAGATCAGTCACAGTTACGATGGTTTGGTCATGTATGCAGAATGGGAGAAAATCGGCCACCATGGCAAGCATGGGAGGCTAAGAACCAGGGAACCAGACCTCCGGGACGACCCAGGGTGCGCTGGGAAGACAACATCCGACAGTCCCTAACTGACAGAGTACTGGAATGGAACAAAGCCAGAAAGAAAACTGCGGATAGAGACGTCTGGCGATCTCCCTGGCAAACCTCTACACCCCAAGGTAAAAGAGGAGCGACTAAGTAAGTAAGTAAGAAATTTTGGCTTCAGAACACTGAGTTATATCTTACCTGCACTGTCACAGACCTAGGCCTACACATAAGTTACCCATTATGAGATTTAGTGTATGAGAAGATAAGTGGGGGGGCTGAAAGGTTTTGATGTATGGCATCCACCTCGGGTGCTGGAGATCCTGGGTTCAAGCCCCGGTGAAGGCTGGGAGTTTTTCAAGTGGACTTCTAGTCATTTCCCCTGGTCTCTGAGTAGTGAGACTGGACGCCCGTGTGTATTGTTGCTCACGTAAAAAATATCTTGGCAATTGGAAATCGAAAAGAGTAGCCTAACGGCGCTGCCCAGGCAAAATTGTGAGTTAAAAATCTACCCAAAGTATTTAAGGATCCTCGCCTGTGCAACAGAGTTCGTGCACTGTGCTGAGATTGTTTAGACAGGGTTGAGAGAGAAGTAGAACAGAGCACTCATGGGTTGCACCTGAGCGCCATGATGCTGATCCGCTGAATAAACAAATAACTGTGACTTTGTCCACTGGGAGCCATAATGACATTCTCAGATAGAAAGAGTTCAAGTTCAATCTCATTGTTTCATGTTGAAATCAGAGGCCCCTGAAGTTGGTGGTACCATCCTCTTGAGGACAGTGAAAAGATAGTCAGATGGTGAGGTTCAAACATGCAGTAAACATAACACCAAGAAAAAAGTATGTATGTGCGTCTTCTTTATTATGTCTTTTATCTTAAAATGCAGTACTGGCTAGGGCTCTTTAATTACATTTACTCAAGAGCCAAAATGAAAAAAATGGCAACAGTTACGGACTTAAGTCCCAAACCACAGTGTAGAAAATTATTAATACAATATACAAGGGGAAGTCAAACATTATCTATGCTTCTGACATATCTCTTCTTACAATGTCCATACTGACTTCCGTCCTAGCTTATTTTTTTGTTATACTGTTGTGATAATGCTATGAAAGTTTGACCCTAATTCAACACATTTTCCGTCCTTCTGTTGCAGATAGATTTTGACCACTCCATTAGAAGTTTGCATCTAAGAGGAACAACAAGCAGTGATATGATTCCTCTGGTCGGAGAGTATCAAAGATTCAGCTATTCATTGCAGACTATCATCGCAATATGGGGAAAGTGTGCTATCATGTAAAACCTTTTTTGTGGATCGAGAAGTTTAAAAGTGGTTGAACAAGTGAAATGCATGAAGAGGGAGCAGGAAGACATCAACTTCCATTATAGATGACAACATTCAGCAAGTTCAAGAGATGGTTCTGGCTTGTCCTACTAATGAAACCATCAACAAAGATTAAATTTGATTTCTGAAACACTCTCTCTTGAGGAATAGCCCTGGCATAAGCCATCGACCGTTTTAAACTGCACTGTACTGTGCAGATGTGAGAAACAAAACTCTAACTATTCTGCCTCAGTGACCAGTTGATCATGTCAAAAATCAGCACTCAATGTGAGAAGGATATCCAAAGAGACTGCTATTACTGGTACCACTGGAACTGGAACCTCTGCATTTGCTGCTTAAGATGGGAACAGGGCACTTATGACTTATGGGAACACAAACTATTGTGCCTATTGTAACTAGCATTTTGTTAGGGCACTCTTGCTTTATTTTAATATTTTATTTTCGGTTGACGTCTAATCTTGAAGTATATGACGGAGAACAAATGGCAAAAAGGAGTGAATTATAATACTGTCAACAGAAAATGACAAAAGACAAATTGTCACGACAACAAAAACACAAAGTGACAGAGAACGACAGCAACAATCACAAAAGCTGTCAACGTCCACACTTTTTGAAAAAGCACCCTTAGCTAGTATTTTGTTGGAGCAAATAAATTCTTCACCTGCAGTGGTTTGCGTTGCAGCTAGATCAGTTACAAACACATTAATTAGACGTAAGTAGGCTAATTATTGTACCACTCTTCACTCTGGGTCCGCCATGATGAATTGCCTGGCCGTCTACTTAGTCACTGTTAACACGAAGTACACTCACACACCAAATAAAAAAGCCTTATTCCTAATTCTACACTCTGGAGTTCACAAACCACGAATGTTACAAGAATATACGCACCTGTATCTCCAATAATGATGTATTTAAATAAATAAGCGTAAGACATGGTTAAAGTTGATTTGCTGTGAACTGTTCTGCTAACTATATCCTGACGTCACCAATCAAATCGGAAGTCTATATCACATGACCTTGGTTCAACAAATATCCAAACGGAAACGAATATCATTATTAACATCCATTAACTCGGAAAAACGAAATATAAAAACCATATAACTTGTTTGAGACTCAAAAATATTGTTAACTGTTTCTGTTCCAAACGACTCTCTTATCTTCACGTTTGTACTTTATTCCTCTATGGCAAAGCATTTCAACTGAAAGCCCGCGGATCATTGCCAGTTGTATTGTAATAATGAACACATTGAAAGAACAGTGTCGCTTCGATGTGGTGATTGGGCATCCGAACCTCAACGCGTCCTAATGGGTCTGCCCCAGGGATCACCATTGTCGCCTGTGCTCTTCAATGTGTACACAGCAGGAGTCACTAGTGCACAACGCGTAGGCCTAGGCAGAACAATGTCGTATGCAGATGATATCCTTGTTTACCGTCGAGGTAAAAACAGGCAGGAAATTACAACCACACTGCAACACGAACTAGACAGACTTAGTGAGTGGTGCCAGGAATCAAGAGCTCATGTGAACCCGTCCAAAGCCTCCTTAACATGGTTCTCTCTGAATACCCACATCGTGAGTACACCAACGCCAGTCGTAAGCATCTGTGGTGTGGACATCGAGAGAACGGACACCATGAAATACCTGGGCATGACATTTGACAGATGCTTGTCATACAAATGCCACGTAGACAACGTCATACTTAGAGCCAGGAAAGGTTTGACAGCACTCAAGGTG
Source organism: Candidula unifasciata (assembly GCA_905116865.2). Lineage (NCBI taxonomy): Eukaryota > Metazoa > Mollusca > Gastropoda > Stylommatophora > Geomitridae > Candidula > Candidula unifasciata. The sequence continues at coordinate 305,071 of CAJHNH020001324.1, forward strand.
CTAGCAGCAGCTGATAGTGAACAACGTCTACTTTTCCTTCTCTATCAAGGGCTTGTGCTTAGCGTCATTGACTATGGTCTTGGCCTTCTCACTGTCAGCAAAACCCAGCTAGAAAGACTGAACCGAGTACAGAATGAGGCCATGAGACTCATACTCGGCTGCACAAAAGACACCTCCTGCAACGCCATGCGTTATATCCTGGGTCTGCCGACTATGACAAGCAGATACAAAGTGGCACAGGTCAAGGCTTACATGAGGGTATCGGCAGATGTTAACCACCCATTACACAAAGCTATTCACGACACAAAAGGAACGCGTCTCAAAAGGGGTCGCTCTTGGATGGCAAAGGCTGAGGACTTAATCCAGCAGGTATGTGACCTAGACGTGATCAGCCACGGAAAAGAATGGACGAATACACCAGTAGACATGCATGGCATCTCTAAGGTTGTCATCACACTCGGAAGGTACTGCAGGGATCAAATTCCTGCGGCGGTAGACACAGAAGTAAGGGAACTGATAGATCAGCATTCAGACCCAGAAGATACCATCATCTACACAGATGGATCCGTGAAGCGCGGATCAAGGTCAGCATGGGCATACACAGCGCAAAGAAAGGGGAAAACAATACATGAGGACAGTAGCGCTTACCAGACAACCACGTCAAGCATGACAATGGAAATAGCCGCTGCTTCTAGAGCTTTAGCATGGGTATCCGAGCAAACCGCCACACAGGTAGTAATTGTCTCAGACTCAATGAATATGCTTCAGAAGATAGCAACAGGCAGTATGCGCTCTGAATGGATAGAAAGCATCAGGAAATCGCACTTAACCTCCGTAACCTGGATCTACACACCGGGTCATGCGGGCGTGAAGGGAAATGAGCGAGCAGACCAACTGGCAAGCACTGCACTAATGATTGCGGTAAAAAGTATGGACAGAGCAGACATAGTCAACGCTGTACGAACTGGGCTAGTGGAGAATGAGGAATCCCTGACACTAACACGATTGCGTGACATGGGAGTTAAGCATGGTGATGCACGTCTTTGCCGTCTTCGAGGCCGAGAAAGGAGACAATATAACCAGCTTCTCATGGGGACAATTAGTAGAAGTACTTTAGAGTGGCTGCTGCTTCAGAGAACTGAGCACGCATGGTTATGCCCAATGTGCAGTGACATTAATTGTGATAACAGAACATAAAATAACAACTTAGTAGGGAGTCGGCAGTACGAAACCCAAGTTCAAGGTGTCTCCTTCGTGCCAAAGAACTGCATGGCTGTTGGGTGAACAGTCGTTAACGATGGCAGGCAGGTCGTTGTAGGGGCGACGCCTGCTGGTGGATGTAATGTCCTAAGTCCCTTCCCCAGCTAATAATGAGGGTACTGCTGGGGTGACCGTTTATTAACCCTCATATAATTCTTCCGGTCAAAATGGACGCTAGGTACGGCCACCCCCTTTTTTTTTTTTTTTTTTTTTTTTAAAGCCGTGGCAAATATTTTTTTTTCCAGACGGTGGCCGTTGCATTTTTGCTCCATTTGTAGACTGGAAGGATGTAGTTTCGTCGCCCAGCTTCTGAGTTGAGTGCATGGCGTGACACTGTGAGCTGCGTTTGTTTTTCGTTGGCACAGGAGCGGAGCATATGTGGGGTGACCCGTTTGCTATGAAGCTGAAACTAGGATTACCAGATTACCAGATTACCAGATTGTAATAATGATCTTTCTATGTCGATGAACTAAAAGTCTGCATGCAAATGAGTTAGATATGTGAAACGGATGTGTATGTAACACTCAGTTTCTGTAAATAGGACTAGAGTCCAGAAGTAGACGAACAACCAGAAATTTCCGCTAGAGTTTGCAGCTGGGGAACGCGAAGAAGAAGAAGAAGATATAAAATAATTGTATTTTAAAGTGGTTCTATATACCAAGCAAGAATTATATGTGCAGGCCCTAGTCTAACTGTGCTATAAGGCTAAATAGGTTAAACGATGTTTCCGGAATTTTCATCTGTTTGATTATCCTTGAGATGTTCTTCTTCTTCTTCTTCTTCTTCTTCTTCTTCTTCTTCTTCTTCTCTTCCACCTTGTACCTCATCGAAGTGTCGGGGGGAGATGTAATGTTCGTTGATGAGCTCTGTCAAGAGTACTATTAAGACTGATGTTCATTTCTGTAAGGCTGTTCTTAATGCCATCACTCCACATTTTCCGAGGTCTTCCACTCGCTTTATACCCGTTGTAACGTTTTAGTGTGGCTCGCTGTGGCAGATAGTACCAGGGCATTCTTGTTAGGTGTCCAAACCATTTCATTTGTTGTTCTTTGATGACCTGTAAGACTGGCTTTATTCCTAGCATTCGTCTGATTTCATGATTTTGTATTCTGTCTTTCCTTGAAACTCCTGCAGCTCTTCTAAGTCATTTCATCTCTGTTGTCACAATTTTACGTTCATTGGAGGATGTAAGTGTCCACGTTTGGCACTGATAGCATAATATTGGCCAAAAAATAGTTCTGATAAGATTCACTTTAGTACTCTGAGGTATCTGCTTGTGTGTCAACAGGGGAGATAGTTGACCCATTACTTGATTAGCTTTGGCACACCTGGAGCTAATTTCTCTGTCCAGTTTTCCTTTGGATGTGAAAATTGCTCCCAAATACTTAAATTCCTCTGTTGCCTTGAGATGGTAATTCAACAAAATGCAGAGTTGGATGGGAGTATTTAAAACAACAAGTTTTTAAAATATAAATATATCTCTCAATTATACCCTAGGTGGGTTGAACAGGATATCATTGGGGTGTCGCGTTAGCTGCAGCCCATGCCGGTGTTCGAAACCTGACCGTTCCCAGGGTTCACCCAGCCTCTAGGAAATGGGTACCAGAGTTAACACTCTGGGGTAAATGGAGGAACGTCGCTGTAGCTAAGGAGTTTCGTGCGGGCGGCGACACAGACGGACAGTTTCTTATCAGCTGTCCGTACTGGTGGCAGAGCACTTATGGTTTAAAACCGTGGGTAATGACGCTGGTTCACATCTCCCGACTTTACCGTTACCTTTTTAACAGCATATCATTGTTTAAACTAGTTTGACCACACTGTGTTGTTGCCAGACTAATCAGCTTTGACTTTCGTCCTAATCTGGTCTGTCATTACGTCTTCCCCTTGTCGGATGCAATTTTTCTTTACTTTAAAGCCCCACCATGCCTGCTGCCGGGGTCCTAATTTAACCTGCAAGTTGAACGGGATTTCCGGGACTTCTCCAAGGGTGATTCTCATCCGTATGGTGACACTTTGCGTCACTTGGTGTTTATCGCTCTGTGTGATGTTATGGTGGGGTAAAAATAACTTGCTGATCTGATCTGATCTAAAAAAAAAAAACACATCTAGCACCATGTACCTATGAACAAAACCCCTTCTTTATCATCATGTCTACCTCATCGCGGTCTGTCTGGAAGAAACAGTCTCTCCCGCCTCTTGTACTTCCATATCCTATGAGTTACTAATATCCTGTGCGCATCTTCGTGTTGGTCGGCCCCTGTCCACTCCTTCCTTTTATTTACCAGATTACCTGATGCCTTCTGCTATTCCCCCCCCCCCCATCAACCCACCGTGGCTCTTGGTGCAAGGGCCATTCATCATCATGTAGCAGGTCCTTTGCAGAACGTCGCTCTCATCACAGTCTGCCTGTAAGAAACTCGGTCTCTTGCCAGCTCTCCCGCCTCATGAACTTTCACACTCAAGGAGTCACTTATATCCTGTGCCCATCTTCGTGTCGGTCGGCCTCTGCCCCTCCTTCCTGGTACCATGCCTTCTGCTATAATTTTTTCCAAACCGTCGTGGCGCTTGATATGACCAAAATATTTAGCTTTCGAGAAAGGATGCTGTTTATTAGCCAACCTTCCTTGATGTTCAGATGCAAGGGCCATTACTTACACAAATATGATCTGGCAAAAAGATTCGAGTGGTCCTCCCTGTCTCCATCAACCAATCAGACGTGGAGTGGACGACTTGTATTTGCCTATAGACCGGACAGCGGTATCCTCAAGTTGGTGGACATCGGCGAGCTTTCTTCTTCTCTCGTGGTTTACACACATTTATGGTATTTCTACCAGCTTTATCATCGTTAACTTCACTAATTATAACAGTTTAATCATTCAAAGATGATTTTAGTGACATATAGTTATTTTACTGAAAACTTTGCTTTCTTTCGTAAATCTAAAGTAAGCAAAAGGCTGATCATCATGAATTGAAAATGTAAATGTTGGATGTGTTACTCTGTTACTGTTACTCAGTTACTGTTACATTTCACTGTCACTGTTTTGATTCCACTCGAAGTTCTTGTCCAAAACTTTATGTGACGAATCTTACATTTGATTAGTTTCATTTTGCCGAGTTCACATCAGAATGTTTGAAATGTTGCAAAATTTATCTAAGGTCATTTTTAAAATATATTGTATATTTATTTAAGTATTCCGTTGTTGACGTCAGTCACTGACTGTTCAAATTCATTGTTGACTTACCAGTTACCTTGACGCCATTTTGTCTCAAATATACTTAAAATATGAAACTTTTAGTAAAAAAATAAAATAATACTGTCTTAGTAATAAGTAAGTATTAATACAAATTCTCAGATAGTTATAAGTTATGGAAAAGAATCTCAGTCTACAGGATACAGTTGCATATATCCTTTACAGGCTCTCCTCCGAACTTCTACCTCCGCGGCAATCTGGCCTAAACTATCCGTTCGGTGCGTAATCAGATTAAAAATACGCCGGCTCCGTATAACGAAACAATTGCTCTAACAGGGTCTCAGCGATATGTTACTTGCGGACCTGTTTCTTATTGTTTTTGATTACCTGACAATTCTAAGAGACGCAACACTGCAGACGACGAAAATAGCGACCGTTGACACTTTCCATCATCGAACTTTCTGCCGGCGACGAACAAATCGCGGCAAATCTAGGATCGGCTCGGACAAAAGACACAAATGCTCTAACACGCTTTCAGCGATATGTTACTTGCAGACCTATGTCTGTGACTATTCCTCACCGCCGACCGTATCCTACGCGCGGCGCGGATAGGGGCAAAACTAGATGGCTGGGACTCACAAGTGGCAGCTACCGCATCTCCTGCAACGTCCTCCAGTTACTTTGCTCGTGAGTCCCAGGCACCTAGTTTAGCCTCCCATCCGCGCCGCTACACCACGGTGGCTTCTCATGCCTGTTTGATAATTCTGTGCTTGTCTCTTTTTCAGAATGTGTCTAATATAGCACCATCTTCTCTGTCCTATAACTGTTGATACTTGTGGTTGTCCAGACAGCTTTTCTTATTATTTCACTCCTCATCCCATTCTGTGTGCATTATTTTTCTCATGCATTTTTTTTTTCGATTGCATGACTCACATTTATTTAGTTCTAGAAGCAAGGTGGGACTCAAAAATTATTTAGTTTGAGAACCAAGTTATGTATTTGAAATTCTCAAGTCTATAGCTTTCGATTTTGTATGTTGTCCTGTGTGTCCTATCTTTCTACTTCTTTTTGTGAGTGCCAATCAATACATGTTTGTTTCAGTTTGTTATATATAATATCTCTTTCAACAGCATGTAAACTCATGGAGTCTGGCAGCCGTTTACTAAACCTAAATCCTCCATCTGCAAGTGGCAGCCTATCAATGAACAAGTTCACATTACAGGAAGCAACGGACAAGAACTCTGCCTCAGGGTTATCACAACAAGGGGAGAATGTGAACAACAGCAGCACGTCTAACACCATATCAACGTTAGTTTTGTTCGGTGTTGACTATAACTTGCACTATGTGTCTTTAACAAATGTCAGTCTTGTAAACGTGTGGGGGGTGGAGATAGATATATTCAGAGATTTTTGTCTAGAACAAAATATGCCTGTACTGACTACACAGATTTAAAAAAAAAGTTTAGTACTCACCACAAATATTCTTAAAAAGTGCCGGTACTCACCACAAAGATTCTTTAAAAAAATGCTGGTACTCACTACAAAGATTTTTAAAAAGTGTAGTACTCGCCACAATTATTCTTAAAAAGTGCCAGTACTCACCACAAAGATTCCTTAAAAAAAAGTGCTGGTACTCACCACAAAGATTCTTAAAAAGTGCGAGAACTCACCACAAAGATTCTTTACAAAAGTGCTGGTACTCACTACAAAGATTTTTTAAAAGTGTAGTACTCGCCACAATTATTCTTAAAAAGTGCCAGTACTCACCACAAAGATTCTTTTTAAAAAGTGCTGGTACTCACCACAAAGATTCTTTAAAAAGTGCCGGTACTCAGCACAAAGATTCTTGAAAAAGTGCCGGTACTTACCACAAAGAGAAAATATCACTGAAAACAAAGCCCTAGATCAACTGCCCCTTGATAAATGAAGTGTTTGATGCATTCAGCTGAAAGCGACAGATGTCAGAGCCTAGCTGCACAATGTGCTAGCCACCTGTAATGTGAAATATCCAGGGCACTGTATATTGCTTTATCATCAAATGCATACTATAGAATTTACATCAACATGTAACAAGTAAGTAACGAACCCTTTTCTTGGAGCCGCGTTAGCCTAGTCGATAGGAGGCTCGCTTTCAAATCCAGCTGCGACTCGCTGCAACCACGGTCGGTGTTTGAAACCGGGCGGTTCCCGGGGTTCACCCAGCCTCTAGGAAATGGATACCAGAGTGACACTCTGGGGTAAATGGAAGAACTTCGCTGTAGCTACAGAGTTACGTGCGAAAGGCGACACAGGCGGACAGTTTCTTATCAGCTGTCCATACTGGTGGCGGAGCACTTATGGTTTATAACCGTGTGCAATGACGCCGGTTCACATCTCCTGACTTTTTTTTCTTTCTTGCCATTGGTATACTGGGCTGCACCAATGTTTTTGTAAAGCAGGTGGAACTCTAGTGGGGCATGTCACATAAAGCTGGTTGCCGCCACATCATGCTGGTTACTGTCACATCATGCTGGTTGCCACCACATCTCGCTGGTTGCCGTCACATCATGCTGGTTGCTGCCACATCATTATGGTTGCCATTACATCATGCTGGTTGCCGTCACATCTCGCTGGTTGCCTTTTTTCCCCAGGACATTTCATGCTCCCAATATTATTCATTGTCCTGTGTCACAACCCTATTAAGTACAGTCAGTGTACCACACCGTAAGGTGTGCACCCAGGGTTGACACAGAGGTCAGGGCCGTCACTGGTCAAGTCCGTTCTGTGATCGCACGGCGAAACCAGCGCTCAGGATAAAGCAAGAAAGCTTGAACTGTGTTTTAGTAACACGATGACTGCTTCTGGGATTGAGCTGGTGAACGGGGTCAAGAGACACGAGGGAGAAGGAAGAAGGACATTCGGTGTGCGTCGGTCAGGAAGAGAGGACGTTTAGTGACTGGATGGTTTATGTTATAGTATTAAAGTTAGGATATATTTCTGTTAGTGACTGGATAGTTGATGTACAGTTTTGTGTTAGGATAGGATAGTTCTTGTGTAGAGTATTTATGTATATGTGCTGTGAGAGAGTGGCTAACCTGGACACTCTGACCCTGCACTAAGACAGAGACTGTGACAGTTTGATTGGGTCAGCGTGGCGATAGAAGAGAGCGTATCCTGCCGGATTGTGGTTTGTACACCAGAGTATTGCCTGTCGCACGTACTGGGGACGGGGCGATTGTAAAGCCCGTCCAGCCAGAGGGTCCAGGCAATAGGTGGCCACACGGCGGGAAGTCAACTGTCTATGTATTACCTGTACTTCCAATAAAGATTGTCGTGTGTGCTCTGTGTGCGTTCGGGTTCAGTGTGTGTTGTAGGTTAGTCTGTCTGTCATAGGCCTAGTTAGCGAGCCACGGACCGGCAAGGTCATACCAGAGGTTTGTGACAGATTATGGGGGCGTTCGTCCTTGGGAATTGAACCTATAGTAGTAGCTAGATAGTAATAGTTGTCCGCGTTAATTGTGAACCCAATGTGCTTGTATTTATTTGTCTAAATAGGAGACATAGATTAGTTTGTATGTTTAGCTGACTGATTTATTTTTCTTTAAGTTTTGTCGTTCACTATTGTAGGGCTAACGTGATTGAGTTAATCCCTTAATTTTGATGTTGCTATCGAGTAGGTTGGTGATGGCGTTGCTGAGTTTATTCTCTTAAATATTGCATCGTTGTTCGGGCCTACTCTTAATTTTTGATAGCGACATCGGGGTTGGCTTGGATCACCCGTAGCGCTATAAAGTGATAGTTTGTTATCGTTTTCGTATTTGTTCCGACTGATTGTAATTAATAATGACTAAATGTGATAGGGCTGCGTTTGCGTCGTGACAAGTTAGTGACGTAGAGGAGAAATAGTTTGACGGACAGTAAAAAGTGTGAGGAAGGTCAAGATTGTGTGCTGTTGTGTGGTTTCTGCCGACATCGATCAACCGAGGCCTGTCGATCTCGGTCATCACCTCATCCTCATCATCCTTTCTGTGGGAGGCCAAGAATCAAGGACTGGAGAGAAGATAAGTTTGTTTTGCTTTTGGTGTATTGTTGTGGTCTGTTCTCCAGCCCTCGAGGGTTCTACGCAGTTGTATTTGAGCCCCTGGCACCGTTCATTGTCCTTCTCATTTCTCGTCTGTCCTATTCATCATTTACGTTATTTTCGTTCATTTGTGTAATAATTTTTTTTTTGTGCACACATCATCATCCTTCATTCGGAAATTGTAACGAATAAGTTTCGGTGACCCATCCCTTTTCTGTATCGAACAGTCCAAATTGTTCCATAATTATTATTATTTTTGTATTGCATTTATTAATTTGCTATATTATTTGCATTGTTTTCACTGATTTCCGGGCTTGCCACTTGTAATTTTTAGTATTTTTGTTCGTGGCAGCCTCGGTTAGTCAGGTGATTTGTTGAGTGGTTGTTGATTATTATTTTGAACGAAAGATTACTTTGTTGCAACTAAAATGTCGAGTCTCGCTGAATTTATCGAGATGGCCAAACAGCATGGGATGACGGGTGAAAAGGTGCTGGAATGGGCTGATAAGAAGTATGGAGAGTTGAGAGAAAAAGAGGAACGTGACCAAGAGAGAAAAGACAGAGCTGACGAGAGAGAACTCAAGAAATTGGAACTAGAAGCCGCTAGTAAACTAAAGGAGATCGAGGCTATTAACATAGAAAAACAGTTAGAAGCCCAGAAGAAAACAAAGGAGATTGAGGCTATTCACCTAGGAAAACAGCTGGAAGCCCAAGCGGCATTAAAAGACAAAGATGTAGCCCTCAAACAACAGGAGTTATCTGCGATGGCTGAGAGAGACAGGGTACAGTTGTTGATAAAGGACAAAGAGCTAGAACACACATCTACCTTGAGACTCAAAGAGATGATATGTAATGCAGACCTAGAGAAAGAAAGGCTGGTGATGGAACTAAAGGCCAAAGAGATAGAAGCAACTAGAGATGCCGAGGTGCAGATGCGTAAGGCTGAGATAAAGGCTGCTGAACCTTCTTTCAAAAAGTACCAGGGCCTAATAAAATTTTTTACACAGGGTGATTCCATATCTGCTTGGACACAAAATTTTGAATGTATGGTTAATCACTACGAGGTCCCTTTTAAAGAGTGGTCACTAATTTACCGAAAACACCTAGGGGGTGAACCGTTGAAATTACTAGAGACAATCCCTACTGAAAAACTTGAGGATTATTACTTTGTCAGGGATAGAATTCTCCAACATTTCTCCCTAGATGAGGAATCTTACAGAAATACCTTTAAAAATTTGATTCCGAAAGCTGAACAGACATTTCTGGATTACATGTCTGAGGTGGTATCCACTTTTGACAAGGGGGTAACATCGGCGAAAGTGAACAAATCATACGAGTTGTTAAAAGATCTTTTGATAAGAGACAAGGTGTTGTCAAGTGTCCCTAGCAGCATGAAGACGTTTTTGATTGAGCAAAAACCTGAAACAGTAAAGCAGATGGAAGATGCAGGTGCTGCATACTGGAATGCACACAGAAACATTTTTAGTTTCAATAAGGGTGCAGATGTAAGTTACGGAGCTGCAGTACAACCTGTATACAGGAAAAAGCAATATACTCAGAAGAAAGGAGAATACTCAAAAGAGTATAAAAGCTACAGACCTGTAAGAGATAAAGGTCCAATAGTTACATGCCTATACTGTAAAAGAGATCATGGTCAACGACAGTGGTGCGAAATGAACCCAAAGTATGAAGAGCATTTTCGTAAGAGGGAGAAAGAAATGCATGAGAAAAGCTCAGTAAACTACCCACTCCAGTGTCGCCTGTGCGACTCGATTGATCATTTACAAAAAGACTGTAAGATGAGAAGAAGACAGCATCAGAGTGCAGCTGCAGAAATATCTGACAGTGGCAGTGACTCTGGAAGTAGGTTCTCTGATGGGAGTATGGCAGATGTACCTACAGCAAATTCAGCTGAGCTTGTGAACTTCTCTGACACAGGATGCCAGACCTACAGAGGGTTTAATGAAGAGGGTAATCTGACCTGTGGTCACAGTGAGATAGGGGATGCAAATGCGGTAACGAGTTTCGATGGCCAGCTGAAGTTCACGAAAGGGGTAGTTAATGGAAAAGTAGTGACAATTTTACGGGATTCTGGGTCGACAGTTTTTGGTATAAGAGAAAGTCTAGTGAATGCGTGTGATTTGACGGGTGAATATATTGTATGTCGAACCTTTTCAGGGAAGAAAGAAAAGTATGATTTGGCATGGGCCAATCTAAAATCAGCTCACTGCACAGGTAGAACAAAATTTGCAGTGCTGGCAGACCCTGTTGCTGATATTATCCTTGGCAACTGTAAAAATGTAAAGGATGTCTCTGAAAGTGAGATAATCGAGTGGCAGAGGGACAACATAACTTGCAATGTTGTAACTGGACAGCAGTCCGTGAGAGAGAGTGATGTGAATGAAAGTGTATGTATGAAAAATATTTTAACTGTCAACACATCAACTCAAACAAACCTTTCAGAGAATTTCTACACAAATAAAACAATTGAAATCTCTCCCGATAATGTTTATTCGGAAGAACTGTTACCAATCCTTTCTAAACCAACTGACAAATTAGTGGTTGAGGAGTTCCATAATAAAACTGTCATTCCTGACTCTAATGTTGTTGATACGACAGATATTCTCTTGTCTGTACTACAAGACTTACCTGCAACCAAACAAATCTTTACACCTAAGACTAACCAACAAATTTCAGAAACATCTACACAGAAAGCTGAAATTGATAATGTACTCTATGATGTGCCAGGCAGATTTACACACATTTACCAGCATTTACTGCTAATAGTCAACAAACCGGTCAAAATAAAACATACTTTATTATTTCTGATACTGCAATGTATACTGTTGACATGTGCATGTTTATTAATGATGCCTTATAGATTATCTGATGTTCAAGGAATACAACATTTTGGATTTACAGATCTTCCCAAAATTTTGAATCTTAAAAACTCCACCAACAATAAGGAGATCCGAAGCTTACTCGACCTCATCAATCATTACAACCAATTTACCTTGAACATTATCCAGGAAAATGTATTTTTCACTAAACCATTAAAAAGGGAGCATTCCAATACAATTGAGTTGAACCGAGAACTAGATCATACTTTCGCCAAAATCAAGACTCTTTTCTCCAGTTCCCCTATTTTAAATCTGTCTAATATCATATTACCATTTGTTCTCAGATATCTTACCAGTGGTACGGCAGTTGCGGTATGTCTGATGCAGTGGGATGGCGAGATGTTACACCCAAACTGCTGTGTGAGCAGTAGGTTGTCTCCAGCCCAGGTACACTATGTACAGTGTCCTGCAGTGATTGTCTGTGTGACAAGACTCAATCGTTACCTCCTGGGCAGACTTTTTGTCCTACAATCGGACAACCAGCCATTGCTCGTCACTAAGTCTGGTGCGCCGAAGAACAATAGAATCACCAGACGGGCACTGCTACTGCAAGATTTCCAATTCACAATCACTTACAACAAGGGCAACAGCAACAACCCGGCTGACCTATTAAGCCGGCTGTAAAACTATTGATTGCCTAGTGGTATCCTGAAATTGACAGTCTGGTACCTTCAGAAATTTAAAGACTGTGTGAAACATTGTCTCCATATATTCATGCCTTCTTGAATGACTAGAAACTGTCTCATAACGGAATTCTACACCAAGTTTCATAGATCCAGTTGTCAAGTAGCAGTGTATACAAGTACTGTTCTAGCCTAAAACCAGTGAACTGAACAATCGTAAAAGATTACTCAACAGGAAGATAAAGGTGATGATCATTCTAAGGACTTCAGCAGAATGGAAAATGTGATGTATGAAAGAAGAGTGTAATTGGAATAAAAGGGAATGAATGTATAGAATAGAAGTCTATGTTGTGATTGTCATATTATAAGTTAATCTTATTATGTTCATCTTTAATATAATACATGTTGGATGGATTATATATGTTTTATATGTTCTGTATGTGCTATATGTTTTATGTTTGTTTCATGTATATTATTTGGTTTTGAAATGATAAGTTTATTCATTCAATTTCATTCGCACAATTCTTATTTGTGTATTTTCCTTATTTATTTTGATTTGTAACTTTTGTGTTATCTATGATTAGGAATTTATATAAATTTATTTTTCTTATTTATTTTGATTTGTAACTATTGTGTTGCGATTTGTGATGAGTAATTTATCAGTATTTATTTTTCTTATTTATTTTGATTTGTAACTATTGAGATGGTATTTATAAAAGGGAAATAATTTTGAGTTTGAAAATTATTTCATGTATATTTTGCTTATTTATTTTGTTTTGTAAATTTTATTGTTTTGTTGGAATGAATATAGTGTAACGACTTTTGTTTGTGAAATTATTATGTATGTATTTTGCTTATTTATTTTCAGTGTAAAATTATTTGTGGGACAATCCATTTGGATTCTACAAATATATTTTATTTTATTTTCTTTGCTAAAGATTTTTGTTAGATTACATAAGTAATGGTTAATTGTTTGATTTGCAATCATTTTTGTTTTATAATTTTCGAATTGCAAGAATAATATTCTTCGGTTTTTTTTGAAACTTAATCTGATATCCATTATTTTTATTAAAGGTTTCAATGAGTTTAATATTAACTGAGTGTCCTATGTGCACTAAATGTAATTGTTAAAGTATATGTTAGACAATAGTGCATTATGAGTAGATAGTTTTGTAAACTAGTAGACTTTAAAATGACAATTTAGTTTAGCAGTGACAACGAAATTTTCTTTAAATTTTCTTTATTGTTTTTTTCTTTTAATTGTTTTTTATTGGTTTCTAAAATTGATGATTGACAATTTAAATGAGAGTTAGATTGTACTTTTACAAGGGCACTCACATGAAGAGTTAATGATGTTGTAACTAATAATGCATATATGGAGATTGCATTTGAGGAGTAGCACTATCCTTGGAGGATGGGAGTGTCCAACTGGCCACAGATTTGTTTACTGCCTATGTTGCACTGTGGGTCATATGGGGTGATTTGTGTCTTGGCAGGTACTGCGGATTCGCGGACACATTATACGACTGTAGGTCGGGGAGTCAGGTCATGACTCCTTTTCACAACCATGGACAAGCCTTATGGAGATAGTCCATGACGCCCACTGTTATAAATCACGGTGTCGTTGGTTAAACGGCTTGGGAGTGTATACAGTGGCGTCTTACTTGCACAGTAAGTGAAGTAAGGTGTGATTGGGTCCCGGACGATTTGGGTGTCCACCCAAATTATTATTTATATCATTACCCATATGATTTGAAGGTGTAATGAGTAGTGACGTATTTGTGTCAAGGGCTGATACCATTTCTACCCATTAGGGAGGAGCTTACCCATTGAATGTATATACCCATTAAATATGTGCCAGATAGTTTGTCCTTAGGTGATTGACCCAAAAGTACATGACATATTTTTTTTTTAGGTAACTAAATATTGACGATAAAATTTAAAAACATGACTGTACATGATGGCAGGCCATGCTTTGCTGATACTTGACTTTGTCAGGAAGTATCAGTTCAGAGGAAGGGTGAATGTCACAACCCTATTAAGTACAGTCAGTGTACCACACCGTAAGGTGTGCACCCAGGGTTGACACAGAGGTCAGGGCCGTCACTGGTCAAGTCCGTTCTGTGATCGCACGGCGAAACCAGCGCTCAGGATAAAGCAAGAAAGCTTGAACTGTGTTTTAGTAACACGATGACTGCTTCTGGGATTGAGCTGGTGAACGGGGTCAAGAGACACGAGGGAGAAGGAAGAAGGACATTCGGTGTGCGTCGGTCAGGAAGAGAGGACGTTTAGTGACTGGATGGTTTATGTTATAGTATTAAAGTTAGGATATATTTCTGTTAGTGACTGGATAGTTGATGTACAGTTTTGTGTTAGGATAGGATAGTTCTTGTGTAGAGTATTTATGTATATGTGCTGTGAGAGAGTGGCTAACCTGGACACTCTGACCCTGCACTAAGACAGAGACTGTGACAGTTTGATTGGGTCAGCGTGGCGATAGAAGAGAGCGTATCCTGCCGGATTGTGGTTTGTACACCAGATTATTGCCTGTCGCACGTACTGGGGACGGGGCGATTGTAAAGCCCGTCCAGCCAGAGGGTCCAGGCAATAGGTGGCCACACGGCGGGAAGTCAACTGTCTATGTATTACCTGTACTTCCAATAAAGATTGTCGTGTGTGCTCTGTGTGCGTTCGGGTTCAGTGTGTGTTGTAGGTTAGTCTGTCTGTCATAGGCCTAGTTAGCGAGCCACGGACCGGCAAGGTCATACCAGAGGTTTGTGACATCCTGTTATGCCATTGTATCACATAGGACTCCCATTCTGTTTCTCTCTCCGTTCTGTCCTGTGCAATCATTTGGAAATCATGGATGGAATCCACTTCAGCACCTTTGGCTTCTCACAAAGGGTTTCTCTTATAAGTCCTTTATTTCTCAACCCTTCTATTTCCCATTTCAGTGCCTGTTTCTTTTTAATTTTTCTCAGTGACGTAAATACAGTGTGCCTGTTTACAGCAGAGCTGCGACATTTGCTTTTTGGGCAACATATCCTATTTCGAAGACAACTTATCACTGACATCAGAAGGAGACAGTCATCATTTTTCGGCCATGTTATGAGAAGAGGGAAAATAGAACATGTTGTGACCACTGGAAAGATCTGTGGAAGGAGGGATAGAGGAAGACAACGAGAGAAGATGCTTGACAGTCTTGTTACTTGGCATGATGGTGTGTCAGCACACGAACTGATACATGCTGCAGGAGATCGCGGATTATGGAGAGGCATGATCGCCCACGCCAGTCGGCAAGGCACCTGATGATGATGATGATGATGATCCTATTTCAGCTAGCATTTGTTCACCGGCTTAATTTTCCGGATAGTTTTGTGGAGCAGGGACATGTGGCTTTGTGTATTGTTCTCTTTATCCACTTATATACAGGAGTTGCCCTCCAGACCACATTCAGGTCAGCCGCATATAGACAGGTCGGCCCTCAAAGAAAGCCAGGGTCAGATCGTAAGCATTCCCTGCCATCTGAATAGGCTTCCATAAATGCAGAGCTGACACGTGATGCTCTGGTCCTGGGCTCGCTCAAGGAATCATCTCATCCTGCACATGACTGCTCAACCTCACATCTGTATGTTAAGCTTTCCGATCATCACGGGCGATGCCCTCTGGAGAGCCTGCCTGTTTGATGATTCTGTGCTTGTCTCTTCTCAGAATGTGTCCAATATAGCGCCATCTTTTGTATCTCATAACTTTTGACACTTGTGGTTGTCCAGATAGCTTTTCTTATTATTTCACTCTTCTTCCCATTCTACATGCATTATTTTCCTCAGGCATTTGGTTTTAAATGTGGGACCCTAAATTGTTTAGTTTTAGAACCAAGTTATGTCTTCTTCTTCTTCACGTTCACCATCTGTACACTCTGGCGGAAAGTTCTGGTTGATCGTCCACTACTGAACTGCAGTCCTGCTCCAGAACCTGAGTGTTGCGTGTGCATCAGTTTTACAGATCTCATTCTCTTGAATACAGACTGTTGGTTCCTTGCCTCTTCTGCAGATGCACTCCGACTCCAAAGGAAGCTCCCCAATTAGTCGACTCTTACGACATGCTTTTGGGGAGGCAGTGGGTCAATTCTTGTTTTCCCCACAATGGGGCCCCGGAACCCACACGGGGGACCAAGTTATGTATTTTCAAGGTCCAAGTCTGACACTGAAAGCACAAGGTTGGTACAAAGATTGCATTTATAATTCATCTTTTAATTATATTAACCCCTTACAACTATTTTGCAGAGCACCAAGTGGGAAGGACTATTATATTAACCATTAGTGTATAGAAGAGTATCACTGATTATGTCCCTGATTCCTGATTTTGTCTAATTTCTGTTATTCCCTCAATCTGCAGAAAATGGTCACTGAGTGACTTTGATATAGGAAAGCCACTGGGAAAGGGCAAGTTTGGAAATGTCTATTTGGCCCGGGAGAAGAAGAGCAAGTACATTGTGGCACTGAAGGTGTGTTTGTTGTTTTGTAATTTTTTGTTTGTTTGGAACAGTTGTGGCTTCATTGTTGGTGCATTTGCTTACCAAGACTGTTTGGTTCAGTTCTTAACAATAACTAATTTGTATTTCCCTGACTGATTTGGCTCTGTCATATTCCATTTTCTCCCCCTGTTCTGGAGCACTGTTGGGGGGGGGGGGGGGGGGAGATGGGCCCACTGCCCCCAACACCTGTTGTAGAAGGCTACTCTAATGAGGAGTGTGCTGGGCCAAAAAGCTGGATATCGCAGCCTAGCTGTAAATCACAATACAACGTGCCATTTAAAGGCTGAACGTGGAAGAAGAAGAATAAGAAAGCATCACATTTTTCGAGGATATCTTCATTGTGCTTTTGAGTTACTTAATTGAGATGAGCGGTTTACAGCATAAATGTGATTTTTTCCGCTTTTGGTTAATAAATCTGACTTTGTCTGGCATTTGTTGCCTAGGTCAGTCTTTCCTGTTAGTTATGTTGGACATTGCATAGTTTCACTGTTGTGTTGTCATCTGGACCCACACATGCTGCTACCCCAGTGGACACTTCTAGGGTAACCGTGTGCATCCTGGTCTGCCCTCCAAGGGTAGGCAGGGTCAGAACATGGGCATTCCCTGTCGTCCAAGGAGGATGCCCTAAGTACAGAGCCGAGCTTTGACTCACATGTGCTTCGCTCACCCGGGAAATCTTGGCATCCTGCCCATGACTGCTTAACCTCACTTTTTCATGGTTGTGACCATATGGCATGTGAATTGTACTAGATGGGGTAGATATGAATGAGTGAAAGTACCATAGTTTTGTGTACAAGACCAACATTTGTTTTTAGCCAAAAATAAAAATAAAAATATTTAGAACACATTCTGTATATAAGATGTCGCCTATTTAAAAAAAATGTTTTGAGAAACATAAAAATGCATAGCTTCACAGTTCCTCACTGAAATAATGAGTTGGGAAGGTTTCTCACATGAAAGAAGTTGGCTAATTCTTGTGATATGTACTGTAAGCAGATAGTGAGTTATCAGGGAATTAATCACTTCCCACTTATGCTATCAGTGCCAGACGTGATCACTCACAACGTAAACAAAAATTAGTAACCATAGAAATGAGGTATACACAAGGCAGCTGAATGGGCGTAGACCATGAGACAGACCAAGAAGACAATGGAGAGATAACATCCACACAGACCTGCAGACACTTTGTCACCAGCTGGAAAGAGAAGGCCAACCAGAGAGATGAGTGGGGGCGGGTGATATCTCCAGCAATGAACCTCAAGGGCTTGGAACGCTGAGGAAAAAAGAAGAATAGAAATGAGGTGTGTGAGAAAGACTGTAGGAGTGACCAGAAGAGATAAACTCAGGAATGAGGTCATACAAGATAAAGTCGGCACAGAACCAATGCTAAATTACATACAAAGACAGCAAATCAAATGATTTGCTCACGGATAGAGCGCCCTCTGATGCAATACCATACAAGATATATACAAAAAGAGAAGGAAGTAGAGCAAGAGGTTTTAGACTAAGAACAAGATGGGAAGATAACTCAGAGAAACTTTACAGCACCACGATGGTCAAAGCAACCAGAAGAGCACGAAGCAGGACCTTATATCTTCCTCGAAACCCGAGCGGTAAAAGAGGGTGTAAAGAAAAAGAGGAAGACAGAATTTAAAAACTGTGATAAAGTACAATTGCTGCATTACCTGAGTGATATTGCAAGGGATCAGACATGCAGCTGTTGTCTTATTCCAGTGTGTTCATAAAATCTCCTTAATAGATACTCTGGACCAGTGAGATAGTGAATTGCTTTCAAAACTACCCTCTGTAGGTTTCCAAGGCCTCTTTTTTGAGGCGGGAAAAGGGATAGACTCACTCCTGTTAAAAAATAAATACGTCATTAAAGTCAACTAGCTTAATGTTTCCTTCATTGAAAGTCAGAGTGCATCTGCCTAAAAGGTGAAGAACCAACAGTCTGCATAGAAATAAGCTTTCCACCAGTTTACAGACAAAGAAGAACCTTGTGCTGGCATTAACACTAAGATTGACCTGTGAATCTCTTGCCTCTAGCTGATGTTCAAGTCCCAGTTACAGAAGGCTCAGGTGGAGCATCAGCTCCGACGAGAGATTGAGATCCAGTCACATCTCAAGTAGGTTGATTGTCTATGTGAAGTCTGTAATAACATCCGTCAACCTCGGTCCCTAATACCCTTGATCTTTCCAGCTGCCACATGTTTAGGCAGAAGGAACAGGGCTGTTGAAATTTTTTTAAGTGCCTTGCCAATTAGCGTGGGCGATCATACCTCTCCATGATTTGCAATCTTTAACAGTATATATCAGTTTGTGTGCTGATACCCCTCCATGCAATGACAAAAGGCTATCAAAATTTTTGCGCATTGTCTTTTTTTCCCCCCCCCCCCCCCCCCCACCCCCAACCCCCCCCCCCCCCAACCCCCACCCCCCCCCACCCCAACCCTCCCCCCCCCCCCCCCCACCCCCCCCCCCCCCCCCCCCCCCCCCCCACAGATTTTTCTACTGGTGACAACATGTTCCAGTTTCCTTCTTCTCATAACAAGACCAAAATGTGATATCTCCTTCTGAAGTTCACGTTAAGTTGTCTTCAGGCCATCACCTTTCAAAACATCTTGGTTTTGCTTTTTCTTTTTGGCTTTCCATGTAATTTTAAGGATTCTTCCATAAAACCAAATCTCTGAGGCCTAAGAAATTGTTTGGCTTGTTTATTGTGATTCACAGCCGTTTGTTAAAATGTCTCTCTGTAGCGTGTGAGTTCTTTTTCTAACTTTCAGTGACAGATTATTGCAAAAGATGGTTCTCATTTTTTTTTTAAATCTCTGGGAGATGTTATATAAGTTGGTAGATACTTAAATTTCTATACTTACTCTCTCTCTCTCTCTCTCTCTCTCTCTCTCTCTCTCTCTCTCTCTCTCTCTCTCTCTCTCTCTCTCTCTCTCTCTCTCTCTCTCTCTCTCTCTCTAGTTGTACCCCACCAGGACATCACACAAGCGATAAACACCCGGTGACACAAAGTGCCACCATGCGAACGGGGATCACCCGTGGAAAGGTCAGAGAAACCCTTTTCAGCCATTAGGCCATATTTATGGCCCGGCTATATTCAGAGCTCCTGCAAAAGCCAGGGTGGGGCTTCAAATTACGAGAAATTGCATCCCACATGGGGGCGACTATATTATATCTAAATAACACTGGTGATCTATACTTATAGAACGACGCTACTGACTTCTGTTATACATTTAGAGAAATTTATTTTCTTTGATACTACTGTTGCTTATGTCTTCCTTTAATTCAAACTGAGGGACATTCATTTTCTACCACTACTGTATCTATCAATTTTAATATTGAAATATATATATTTTTTAAATTCATGAATGTGTGCAATCATCGTCATTTAGCAGCTCCTTTGCAGAACGTCTCTCTCATCACAGTCTGCCTGAAAGAAACTCGGTTTCTCGCCAGCTCTCCCGCCTTCTGTACTTTCATGATCAAGGAGTCACTTATATCCTGTGCCCATCTTCATGTCAGTCAGCCTCTGCCCCTCCTTCCTGGTACCATGCCCTCTGTTATAATTTTTTCCAATCCGTTGTGGCCCTTAATATGACCAAAATGTTTCAGCTTCCGAGGCAGGATGCTGTTTATTAGCCAATCTTCCTTGATGTTCAGATCTTCCAAGATGTCAGTATTTCTCCTCCTCTTTGTCCAAGATATTCTGAAAACTGAAAATCTTTCTATAGCATTTCAGCTCAAAAGCCCCTATTCTCTTTCTTAAGGACTGGGAGATAGTCCACGACTCACATCCGTATGTAGCCACAGGGAAGATGCATGCTCTCAAAATTCTATTTTTTATCTCCTTGCTGGTGTTTAACCATAGACTTTTAAGGCTGTTTAATCTTTGCATTGCTATTGTGTATTTTTTTAAGCAGAGAATTAAGTGGATTTCATCCCCTTGGATCAACAAAACAGCAACTCATACTTGGCCTTGTGACCTCATTGCTACCAAGCCAGTGTAAATTATATTGTAATTGCCTTAAAAGTTTCCCAATAAAACCCCCACTAAAAGCTTTTTTTTAAAAGTAAATATAAGCATATCCAGGCCTCTTGAAGACTGCGCAGGAGCAAATATAACCAGTGCTGTTAATTAGACTTCTCAAGGGGCAGGAGACTGATAAAGAACTAAGGTCCTGCATTACAGGACTAAGGTTTAGTCAGAATATCATGTGCAAAATGCACATATATATCAAGACAGCTGTTGGTTTCTACAGTCATCATCATCATCATCATCACCATAAACCACTTCTGCTGTTAAGCATCAAGGGGAGGAATAATTTGCGGTCCAGTGCACGCTGGCTGCCACTGGCTATTGTCATGCTGTGAAGCGGTAGAGTATATTTAATGTTGTTGGTCCATGTTTTCCGCGAACGTCCTCTTGCTCTTGTAGCTGATCTTCTGAGATGTAGTCCTTGTGATGTTTGATCTTGCTGCATTCTTATGAGATTGCTAAACCTAGTACAAGGTGTTGTTCCCACAGTTTATCTGATAGTGTCATTATTCACTCGATCTCAGATGGTTGGCGGCTTTTCTCCAGCATCTCATCTTGCAAGCGGTGACTTGGCGTCCATGGGCTTTAGATATAGTGTCCATGTTTGGTAGCCTAACGTTGGAAATTATAATCAGTCTCTTTGCACTTAGTAGAATAGATTGCAATATCTAGCCTACTGTGGCGGAAGGGTGGCCTGGAGTTTTTGTTTTAAATGCCAGATATGCCACAGTTTTATAAATACTCAGTTTCTGCCCAACTTAACATTAAAAACAGCTTTTTTATACCAAAATACACTCTTATTCATATTTTCTGACCACTTAGAGCAGGCCAGTCAGTACCTTAAAAATATTTTTTATTTACTGTCCTGTACCTTTTAAACATTTGTTTGGGGGAAGGGGTGGGGGGGGGGCCTTTCCCCTAGAATATTGTTCACATTTAAAGATACAATTTATAATGTAACTTAACTGTGGGAAAAATTATATCATGTACATTATACAGTATGAAACACATTTAAAATTACAAAACATTAAGGTAAAACTTATCATTTTTACTTACTTAGTCACTACTCTTCTACCTTGGGGTGTAGAGGTTTGCCAAAGAGATCGCCAGACGTCTCTGTCTGCAGTTTGAAACTTATCCTTACTTACAGTAATTATTGAAATAAAAAAAATAAAAAAACCCATTAATTGATAATTATTTACACAAATGGGAAAAGGTCTGCCTGAGATGAAAAGTCAAAATGTAGTTTTTTAGAATTTGTGAAAGTCCTTGATAGATAACTGCTTCACACATATCACCCTCTTCCCTCTTCATTATGGAATTTTTTTTTTTTAATTTTAAAAATGTTTAACTTGCAGTCTGGATAATCGAGGTTCTACTGTATATGTTTGTTTGTTATCTTATGAGTGGTGTGTTAAACTGTTGAGTTTGTTGATGACCCTGTGACCTGCCATGTTTGCCAGGCACCCACACATCCTGAAGCTGTTTGGTTACTTTCATGATGAGACCCGGATATATCTAATCCTGGAGTATGCCCCCAAGGGAGAGCTGTACAAGGAGCTACAGAAGTGCAAAAGATTTGATGAAGCCAGAGCTGCTAAAGTAAGTGCCATATTGTTTTATTAAAATGTCAGATAAAATCATATATATAAAAAAGTAATGGAGCTTTTTCACTCAAATGGCACAATAGGGATATTATTTTTTTTCTGCACTGGCTGTAAACTGCAATGGTAAATTCTGAGTGTTTGTCCACTTATGAACTTTAGTCCTGTGCCAGAACCTGAGTGGTGCGTGCACATCTGTTTTACAGATGTGACCCATGTGTATGCAGACTGTTGGTTCTACACCTCTTAGGCAGATGCACTTCGACTTCAAAGGATGCTCCCAATAAGTTGACCCTTATGACATGCTTGTTGGGGAGACAGTGGGTCTATTCTGGTTTTCCCCAGAACCCCCACAGGGAGCAGTGGGCATATGATACCATTGATGGGTGGCTTGGTGATCAGCATGCTGGATGCCTTTACTTCCAGGGACTTTACCTGCTACCTATTTTAGATAAGTCGAGCAAGGGACCAGTGCCATTTTCTGAAAAGCAACCGACTCTGTGGATTCTAACCCAAGACCTTCAGGCTAAGTATGAGAGTCTGGCTGCTGTGCCACAGCTGCTTCCTTTTTAAAATGTAATTGTATGTAAACTACAAACATTTGCTATAAACTTGTGTCTGCACAGAATGAAATAATTACTAAACTATAAACTGAGGCTATTGCTTATCGTATTGTAACAAACATCCTTCTACACTGGGCGGCTCGGGCCAATGGCCGCTGACGATCCCCATTTTCAACATTCTGGCCACTAAGCTGAATAGCCTTGCTATAAATTTTCATTAGCTGGTGTTTGCCCCTCCCCCCCAAAAAAAGAGTACTAAAACTATCTGTCAACATCAATCAGGGAGAGAGTATAAACATTGTCCAGAAAATCAAAGAGTTTTGGGATCTACACTAGCACTTGAAAGGTCTTATATTAAGAAACACTGGTATAGTATATCAAGTATCCTTTCTTTAGAACTTGTGTGACACCAGCAAGCAACATTAAAATAAGCAAGACCCAAAAACCCATGGTAAAGAGGAATTATGGAGATGAATAACGTTGGAAGGACAAAGAGGAAGATATAGAGGGAATGGCAGAATATATGTGCTGTCCCATTTGTTTGTAATGCTCCACTGTGGATTTCAAAGCCCAATTTTTAAGGGACAAGAGGGGGGGGGGGGGTAATAAACCCATTGCCCTCCATAACAAGCACGTCAGGTGACTAATCATAGGAGTTTCCTTCAAAATTCTGATGGTACCAGTAACTGTCTGATTGTACATCCGTCTCGCCTTTCCCTTAAATGTTGGGAATCAGCCAGTTTGCCTGGTAATCTTTGCAGTGCCATTCTCCTCAGACCGTAATGATCTGTTTGTGCCTCCTCACTTCCAAAGGGTCCTCACGACATCTAGCTTGTCATATGTAAGTTCACCACCAAGTGGTGCAGAACCGGCCAGTCTGTCTGCCAGATATGCAACACTCAAGTTCTGAAACAAGTCCAGAAGTGGACAGACAGAACTGTCCCCCAGAGCTTACAACTGCTGGACTCTCCAGAAGAAGAAAGAGTTTTGAATGCAACTAACACAAGATGCAATTAAAAGTTATTCTATAGAACTTCATTTTCTCTGCCCATTGTACATGCCATGGGCTGTGTTGCATTTGGGGGGGGGGGGGGGGGATGAGGAAAGGAATGGGAATAAAGGAGAAAACAACTGATTGTAGAAAGTATGAGAGCTGAGCATCTAAGAAGAAACATACTAAATACATGTGATGGTAACTACAGTCCTGAAATCCCATGCTATAGCTGTGGAAGCCTTTCTTAACGCAGGCGGGTCTTGCTAGTCACACTCGCCTTTGCCATGGGCTGCGAGTACCATGCCTCCCCATAGCACAGTATAATACTGTCATCTGGAAAGATGGAAATGTGTCAGCAACAACAATCCATTGTGAATTTGGAACTTCATGCTACTTTGTGAGGTGAGTTCAGCCCCTTTTGTTTGAAATAAACGTCTCCTCCATATCATTGTGCTATATCTGAGTACAAATCTTGTTTTTGATTGGACAGTACATTGCCCAGTTGGCTGATGCCTTGTCCTACTGCCACGGAAAGAAAGTCATACACAGAGACATTAAGCCGGAAAACTTGTTGCTTGGTGTCAAAGGCGAGCTGAAGATTGCAGATTTTGGTTGGTCAGTTCATGCGCCATCCTCAAGGTATTCGTACATTTTGTTTCTCTTCACTTCGCTGAAAGTTTGTTAGTATCTTCAATATCCACTCATACCTTTTGCCTTGGAAAATGCATAAAAAAGAATGCCATGAACCAGGAAGTCCCCTCCAAATATCCTTTAAAAAAAATTTGGGGCAGCTCACAAATATATATATATATATTTTTTTTACTGTACCTATATTTTTGTTTGTTTGTTTGTTTTCAGACATATAGAGGGTGTGATCAGTCAGCACAATTGGTATGCAGCATTCAGTGGAATGCATTCCTCGGTACATACAAATAAAAATTCATCAGAGGACTCTTAAGTTACCCCCTCAGAATTCTAACACTGAAGCTACATGTAAATTATGAATTGTTTTTAATAATTTTGTACCAGGACCCCCCCCCCCCCAGTAGATGGGTGATGGAACTATATACTTTCAATCCATATATGAGGAAAATGTAACAGCTGACCATGGCAAGGAGCACACAACAAGAAAAAAGACTTGCTGCAGATAAAACAATTAGCAGCCTTTCCCCAGGAATGGGCTGAAGTTTTTAAGATAAAGTAAGGGAATACATTCTTGCATATTTTATGACTTTTTTCCCCAAAAAACACAGACGCCAGACATTGTGTGGAACTCTGGATTACCTGCCACCTGAGATGGTGGAAGGGAAGTCCCACAACGAAGCCGTGGATCTGTGGAGTTTGGGTGTGCTGTGCTATGAGTTTCTCGTCGGGAGTCCCCCCTTTGAGGCTGAAGGAAACTCAGAAACCTACAGGAGAATTTGTAAAGTGGATCTCCGGATCCCCGATTATGTATCTGATGGAGCTAAAGATCTCATTGTTAAGGTAAAGGAAATGTCAGGTTTCTTTTTTCTCTTAACTGTTAAAAGCCAAGTCAGTTTTTCTACACAGAGGCTTCAAATTAAAACTGTAAATGTTTTGTAAAGAACAAATGTATCATTTTCAGATGTAGTCACCACTATGTTCAGTGCAAGTGCTCCAGTGCCAATAAAATGCTTGGATTCCTGTTGGAAAAAAAAAAAAAAACCTTGGTTGTGGGTGTGATCACTGTTGCATCAGCTGCTGTAGTGTGGGTGTAATGTAATCAATCATGCATCAGCTGCTGTAGTGTGGGTGTAATGTAATCACTCATGCATCAGCTGCTGTAGTGTGGGTGTAATCACTCATGCATCAGCTGCTGTAGTGTGGGTGTAATGTAATCACTCATGCATCAGCTGCTGTAGTGTGGGTGTAATGTAATCACTCATGCATCAGCTGCTGTAGTGTGGGTGTAATGTAATCACTCATGCATCAGCTGCTGTAGTGTGGGTGTAATCAATCATGCATCAGCTGCTGTAGTGTGGGTGTAATCAATCATGCATTAGCTGCTGTAGTGTGGGTGTAATGTAATCACTCATGCATCAGCTGCTGTAGTGTGGGTGTAATGTAATCACTCATGCATCAGCTGCTGTAGTGTGGGTGTAATCAATCATGCATCAGCTGCTGTAGTGTGGGTGTAATGTAATCACTCATGCATCAGCTGCTGTAGTGTGGGTGTAATGTAATCAATCATGCATCAGCTGCTGTAGTGTGGGTGTAATCACTCATGCATCAGCTGCTGTAGTGTGGGTGTAATGTAATCACTCATGCATCAGCTGCTGTAGTGTGGGTGTAATGTAATCACTCATGCATCAGCTGCTGTAGTGTGGGTGTAATGTAATCCCTCATGCATCAGCTGCTGTAGTGTGGGTGTAATGTAATGTAATCCCTCATGCATCAGCTGCTGTAGTGTGGGTGTAATGTAATCCCTCATGCATCAGCTGCTGTAGTGTGGGTGTAATGTAATCCCTCATGCATCAGCTGCTGTAGTGTGGGTGTAATGTAATCACTCATGCATCAGCTGCTGTAGTGTGGGTGTAATGTAATCCCTCATGCATCAGCTGCTGTAGTGTGGGTGTAATGTAATCACTCATGCATCAGCTGCTGTAGTGTGGGTGTAATGTAATCACTCATGCATCAGCTGCTGTAGTGTGGGTGTAATGTAATCCCTCATGCATCAGCTGCTGTAGTGTGGGTGTAATGTAATCCCTCATGCATCAGCTGCTGTAGTGTGGGTGTAATGTAATCACTCATGCATCAGCTGCTGTAGTGTGGGTGTAATGTAATGTAATCCCTCATGCATCAGCTGCTGTAGTGTGGGTGTAATGTAATCACTCATGCATCAGCTGCTGTAGTGCGGGTGTAATGTAATCACTCATGCATCAGCTGCTGTAGTGTGGGTGTAATGTAATCACTCATGCATCAGCTGCTGTAGTGTGGGTGTAATGTAATCACTCATGCATCAGCTGCTGTAGTGTGGGTGTAATGTAATCACTCATGCATCAGCTGCTGTAGTGTGGGTGTAATGTAATCACTCATGCATCAGCTGCTGTAGTGTGGGTGTAATGTAATCACTCATGCATCAGCTGCTGTAGTGTGGGTGTAATGTAATCACTCATGCATCAGCTGCTGTAGTGCGGGTGTAATGTAATCACTCATGCATCAGCTGCTGTAGTGTGGGTGTAATGTAATCACTCATGCATCAGCTGCTGTAGTGTGGGTGTAATGTAATCACTCATGCATCAGCTGCTGTAGTGTGGGTGTAATGTAATCACTCATGCATCAGCTGCTGTAGCTCTTCATCTGACCAAAAAGTCATTCCTTCCATTGACTTTAGGTTGTCCAAACAGGTGGGAATCACTTGGAGCTAGATCTAGCGAGGATCGGGAAGATGTAGTACACACTGAAAATGGAGGTCTTCGATGTTTCAAGCAGTGTGGGGTTGAGCATTGCTGTGTTGCAGAAGGATACCTAGTTCACAACTAGGCTGTGATATCTGTGCCTTTCCTATTTCAGTAAATCCTTTGTCGTCTTTAATGACGTGCTTGTTTATAAGCAGTGGGGCTGTTTCTTCTTACCCACAATGGGCCCCAGAACCTACATGGAGAAGATGCCTACAAACAAAAATGGGTATGGACGTTCACAGCATGCTCAGCGGGCAAAACAGTCAACGAAGCCATTGGCGCCTTCTCCATGACAACCAGTATTATGACAATGGAGGTGATGGCAGTAACGCAAGCGTTCACATGGCTTGAAACACAAAACTGCACCTACACATGTGTACTCAGTAATTCACTGAGTATGATCCGGAGGGTTCAGGCAGGTTTGGTGCGAAGGCAGTGGTTTGAGTCATTAAAAAAGCTTACACAGTCACCTTTATTTTTGTTCGGGGGCGAGGGTATGGATTGGAATGAAAGAGCTGGATCTGCTATCAGTACTGATGGTCAACCTGTGGATCATGCTGTCATTAATTTCCTCAGAGAAATGGAAAGGGTGGAGGACTTTAGGAGCAGTGAGTCCATATCACTCACCAGAATGATAGACTTGGAAGTTAAGTTATGCAAAGCGAAAAATGAGGTGCACACCAGAGGACTTCTAAATCAACATAGAACTGCTACTCTTAGCCACCGGACGCTGGGGTTCATACTGAGGGGAGGATCTGAGCACCTATGGACATATACGATGTGCAGTGATGATAACCCAGCTAACAAATTAACTCTGTAGATGTTGCTGTGTCTTGATTTGTTAACAACAGTGACGATTTGTTTGTATCAATAATTTTACAATCCCCAGCTCCTCCGCTATGACCCTAGAGCAAGGTTGCCGCTGTCAGAAGTTCTCAAACATCCCTGGGTGGTCAAGAACAGCCAGGAGGCAGGAGCAGCCACCCAGTCATAACATTCCACTTGACATTTTGTTTACAGACCATTATTCTGTGACTGTATGTTGGTTTAAACCACAGCTATTCAACTAAGTTTACTAAGATGCCAATGTCTTGAAAACGGGGGATCTCCAGTGGCTCCAGCCCCAACACAGAAAGATCATTAATATAATACACCTGGCAATGATCCACGGGCCACTTGCTAGGCCTCCGGGGGCCAGATTTGGCCCACAGGCCACCAGTTGAATAGCCCTGGTTTAAACCAAGGGAAAGTGGGCGGGAAGGGGCTCTTCCCCTCTGCTGTGTTCTTGTTCATTAGTTACTCTTGCAGAGCCTTTATGCTAAATAGACACTAAAATGTGGTATATAGGTTTGAGTTTTCAAGCCTAACAATACAAACTAGGGGTTGGCTTATTTAGTGGGTTTAAAATGCTTTAGGCCTAACTCAGAATTTGGATTCAAAAACTGCTAGGTGGACTTGTACACCATAATTTTTGGCAATCGGAAAGTACGGGAAACTCTGCAATTGAATCTGCTGTAAGTAAATGTATAAAATGTTTAGTAATTTCTCAATTTGTTTCTGTTTAACTGTTCTGGTAATTTCCCTTTGTGGCCACCTTACTTTTGTGTGAAAATAGGAAGATACATTTTTTTTAATGCCTATGGAAATGAATACAAAATACTCAAATACTAAATTTAGCAAGATTGATTAACTCAGTGGTCTGGTTCCTGATCTGGAGGAATTGGTGGAGTGTGAAATGCTAGAGATTAAGGTTCAGGGGCTATTTTACTTAAAAACTGACCCCTCCAGGGTTGGGCACTGCAAGATTAACTGCAGATGACTCCAGTCACCATTCAGACGAGTATCCAGTAGGAGTAAATTCCAGAAAACCTCAACCATACATCAGGGCTAGTTCCCTTTCTCATGTAACATTTCTGGATTGTTCTAGGACTAGTTGTTTGTTCACTAATTTTTCAAATGAGACAGTGGGGGGACAATTGATTTGCACTGGCGCAGGAACAGTGCAAGTGTGAGGAAACCTTGCAACCTTAAGATGCAAAAATGAACCTGGGCTATCACAGAAGAAAACTATGGCTTTGAAGTTGAAGATGTTTACACACATCTGGCAGTGGATTTGTGCGTTATCATGTTCCTTCCTTCTACGAGGGGGCTTCAGATGAAAACCTTAACAATGTGACAAAAATGTAAACAAGCATAGAAGATCCAATACTGATACGACACTGCCCGCGACCAGAACAGTCACACTTTTAAGTCCATCTCTTTTTTAGAGCAAACTACAAGTCTGTTTCATGTCTGCACTGGTATCCGTACTGTTGAATGCAAATGAAACATGAGTAGGCATTGTTGAGAAATATCTCCTGGTAGTAGAAAAGTGGTTTCTGACAAAACAAGAATGAGAGTCCGTTATAAAATGTATAAAAACTATCAATTTGGTGGGAAAGGGACACGGGGAAGACAAGGAGATCAATATTCAGATTATCTGGTCATGACATAAGTGACAAGACTGAGCCTCTTCGGTTGATTGTGTGACACCTTGGACCATGACTTTTTACGAGCATGGCACACAATGATGCTGTTAATAAATATCAGTTATGAAAGAGCAGTTTTTAAATGCATATTTGTAAATTGTGTTAATATCTGTCATGTTTTTTGAAAACTAAATTTACAGCACACCGTCCCTATCTTTACTGCCAGGCGCAAAGTTCCAACCCATCTCACCTTTCTCTTGGGATTCGACCAGATCTCCTGGTCACTGCTTGCAGCACTTTGATGATCTGTGTCATGTTTTCAAGTGATGATGATACAATATTTTGATCATTTCCAGTCAGCCATATACCATTCAGCTTTCTAAGCCAGTACTTCTCATGAACCCCTGTGGTGCTTTCTGTCTTCTGTTTCTACTTCTCCTTTGTGCACCTTCATGCTTATTTTGTAGAGACTAGAGTCACTGCCTCCCTAACAAGCATATTATAATAATTTTCTCCTAAGTCGCCATGCATCTCTGCCTGAGCGGCAAAGGAAGTAACTGCATACAAGGAAGCCAGTCCTGCAAGACATGTATTCTGGGACAAGACTAGTCCACAAGTGGAGGAGAAACCGCAACTTTCTGCCAGAGTTCACAGCCGGTGAATGCTGTGAAAACCAGTGGCCTCCGCCCCCCTCCCCAGGAATTGATGCTTCCACCCCCAGCGGGTGATGCTATGCTTCCACCCCCAGGCAGTGATGCAACTCTGCATCCCAGCTTGACGATTGGAAGTGCATAAAGAATCTGGAGTAAAGCAGAAAGAAGCCCCGTCATTGTCACCATTTCTGCAATATAACAGTGCCTTCTAGCTTGGCTTTGTGTGGAGTCTAAAGATATGCACAGTAGAGCTTCAGAATACAAATTTAATCCGCTCCACAACTGAGCTCATATGATGAATAACTCTTAGCCTGAAACTATTCTTTCTTTATTAATATAAATAATTAGTTTCAGCCCTTTAACAGTCACACACATAAAAATCCATTGTTAGTTTCGTTAAAGGGGAAAATGTGTGGCTGGGCTTTTTAAACAAAACTTTTTGCCAGCAGCGGAAGACAAGGTTAATTCGGACAATGATGCTACCGCCAATGTTAACTAATCCATTTAGAAGTTATAATGTGCTGCTTTTGGGCAACACAGAGAGTTCTCTAGCTGGCAACCTGGATTTTGTGTCATATTCTGGGGCAAACAAATTTGTGAGCCTGACTTCTTTTTCTGAACCTTGAGGTACTATTGTACATTGTTTAATGTTGGTGTGGAAAGAAAACTTTCCCACAACTATGTAACTTTAACTTTATGGACTGTCACCAATGTAAACTGATACAACATTTGAAAAAAAAAAAAATTGTGTTTTCAGGCCGTGACAGATTTGTACCTAATTGTTCTAGTATGTGGAAATGTACCTGTCCTGA
Organism: Candidula unifasciata; assembly: GCA_905116865.2. Classification (NCBI taxonomy): domain Eukaryota; kingdom Metazoa; phylum Mollusca; class Gastropoda; order Stylommatophora; family Geomitridae; genus Candidula; species Candidula unifasciata. Next base: position 336,209 of record CAJHNH020001324.1, read on the forward strand.
CAAGTTGGTCTATACTGCTTTATTATACTAGTAATTTGACTGTCGTGGCAGTCGGTAAAGGAATGACTGATTGGCTCCAGTAAACTTGGTAACTGCTAACATATTTATGTGTTTACTTGCTGCAGTAACCTTGGTAAACTGCTAACATATTTATGTGTTTAATTGCTGCAGTAACCTTGGTAAACTGCTAACATATTTATGTGTTTACTTGCTGCAGTAACCTTGGTAAACTGCTAACATATTTATGTGTTTACTTGCTGCAGTAAACTTGGTAAACTGCTAACATATTTATGTGTTTAATTGCTGCAGTAACCTTGGTAAACTGCTAACATATTTATGTGTTTACTTGCTGCAGTAACCTTGGTAAACTGCTAACATATTTATGTGTTTAATTGCTGCAGTAACCTTGGTAAACTGCTAACATATTTATGTGTTTACTTGCTGCAGTAACCTTGGTAAACTGCTAACATATTTATGTGTTTAATTGCTGCAGTAACCTTGGTAAACTGCTAACATATTTATGTGTTTACTTGCTGCAGTAACCTTGGTAAACTGCTAACATATTTATGTGTTTACTTGCTGCAGTAACCTTGGTAAACTGCTAACATATTTATGTGTTTAATTGCTGCAGTAAACTTGGTAAACTGCTAACATATTTATGTGTTTAATTGCTGCAGTAACCTTGGTAAACTGCTAACATATTTATGTGTTTAATTGCTGCAGTAACCTTGGTAAACTGCTAACATATTTATGTGTTTAATTGCTGCAGTAACCTTGGTAAACTGCTAACATATTTATGTGTTTACTTGCTGCAGTAACCTTGGTAAACTGCTAACATATTTATGTGTTTAATTGCTGCAGTAACCTTGGTAAACTGCTAACATATTTATGTGTTTACTTGCTGCAGTAACCTTGGTAAACTGCTAACATATTTATGTGTTTACTTGCTGCAGTAACCTTGGTAAACTGCTAACATATGTGTTTACTTGCTGCAGTAACCTTGGTAAACTGCTAACATATTTATGTTTAATTGCTGCAGTAACCTTGGTAAACTGCTAACATATTTATGTGTTTACTTGCTGCAGTAACCTTGGTAAACTGCTAACATATGTGTTTACTTGCTGCAGTAACCTTGGTAAACTGCTAACATATTTATGTGTTTACTTGCTGCAGTAACCTTGGTAAACTGCTAACATATTTATGTGTTTACTTGCTGCAGTAACCTTGGTAAACTGCTAACATATTTATGTGTTTACTTGCTGCAGTAACCTTGGTAAACTGCTAACATATTTATGTGTTTACTTGCTGCAGTAACCTTGGTAAACTGCTAACATATTTATGTGTTTAGTTGACAAATTCTGTACTCTGATTATTGAATGTTTCCTAAAGATTAGATGACTCAAATAAATTAAACGGTAAATAGTGTATTTTTGCTTGTTGTGCCTATTTGTTGGGTTAATATTTCCACCCAGGAAACCATAAGGAAATTCGCAGTTCAGATATCTGCAACTGGGCAAATAAAATGTAGGTAAAAGTAAAGATGGCACTGTTGGGGGGGGGGGGGGGGGGGTGTGTGTGCGGCGCAGCGCTAAGAACTACCTCACTTCTGATTGGTCGACCTTCAGCCCAGCTCACTGCTGACTCATTGACCTTGAGACACCCGACCTTTACACAAGGTGACGAGGGTGTTCCCCAATGTCGTTGATATCGTGTCTTCTATATTTCAGCACCTTTAACACCCCAAAAACATTGATAAACTGGATCTAACACACCATCTCTATAGATAGTGATGAAAACTGTCACAAGCACTCTTTCTCAGAATAAAAACTTAAAATTAAGACAACACAGATAGCAAACAACAGAGTGGCACACCTTTAACCCCCAGCAGGTAATAACCAGTCAAAGAAAGCCATCAATGGAATGTGACCTACTTTCTATAGGGAGACTAACGTTTCTTCAAATAAAATGTACAAACAACCAAAGAAACAAAAAAAGAAAGTAAGGCCACAGATGTAAATGGGGATATTAATTAATTGTGCTCAATGTTCACTTTCCAGTCTCTGCTGTATGATGTTGATAGTCATGTTTTTTTCCATTCTTATGCCGGTGTATTTTTGGTCATTTACGCCTGCATCCTCTCTGTTGGTCTACCTCTACCTCTCGTTTCCAACCTTTATACTGTTATCTACCGAAGAAAGAGGGGGGGAATGGGGGCACCAGACTCCCTATCAGGCATGGTGTCAAAAGTGATTACCTGGCAACTGTTGCTCCAAGAGTGCATTTGCCTGAGAGGAAAGGAACCAACACTCAGCATACAAAAAAAAAAGCAGATCAGTAAAATGAATGTGCACGCAAAATTACAGTTTTGGAATAAGACTGAAGTCCAGAAGTGGACAAACAACCTGAAATTTCAGCCAGTGAATGCAAAAAGGAGGATATTGTTATGACAGACTGGAGTTTTCACCTTCCTACAATGTGACTAAAGAAAGCAGATTGTCTCCTTCAGAATGGCTCAAGGATAAGCATTTCACAAAATGAATAGTCTGTGCAATATATCTTTGCCAATGTTTACAGCACAACACTGGGCTGCCACGCTAACAAAATGTGCTATAAGGATGAAGAAGAATGATACCGTGGCCACACAAAAAACTTCAGGCCATCAAAAAAATATAAACAAACATCCAATAGTTTGCCATTGCTTTCTGACTTCAACCACCCATAATCTGGAATTATGAAACTGTGTTTATAACCCTTTATGAAACTGGATTCATATCTAAAAGTTTAAAATATAGGCAGTGATTGTATCCGACTCCATGAACATGCTCCAGAAGATACCAACAAGCGGTATGCGCTCTGAATGAGTAGAAAGCATCCAAAAATCGCACTTAACCTAACACACCTGGATCTACACCTGACTGGGCTAGCGGACGACGAATCTCTGACACTAACACAATTGCGTGACACAGGAGTAAAACATGCTGAAGTACGTCTATGCTGCCTTTGAGACCAAGATAGGAGACATAACCAACTTCCCATGGGAACAATTAGTAGAAGTGCTTTGGAGTGGCTGCTGCATCAGAGGACTGAGAACGCATGGGAATGCCCAATGTGCAGTGACGTTGATTGTGATTACATAGGTTTAAAATAGGAAAAGAATGACAATTATTGAAAAATTCCACATTTATTCACACTGCGAAATTCCTGAGACAAAAGTATGGTTCAGAGTGTAAAATGTGAACAACTGCCTCGAGTACAGAAACGTTACCAAAATAGATTTTCAGTTGACCAATTCAATACAGACAACTAGTTGACAGCGCCTGAGGTCTTGGTTTAACCCCTCACCCTCATAACTGTTTAATATAACATTATTTTAAAAAGTAGGTCACGACTGTCATGATTCCTGGAATAAAGATGTATACTAATTTCACAGGTCACTAATGAATTCATTATAAATGTATTTAACATTTTTGAATTTTTCGGAATATATAAAGATAAATGAAAGGAGTAATTAATAAACATGATCGGGCGGAACATTAAATTGACCCCCCCCCCCTACCCCCCAAAAAAACTTTTATTTGGTGACCCCCACGACCTTTACCGCAGGGGTTTATGAGAAAATGTGACCTAATCTTAGCCTTTTAAAAGCCACTTAGCATAAAGGAAAATCCCTTTAAATGCTAATGTTAGGTAATTTAATAATATTCTGACCTGAATGTTTGCACAGGCCACAGGTGCTCCGTCTCCCTCTGCAAATGTAAGGTGCAGGTGCTAGCTTCATTCGCTAGCTCCCTTCTCCATGTGTTTTTTGCTTTGCCTTTATTTCTATGCCTCTGTGTAAAGACATTCCCATTTACTGTTTTCACTGTGTGTCCTATTCAAAGCCAGCATCTTTTCTTCACCTCTTGTTTTACTTGAATTTGATTGCCAGCTGTTAAGGAATGATACACTGCCTCTGTTGGCATCTGTGGCTTAGGCATTGCAAACACGCTTCATAATGCCGGGGTGCCAGGTTCGATCCCAGCTGCAAGCCTTGTGTTGGTTTCGACAGTAGTGAGAAGCCAACCGTCCAGCAAGCAATGGCAAACTACCGGAGGTAAATTTGCCTAGAAAAATACCTCAACAGCCAGAAAATGCTGGGGTTGGTTCTGCTATTCCCGTAAAGGATATGCAACTAACAACACTGCCTTCAAGAGAGAATTACAATCAAGTTAATCTGCCAGTATCAACATTAGAATCAACATGTTATGTGGATATGGAACCAAAGACTGATCCGGAAGAAATATGACTGCTTACAATATGTAACATTATAAAACCAAACTATTTACATCAGCTGTACATGTGTTCAAGCAGATTTCAGCAGTTACAATCTCACAACTGGGTCTACAGGAAGAAACATAGTAATGCTTACTGCCAAGGCTACTTTCTTTGCCATACATTACCTTTTTGAGCATCATTTAAATAAATAGAGAAGTCTGGCGATCTCTCTGGCAAACTCTACCTAAAGGTGGTTTTAACAGATAATAAATTATGTTGCATCACAATTTTTTTAAATCAATAGTTTTTGCCCCAAATAGGATTTTAAAAAAAAAAGATTTTGGGGTAAATATACTTATCATGTTTTCACACTATGCAGCTGGAACTAGTACCAAAGCTGTCATCGACATACTGGGCACTGTCCAAACAGATCGTGTCAACCAAAACAGCTTTCTTTTTGTAAGAACGTTTGGCCACTTTTAAGAGTAAACTTATCAACTATGCCCCCTCCCCCAAGTGGGTCAGCTGTCTGGTGAGAATGATCGCCACCTGCCATCACGCAGTGATTACAGACCAAGAAAGTTCAGCTATAGAGCTAGAATCAAACAGAGATTCTTCAGAGAGCAGGATAGATTGATGATTCAGTTTCTGTCTCTCTTATCTCCAACAATTTACAGGTTTTAGTGTTCCTCGCTCCCACTTAGTCCAGCTGTTGTCATACATAACATGCTTCAAATATCTTCCCCGTCATCTTTCTAATCTTATCACAACACTACACCCTCCCTACTGCATAATCCCGCTAATTCTATCATAATTTTTAAGCTTCTAATATTATAATTCTCTGCCTTCTAATCCTTGTGATCACAATCGTTAACATACTAATTCTAGTGATCCCATCACAATATTAAACCTTCTCTACCTTATTATCTTGCTGATTCTATCAAAATTCCTCTAATCCTATAGGAATTCTCTTCTTTTTATTTCTTGTGTTTTGTGTGTATCCTGTGTGGCAAAGACTGCCACTCCCGCATCGGACTTTACAGTCACAGCAGATGCTGTTCCCAAAGCCAGCGGCACATCTCCATAGTCCCCCGGGACTGACGGATGCCATTATTATTTCTTGTGACACAATCCTCAACCTACTAATCCCAGTGATTCTATCACAATCCTCACTCCCCTAAACCTATTGATTCACAAACACAACACTAGAAGCCATGTCATCCTTACACAAAACACCAAAAACACAATAAAATCAAAATCAACCAAGTTCATTCACTGGTTCTCTTCTCAGTGTAACATAACAACGCACCAGCTAAGTAAGTACCAAGACAAATGTAGAAAAGAAAAAAACATCAGTACAAAATTTGTTTACAAGGAATATTACTACCAATAGTAAGTAAACACAAAAATAACAAGCTGAATCTCAATAACAAAACTGTCACGGTCTAGCGTCTGCTTTTCTTTTTCTGGGGGGATTTGCTCTTGCCACCGCTGCTGTCTCTGCTTCTCTTTTGGCCGCCACTACTGCCTTTGTCCTGACCTCTCTTTTGACTGCTACTTCCACTGTCCCGGCCTCTCTTCTGGCTGCTGCTGCCGCCGCGGTCTCTGCCCCCCTTCTGAGGCTTGTGTTTGTGTGAGCTTCTTACCTCGGGCATCAGTTCTTCATCTTTCTCTTTGTCAGCTGAAAACAGTAACAAACACTTTCTTCAATACACTCCTAAAAAACGGCCACTTCTGCAGTGTAACAGAGGGTCTATAACTTCTTCATTTCCAGTGAACTCATCATACGTTTATTAGTTATTTCAAAAATAATATAATTTTCTTGTTGTTTTCAATCACAGACAGTTGTAACAATAACCCCTTGTATCTGAATGTGACTGCTTCTGTCTCACTGTGTATCTGTTGGAACTCTCAGATCTTAGTGTTTATTGCTGCAAAGTTCAACTCCTTGTGATGGAAAGGGTTGAAACAATAATTACTTGGGACTGAGAGAGTTAAGCCTGAAGATCTAGGGCCGCATGGCTAGTGCAATCACCACAGACTGTGCAGGTCAGAATAGTCTTTTTGTCCCCAGACAGAAAAAATGCACAACCTAACCAATGCGTCAAGACCAGGTATTCTGTATGACAGCCCAGCATTCTCAATTACCAAGCCAGCTGCTCCTCTCCAAAAGACCCTCTTATTAAAATCAATAGGATTTTTTCGTGCCTTCAGAAAAATTAACACCAACTAAAGAAAACAATATATAAATATCCTACAGATGTCTGCCCTACTACGTCAAAGTTTGCAGGCTGCATTACTTTGTTCTAGGATAAGGCATCAAGAGACAACAGATCAAATAGTTTGGGCATGTGTCAAGACTATCAGACAGTGCATGACAGAGAACATAATGGAAGAGGAACTAGAGGTCGACTACACAAGCCATGGATAGACGGAATATCCGAGGCTGTAAATACCAGCATCCATGCAGCACATACCCAAGCTCACACCCGATGCTTCTTGAAAAGCTGACTTTGAAAGGCACAACAGGACTAGAAAAGAAGAACACGGAGAAGGCTAGTAACACCCCCCCCCCCCCAATACACCACCGCCCAACCTGTTTGCACAAGTTCAACAGCAGGTTTGGTATACACCTTCCAACATTTAGTGTTGACAGAGTAGTGACACCCCCCCCCCCCCCCCAATACACCCCCGCCCAACCTGTTTGCACAAGTTCAACAGCAGGTTTGGTATACACCTTCCAACATTTAGTGTTGACAGAGTAGTGACACACCCCCCCCCCCCTCCCAACCTGTTTGCGCAAGTTCAACAGCAGGTTTGGTATACACCTTCCAACATTTAGTGTTGACAGAGTAGTGACCCCCCCCCCCCCCCCCCCCCCCATCCCCCCCCCCACCCCCCCCCCCCCCCCCCCCCCATCAAAATGGGACCCTATAACCCACAGGGGGATTTCAATTGTCCACAATCCTCTGCTATGTGTGCTTTCAGATATCTATCTCTTCTATACAATGGTTCAGTGAAAGGACAATCCAGTTATCAAATGTAACATGTATAGTATCCATTTCCTCGTCTCTTTAATTCCTTGAATTTTGTTTAGTTATATCCTAAGTTTGGCATTAGTGATTTTATCGTACTATTTTATTCTTTCTATTGTAGACATGTGCCAGTTAATACACGTCTAGTTTATTCTAATGTTTTTAGTCTCTGTGTTTCTGCTCTATGTAAAAGTACTGATTTGCTGTTAGTGTTACAGTTTACAGTTTAGGAAAGTTATTTCCTTTGACCTCTACAGGTTTCCTAGTGCTGCAAAGCCCCCAGCCATCTCCTAGTTTTGTATTCTAAGTTTTATGTTTCTACATTCTCTCCCAGCTATGTCTAGATTTCTGCCCTCATAAAACAAGGGCCTATAATACCCATACTGTCAGTCAAACCAGATCTGCCTAAGTTACAGGTGAATGTCATACCATTAAGCCAATCAACCCTCATTGAAAGTCAACTTTGTGCCTCAAAGGTCAGTGATACCAACAACAAACATGAACAGATAAATCTACCAACACATACCTCGCCTGGCCTCTTCCTCCAGCTCATCCCAATCTTTGCCACTCTCCTCGCTGGAACCCAGGTCAGAACCTGTGCACACAAAGTCAGGCCATATAACGCATTTATTCTTAACAATTCTGTCACATGTTATTCTCAACAATCCTGTCACATGTTATTCTAAACAATCCTGTTACATGTTATTCTAAACAATCCTGTCACATGTTATTCTAAACAATCCTGTCACGTGTTATTCTAAACAATCCTGTCACGTGTTATTCTAAACAATCCTGTTACGTGTTATTCTAAACAATCCTGTCACATGTTATTCTAAACAATCCTGTTACATGTTATTCTAAACAATCCTGTCACATGTTATTCTAAACAATCCTGTTACATGTTATTCTAAACAATCCTGTCACGTGTTATTCTAAACAATCCTGTCACATGTTATTCTAAACAATCCTGTCACGTGTTATTCTAAACAATCCTGTCACGTGTTATTCTAAACAATCCTGTTACATGTTATTCTAAACAATCCTGTTACATGTTACTCTAAACAATCCTGTCACATGTTACTCTAAACAATCCTGTCACATGTTATTCTAAACAATCCTGTTACATGTTATTCTAAACAATCCTGTCACATGTTATTTTAAACAATCCTGTTACATGTTACTCTAAACAATCCTGTCACGTGTTATTCTAAACAATCCTGTTACATGTTATTCTAAACAATCCTGTCACATGTTATTCTAAACAATCCTGTCACATGATTCAGTTTGAATCACATCTTCCACTGTTCCACACAGGTTAATTTTCATTGGAATGCCAGCCAGCCAAACCTGGGATCTCCCTACTGCATATTATGAGTTAGATTATCTTCACAGCACTCAGGACATATCCATAGGCGCTCAGACTCCCCTCTCAACACATTCATCAGCGTCCTGCGGTTAATAGTACCAGTCCTATGTTGGTAAACAAGACTTTGTGTGCGTCCTGTGAGCTTCTCATGCTTGGCTGTGCCGATCTTTACTCCCAATTTGCGTATTCTTAGAAGTGATGTGGACATGTTGCTTCCAAAATCCTCAGAACGTCCTATCTCTCTAAGGGCAATGACAATGTCTGCGTGATTCATGGGCCGGCCATCTTCAATTAATGCAGTGCCTGCCAGTCTATCATCAGCTCTCTCATTACCAACAGCGCCTGCATGCCCTGGGACGAATATGAAAGTAACTGCACACACAGGAGAATTTTGCAATGGCTCAAGCCACTGTCTGCGTAACCAGCCTGCCTCGACCTGCCGTAACATACTGAAAGAATCACTCAGCACACACACGCGGGAATAGTCCTGTGATCCCAGCCACATGAAAGCCTGTGTCACCGCCATCACCTCCACGGTCATGCTACTGGTGGTCAGGGAGAAGGTACCGCTGGCTTCCTTAACTGTTCTGTCTGTAGAGATGCCTGTCTGTAGTACATGTTCAGCATTTTGGGAGTCCTCATTCTTGAATTTCTTGTAAATATGGTTGCAGTGTCTGTTGTTTGCAGTACGCAATCTAAACATAATGGTCTGTTACTTTTTGGGAGGTTGATATGAAATGACTCCCATGTCTGCAATGGTGACACAAGGTGACCCCATTGCTGGGGGTGATGATATGGGGGTGACTCCAGTTTCTAGAATGGGGAAATGAGGTGACAAGACCATGCATTATAAAGCAACTCACGTGTCTGTAACTCATCAAAAAGAGATTATAACTGGAGCTCAGTAAGAGAACAAGTGGTGGTGGATGAGACAAGACACCAGTTATTAACAAAATGATTTGGCTGAGACAAGACACCTGCTATTAAAAAATTATTTGGATGAGACAAGACACCAGCTATTAAAAAATGATGTGGATAAGACAAGACACCAGCTGTTAAAAAATTTGGATAAGACACAGTACCTGCAATAAAATAATGATTTGGCTGAGACAAGACACCAGCTGTTAACAAAATGATGTGGATGAGACAAGACACCAGCTGTTAACAAAATGATGTGGATGAGACAAGACACCAGCTGTTAACAAAATGATGTGGATGAGACAAGACACCAGCTGTTAACAAAATGATGTGGATGAGACAAGACACCAGCTGTTAACAAAATGATGTGGATGAGACAAGACACCAGCTGTTAACAAAATGATGTGGCTGAGATGAGACACCAGCTGTTAACAAAATGATGTGGCTGAGACGAGACACCAGCTAGTAACAAAATGATCTAGCTGACACAACTTACCTGACCCATCATCGTCTTCCTCCTCCTCCCAATTACTCTCCTCACTATCATCCTCACTGCTCTCATCAAAATCAGATCCCTCTGAAGGCTCAAAAGCATCATCTTCTTCACTGTCTTCCTCCTCCGCCTCTTCCTGCAAAACATAATACATCAACAGCTATTAACTTAGCCTCCCTGTGTCTCTTCCTGCAAGACAAAATACATCAACAGATATTAACTTATCCTTCTGTGCCTCTTTTGACATGGAATTTTCACTGCCCATCCCATTTCCCCCCCTCCCTTTTTTTTTGGTTAAAGGAGGGGGGGGGAGGGGGGGGGGGGATTCTAGAAAGAAAAACCTTTAAAACCACAACTGTACAACAGGTAACACATTTAAAATTTCTCTAAATTTTATGACCCCCCCCCCCAATGTATAAATATATATGAAGAGAACAATCAACAAACACAAACAACAAGGCAAAGCATTAAATAGAAAACATTCCCAGGGACCTAAGAATCATAAGTGCCGGGTGGCCCATGCCTTGACTGCTATCATTGAGGCTTAGGGAATGTGACGTCAACCTGGCTTTAAAAGAGCTTCTTGGCTCAGAAGAAAACATCCCTAAATGCTAATTTTAGTTAATGTATTCAAATCCCGACAGAAATTAAGAGCAGAATTGTCCAGGCAAAGGCAGCATTTCAGAAGATGAAAAGTATCTCACGTAATAAATCACCCTCATTAAACATCAGCAAACGAGTACTGAAATATTATGTCCGAGCCTGTACTGTTGTATGGCAGTGAATCTTGGAATGTGAGCAAATAAATTAAGAAGAGTTTGGAGGCAACTGCGATGTGGTTCTGGAGAAGAATGTTGAGAATACATTGGACTGCCAGAATAACTAACAATGACTGCCTGGAAATGGCTAATGAAAGCAGAACATTATGTACAACAGTGAGGAGACAAAGTTCTTTGGTCATGTGATGAGTAAGGGAGCCCTGGAAAATATTGTGATGGCTCGAAACATCACTGGTAGAAGAGGCAGACCAAGAGAAATGATGGTGGATGGCTTAAGACAAGTGGCATGGAGGAATATCATCAGTGGAATTGATCCAGAACACCAAAGGCCGAGATCTGTGGAGATGCATGAACACCTACGCCAGTGGCGAGGCAATCAATGATGATTCATATCCTGACTCATTCGGCTTCTCCGGGTAAAAATAAAAAGGGCACAAACATAAAACAGAAGCACTGCTACTATTTTCATCAAGCAGGTAAAATTATTTTGTGTTGAGTGAAACATCTGGGATTTATCCTGTCAGAACTGTCACATCAAGTTACTGTCTCAAAAGGGTGGTACGTTTTAAAAACAATTAACCCCAGGATTACACAAGTATGCTTTCCCCTCTTTGTTTCTCTGAGGACACTACTGCATTGTGCTTGTTTACAGCATAGCTGTGATATTTGCACTTTTGGCTGACATATCCAACTTCTTTAAGCAACAGTTTTCCAGGTGAGCGTTCCTGGTTAGTTCTGGAGGACACACACAGGTACTATTTGTGTCAACTGAGCTAACAACATCACAGGTTAAAAGCGGCCAACTGACAAACACAGTGTACACAAGCAGCATTTGATCATTTAAAATCTACATCAGAAAATTAACTGCAAAATATAAGAAAGCAGAGCAACTGGAAATGGGAATAATGTTAACTCTTTGGGTACTAAGAGGAAGACATCATGCATTGATTTATAACAAACTCAACTGTCCTCTGGTACCGAATGAGTTATAGAGATTAGGAAATGGCAAATGTTAATGGGGGTAAGGAATGGAAAATGATATGGAGGTTAGGATATGGGAAAATGGTATAGTGATTAGGATACTGTAAAATGATTTGGTGATTAGGATATTGGAAAATTACATGGTGGTTAGGATACTGTAAAATGGCATGATGATTAGGATATTGTGAAATGACATGGTGATCAGAAAACTGTAAAATGACATGGTAATCAGGATACTGTAAAATGATGTGACTAATAGTATATTGGGAAATGACATGGTGATGAGGATATTGTGAAATGACATGATTAGAATACTGTAAAATGATACAGTGAATAGTATATTGTAAAATGACATGGTGATTAGGATACTGTAAAATGACATGATTAGAATACTGTAAAATGACAGGGTGATTAGGATACTGTAAAATTACATGATTAGTATATTGTGAAATGACATGGTGATTAGGATACTGTAAAATGATATGATGAATAGTATATTGTGAAATGACATGGTGATTAGGATACTGTAAAATGATATGATGAATAGTATATTGTGAAAAGACATGGTGATTCGGATACTGTAAAATGATGTGATGAATAGTATATTGTGAAATGACATGGTGATTAGAATAATGTAAAATGATATGGTGAATAGTATTTTGTGAAATGACATGGTGATTAGAATACTGTAAAATGATATGGTGAATAGTATTTTGTGAAATGACATGGTGATTAGAATACTGTAAAATGATATGATGAATAGTATAATGTGAAATGACATGGTGATTAGAATAATGTAAAATAGCTGCACACACAATGGGACCCCAGAACAAAGTAAACAAAAGAAGATATATCTAGCAGCAAAGAATGTTCTGGAAACTAAAGAATCAAAGCATAATGTTACAGCCAAGCAGTACGTAAGTGAACAGACACAAACATGAGATGCACACGAAGCAGACAAGCATTATGCAGTAAAAGTCATCACGTGGCACGCAGGCAACTTGTAGCCATAAAACCAAGTTCCTGTGTTTTCTCTTTTTCTTCTTTTCTCTAGTGGAAAGTTCTCGTTATCCATCCATTTTTGGACTCTGGCCTTGTTCCGCACCTGCATTCTACAATCCGGGTAATTTCTATGCGGAGTGTTGGCTCCTTACCTCTCAGGAAGACGCACCCCAACTTCGGAAGAAATCCCTAATTAGTTGGCAGTTATGACATGCTTATCAGGAAGTCAGTGGGTCTCCCCCCACCCCCTTTCCTCCCCACAATGACTCCTTGGAACCCACACAGGGAGGCAGAGAGGGTAACCTGCAGCCCTTAAAGCAATTCTGTGTGTTCAAAACCTGTTGAAGTGCTGGCCATCTTCTGTGCTGTTGTACACACATCTCCAGATCCATCTCCTCACATTTTGACTCAAGACGGGATATTTGTCTTGTCAACAATTTGCCCTTGGAAATGTAACCGACACTGAACTTGTAATATTGGCCATTTATGTTACCCAGACAGTATACACATCCATAATTGTTCAACTGTAGTCACATAGCATACAATATAGTAATTATTGACAGTATTTTACAACCACACAGCATATTACATAAAAATGCACAAAATAGCCACATAATTAAACTATACTAACTATTCATTTTATACAGGTCACACAGCATATAAATTCAATCCCAAATGTAATTTACAGTAACAAAACATACCAAGCCCTAATTTTTCGCTTGTAACAACACAACATGTAAGTCCTCAATGTTACAATAATAAAACACCAATCCCTAATGTTAAAACAATAATAAAACAGCACAGCAGTGCTTGATTGTCAATAACAGTAGCGCAACATCCCAATCCCAAATTTTATATTAAAACACATACCAATCTTACTTTTATATGAAAATGCAACATACTAATCCCAATTTTACTTTTTAACAACAGTATATCAATCCTCATTGTTACAGCAACAAAACACACCAATCCCCATTATTATAACAAAACTGCACGCCAGTGCTATAATTTTGTTTCAGTAACACAACATGCCAATACCAAAATTTATATCAAAAAGAAAGTGCTTCTTCTTCTCTAGCCCTGATCTATCTTTCAACGTCAGGTGTTAAAGAGGCATTTGGTGTGAACCTTGATAGGTGCAATACAGGTGCTGGTATTTGCAGCCTCTGATATTCCATCTATCCATCACCTGTATGGTCAACCTCCAGTACTGCATCCTTTCTGTGACAAGGCTCTCTGTGGTCTTTCTCTTCTTTCTGTTCCTTCAAGTAAGATTTAAATCCACTGCCGGCTTGCTAGGCCTGTCACAGTTTAAGGTATTTAACCACATGGATCACATCCTATCTGGCAAGCCGGAGCCCAGTTAGCCTGAGACCTTACTACCTCAGTTATTCTCGGCTGCAGAGCTTGGAGGTGGAGGCTGGCTTGGGTGTCCTACGGGTCATAGACAATCTTCTAATTTTTGCTTTTCGACCTTCTAAGGATGAGCTGGGCAAGTGGAGAGCTGAAAATATGTCTTGTAAAAAATACTAGGTCCGTAACAGATTCATGCCAAGGAGCAAATGTAAATGGAAGCTGCAGTCAATGATGAAATAGAGGGAATAGGGAAACCCATAACCTCAAAGGCAGGTGTGGTAAACGCAAGCACATTCAAAAGTCAGGTAATCCATTACCACACAGTCAGCACAAATGTTTACTTACACCTCCCTATTTACAACACACATGAAGAAAGGGAAAACAAAAAAAGTTAACTGGTATCAAAATTATAAAACATACATAAAAGTAAGTAAGAGGAAATTGTTTACAAATAAAGGTGACCTGAGAAAGACATGGAATTGGGTGGGGGGAGGGGGAGAGAAGAACGACAGACAGCACTGGGAGATGCAGGCAAGTGTGAGAGAAAAGAAGGCAACAGACACAACATTTCAAAATTTAAAAAAAGCTGCAGCTTAATGCTGTGACACGCACTCAACTCAGTAGCTGGGAGACAGAACTATATCATTTCAGTCTAAATATGGAGGCAAATGCAATGGCTAAATATTGCCAGAAACATAAACCTGCCATGACTAAAAACAGTAAACCTGTGTATATTGCCATACTGACCGGCCATGTTGTAAACGGCACAACGCATGCACGTCTAGGCTCATCAGTGATGAACATTTCTAGTTTTGGACTGTTTGTGTCGCCACTTCTGACTACTTCTTTATGCATGTGTACACTCCTGGATTTGCTAAAACTGGAGATTGTGTTCACTGTTTTAAACAAGGGTAAGTGATGGATGTTTAGTACGATTTTCACTGGCAGGAGCAGAGCAACAATGGGATGACCCGTTTGTTATGAAACTGGAACCACAACTAAATGTATGCTAAATATGCTGAGACAGCAGTCTGTTCAATCTTTCTACAAGGGACTGATAAACATTATGTGTGCTTTTCGTAAACACAGGAGCAGAGCAACGATGGTGTGACCCGCTTGCTATGAAACTGGAACTATAACTACAGGATTAAACATGAATATTTTTGCACTTCGGATGGCTACCCTATGTTTTTAATGCGTGTGTATGCTAGATATGCTGAGACAGCATTCTGTCAATCTTTCCACAAGGGACTGTGATAAACATTCTGTGTGCTTTTCGTTAGCACAGGAGCAGAGCAACGATGGTGTGACCCGTTTGCTATGAAGTTGAAACTAAGACTACCAGATAAAGGAAAAAACAAAGTAGAACACCCCAGCTAACAGCTGTAACGGCCACAAAACTACCTTCACCTTGGTTTTAACACTAAAATGGATCATAAGTCATTTTCTACACGTTGAGTTACATGCTACTATGTACCCAAAAAAATTTAATGTAATTTGAAAACACCATGATGATCCTTGTACACCGTTGTACATCACATAAAACTTGCAGTTTATTCTTCCATGTTTTATCATGTGCAAAAATCTTCAATAAAATCCAGTCCTGCATTTTTGGTTTGTCTCCAGGCTTATTTTTGGATGTTCTTACCTCCTCAGTCCATTGTTTCCCATTTCAGTGCATGTTTGGCAATTCTGTCTCCTTCTCCTCTTTGCCTTATAACTGCTGATACCAGAAACATATTTCTTTGCCCTTCTTCAATTCATCCCATTTAATATTGATCCATTTCCTTAGATTTTTGTTTTCAAATGCATTCAACTTTTTGTTCCATATCTTTAGAGGTTCTTCAACTGTCACTGCATGATATATGTTAAACTGAAATAACACTAAATAATTTAAGGTTCCATGTTTTTTTAAAGGCTTCTAAAGGTTCCTGTTGCCGGCCCAATGTGTATCATTATTTCTTTTGTGTTACCCTGGGAATCACAATTGCTATCTAAATAAGTATACCGATTTGTTACTGATGTCTTTACACATTTGTATTTTCACAACTAACTTCTAATCCAACTGTTGATGCTATAATTGCTAAACAATCTGTTTTTCTTTGCATGTCACTTGAGTTCATTTGTTCTCATCTATAAACATTTTTTTTTAAACTGTACAAATTAACTTTTTTTTTCTTCTTCTTTGTTTGTTGAATTGCAGTCAGTTCAAAATCTTGACTGAAAGTAAATTTAATTTTCTTTACCCCCCCCCCCCCCCCCCCCCCCCCAAAGAGAAAGACAATGAAATAAAATTGGAAGAATTAGAAAAGGAAGAAAGTCTTTTAGGGATGAAATAAGGACAGGAGACAATACAGAGAAAGAAAGGTCAAAGAAAAGAGTAAAAGTAGTATACATACATCACTCTCTGGATCCAGGAAGGTCCATCCTCCATTGTCAAAGAAGCCCTCAGGATCATCTGTGATGGTCTTCATAATCTTGGCCCAGTTCAAACTCTGCACACCCTCAGTGTAGCGGATGTCACAAGAACTGCAGACACAGTGAGGACAGAAAGATATGCAATACAACTGTTTGGAATATCATGCAGTCCAGATTTAAATATAAGCTAAAAGAGTAGTGCCTATCAAGTCTGAGATGGTGTGCTCCAACAGAGGATAAAGAGATGGTTTTGCTGCCTGAGCTACTAAGTGTAGTGCTTGGTGCAGCCCTGTGAGCTGTGTTTTTCATGTAGAATGCCTTTCATTTGTGCAGCGGTTGTGTTGCATTTAATATGGCCGGTAGCCAGTTTACGTGTGAGCTGGTGATAATTTTATGTGCATATGGCCAACTTATCGTGCCTGCCAAATTCCATCAATGAAAACTGCATTTCTGGTGGCGGCTGTTGGCGCCTCTGGCAACTGAAACCTGCATTTACTGTGGCCGCATCTGGATTGATCTGGGACTAACTGTTTATTCACCAGCTTTTCAAATGCGGCAGTGAGAGACATTTAATTTGATTTTCACTGCCACCCGAACGGAGCAAGTATGGGGGAAATACCTGACTGCAGTGAAGCTGAAACCTCGACTAAGACTACGAGGATAAAGAGAAGAAGACAGGGGACAAGCCTGGCGGCACAAACAAATAATGCTGACTGGGACTCACTTGAGCCACTCCTTGACGTGGTCCAGCATGTTCATGGCGATGGAGTTGATCATGGCTGTCTTCTTGCTGTAATCCTTGAAGATGAAGACCATGTCAAAGTTCTTCAGCTGGAAGGAGACTCTCTCAAAGTGCACCAGCTCAATCTCTTCTAATGAGACCACAAATGGTGGCTGTGGAATCAGGAATATGTTTGTAACATGTGGAGATGATGGAGGTATCGACAGGGTGAACAACAACAAACAGGTGATCTTCAGGTTCAAGTAACATTAATCTCTCCAAATAGAGGTCAATTTTCATTCACAAGTTTGTTGGGCTGGTCGACTTTTCTGAAGTTTAGGGGTATGCCCCACTCTGTTGTTTGCTTTTTGTCTTGCCTTGCATTTACGTTTTTCATTCCGAGAAAGAACATGCCTGTGACATAGGTTGCAGCACACTCTATGGGGGGAAGGGGGGTTGTGTTAGGGCCAGTTTCTCCATGTGTCTGGAGTGTTGAAAGCGCTGGCGTTCTGATATATACAACACGCGATATCAACAGCATTGCGGAACACTCAGGTAACCTTGTGCCGAGGATACCGGTTCAGGATCTACCAATCAGAAGTGAGCTAGTGTGTATTTGGGCGAGGCATGGGGAGATTAACGTTACGTGTACCAATCTTCACCGTGAACAGTGACTGACCCTCAGGCACAATCTGGAAACCAAATGCCTCTAAGACCAAACTGGAATAAATGTTAACAGCAACTAGAGGTACACCTGACAACGCATCATTTCAATATACCATATCTGTGTGCTCCAACAAATCCATGTTAATGAAGAATGATATGTGTATTCGGACAACAGCAATCGCAATGACTGACAAATGAAGACAAATGTTTGTTTTTTAAACTGCAAAATTCAACTCTTTAGTCCCATGTTCTGTTCAGAGGTGGGTAAATTTTTTGTGATTTCACCTGGCTATGATGTTTAAATCTTATGGCTTTGTCTCTCTCTGTAAAACGATTAGCCCCCAATCAAGAGAAAGACACAAAGCACAAACCCTGTAGCTCCAGCGTTTCCCAAAGATTTCTATAAAAACTGCACTTGTAAACCAAAAAATGCAGTTTGTAAAAAAAAAACTCACTTTATTTTTAATACTTAACAACTTAGCCATGACGAGCTCAAGTGTTACGATGTTATAATTGCTTCTGTTCAAAACTGGGAAATGTCACTGATACCTTTTGCCATCCATCAATACTGTCAATGGAGTTTAGTTGGGGTATTTCATTATAGGAAAACAAGACATTTTATACTCTGCCATCTCATGCTGCTCTCTCCATATCCTGCCTTATTTATCTGTCTGACCAAGACACCATCTGGGGCTTAGTCAATACACTGCAGACTCACACACATAAATAAGGTATGAGCCAAACAGCTCTCTACCTGTGTCTTCATGCTGAACAGGCTCCTAAACAGGTCGTGTAAGACTGTCCTCCCGTAGAGTAGCTGCAAAGCAAAATGTGGTCACACACAGAAGACCTGAGAACTAAGCTTTGGGAAAAGCTAAGAGACTTCAAGCTGACAAGTTTAAAGCCTACAGCAGCTTACATGTATGATAAAAGATCGCTGAAGAAGAAGAAGCATCGATCTCCTATTTACTTCTTTGTGTTTCAAAACCTCTTTTATCTCTTTGGCCCCGCAGATTCCAGCTCAAGGACATTCTTCTTCGAGTTTACTGGCTGTAAACTCAGGCAGAAAGTTATGGCTGTTCATCCACTTCAGGACTTAGATCTTGTTCCAAACCTTGAGTTCTGCATGCATGTCCGCTAACAGATCTAGCTTATTTGTTTGCATCTGTTGATTTGTGGCCTCCCAGGCAGATGCAGTCCAACTTCCAAGGAAACAAAGCTAATTAATCAATGTTCATGACATGCTTGTAAAGGACAATGGGTCTATTCCTTGTTCCCCCAAACAATGATGCCCCAGAACCCATACAAGTAAAGGACATTCTAGAATATTATTTCCATCATGTTTAGCTGGCAATTAAAAACAACAGGCAGAGAGGGGAAGCAGTCTGTAGAAGAAACAAGAGGAAGTTGATATAGACCAGATCAAAAGGGGAAGATAAGGAGAGACAGAAAACAATGAAGAGATGGAGAAGCAGAAGCAAAATATGTTGAGGAATGAGGCAAATAAAACTGACACTGAAGGAGGATGACAAGAGCAAGAAAGAAAGAACAAAGGAGACAACACACAAGAATCAACAGATTTGTTTAACAAGAAAAGAAGAAGAGATAAGACACAAGAGAGAGAAGCAGACAGAAGCGTATCAAACTCACCTAAAAGAAATAGAAAGAGGCCACAGAAAATGATCAAACTTACCCATTCTGAAAGATTGACAAGACAACCACTGGTGGGCTGCAGCATGACTGTGCTCCTGAAAGGTGCTCCATAAAATCCCAGATCCCGGAAGGGAGAGTCAAACTCCACCTCCTGCTTGGTGATACTCTCCACCTTCTCACAGAAACTTTTGAAGGCAGACTTCAGCTTCTGTCTCAGCTCCCTCTCAGCCTGCATATCAGATTACAGACTATTTCACATATAAATAAACAGATAAAACATTTTAGCCACGTAATAAGATTGGCAACAGACAGGGCATCACAGAGAGCAATATTATACAGATACAACGGCAACAGAGCCAGAGGTCGACCACGTAGAAGATGGACACAGAAATACAATGAAGTCAAACTATATAAGAAGCAAACAGAAGAGTCCATTCCAGAGATCTCTTCCTGCCCTGACTGTGAGGAGTTCCATGAGAAAGAAAGAAAGAAGGAAGGAAAAGAAAGAAAGAAAGAAAGAAAATAAAGGAAGAAAGAATCAACCTTAACTGCTAACATATAAGTCGTAATATGTCCAGGCAATTAACAGTATTATCATCAACATGTGCCCTTCAAAAAACATAGGCAGTCATGTTTCTCAACCTTCTACAGTCACAGATTAAGTCAGTGCTCTTGTCCTGCCCTAACCACATAACCAGTATTTATCTCTTTGCCTTCCTCTTATTTTTTCCATCAATCTTGTACCTGAGTCCATTCCATCTCGCAGAATGTTCAAAAACACTACGTCTTATTTCTCCAATATGTTTGTTTGTTTGTTTATCAATCATCCCATGACATTCTTATATTTGTAATACGTAAATCCTCATATTTCCAAGCAATATGTACTATAAAAACTGTAATGATATTTCATGGAAGTATGTGAGCAATTTTTACAGTGCGGAGGCACCGATAGATATTACGACTAACTGGGAGCTTTCTTCAAAGTTGAAGTGCATCTGCCTGAAAGGCAAGTAACCAACAGTCTGCATACAAAAAAGTCAGATCCGTAAAGAAGATTTACACCCAAAAAACAGTACTGAAAGAAGACTCAAGCCCTGAAGTCGACAAACAATCAGAAGTTTCCGCCAGAGATTATAGCAGGCGAATGTGACGAAGAGCAAGCACAGGAAACAAAACAGTTTTACATTTTAGCTCATTAGTCTCCATTAACCAAAACAAAACAGTTTTACACGGTGGCTCATTAGTTTCCATTAACCAAAACAAAACAGTTTTACACGGTGGCTCATTAGTTTCCATTAACCAAAACAAAACAAAAACGAAAGAAAACAGTCTATGTCACTAATACCATTACAAGCACAACTCCAGCTTTGGTTACACGTGTTCCTCAACAGTGGAGGTCACACATCGAAATATCTTTTCTAAACAATGGTAGTCATGTAGAGCATTTGATATAAATAAAAATGGATTAAAAGAAATGTTAATTTTCTGATGTATGGAAACAATTATGGGACACGTTTAATGTAGTACTGGTTTAAACACTGACAGATAAGTCAAGGAATCCTGACATTCATGTTGTTACCAAATGAAGAAGAAGAAGAAGAAGAAGAAGAAGAAGAAGAAGAAGAAGAAGAAGAAGAAGAAGAAAGAAGTTTAGTAGAGAATCTTGCCTGTTCAGCATGTAGATCGTCCCTGTCATGCATGTGCTGGTGTTTGCCCAAGTCGGTAGTGATCTCACCCACTTCCGTGTAGAACTGGACATCAATGTGTTTCTTCTTGCCAAACAGGATGGCATTCTGTAGGAATATTCAAAATACTATTAATAACAGAAAAGATGTTAACTATCCATTTTTAGAGAAGACATCTAATGTGACACTAAGAATATAGGAATATTTCTAAAGGGACACACTAAAAATGGAGAAAATTTACTCTGCTCTTAAAAGGGTAGTTGATTCACTGACTTGTTTACAGCTAGGCTGCAATATTTGCAGCTTTCAGCCCAAAATATCAGATTTCAGAGTCCTCATTGGCTGCCTTGTAAAACACACATCTCAAGGGACAGTGCCACCCCCCCCCCCCCCATTTCAAGATGGCTGGCACCAAATTAAAACACGGGGGGGGGGGGGGGATTTTATGTGCTAATTCCTTTCTTCTGCCCTTATCCTCCAACTGAGCATAGTCCCTCGATCAACTCATCCTATTCTTTGCATTGCATTCAGGCCCCCCCCCCCCCATTTTTTTGTAACTTCTCTCTCTAGTTACCTTCTCAGTGTGATTTTTTTTGGGGGGGGGGGGGGGGGTTAGGTTCATCTTTATTTCTCTGACTTGCCTTAGGTTCTAGTGCAAAGATATTCTAGTTATACTGTTTGTTAACAGTTTTTCTCAATACATGCCCTACCCACTGCCTGTGTCTTATCCTCACTTCACGATTCACTGGAATGTTGTTCAGCTCTCCCAAAAGGCCCACCTGAGTGATTCTATCATACCATTTAATTCTCTCTATTCTGTGCATCATGTGACAACTGATCTAGCAATATACTGAGGCAGGCCCTATGTACCCAATAACCTGTACATTTCTGGCACACTGCGTGGTGTGGCCTGTGCTCCAGATGCAACAAAAGAAGATATGAAAAAAGACATAGTAATTATCTTACTTTGAGGTTGAAGTGCAGCAGGATAATCATCTCACCGTCGCAAGGCTGGAAGAAGGCGTGTTTGATGTTGTTGTACAGTATGTCCACTTTGTCCCCTCGAACAGACGTGAATCGGAAACCTGCGGACAGTTTGGTTCATGAAAAAGTGTTCTTGTCTGCACATTTATCAATAATGTTGGAAATGGGGAGGGGGAACGAGAGACACTGTAGTAGCAAATGATTAGAATGCTTGCCGACTCACCCCGTGGTCATTGTTACACATTGTCCTGGGTTCCAAACCAACCTGATCTGAAATGGTTACCAGGATATTTCCCGTAGTAAAGGCAGTCAGTGTTATACTGATTTCTGAAGGATCTGCTCATTCTTACATGACCAACCCTATTTAATGGCTCCAGAACTGACAGATGAAGTCAAAAGTGTACTTTTTAATTATCCTATTCTATGCAGATATTGAAAGAAAGAAAAACAGTTACACTCTACAGAATCTGAACTTTGGGGGAAATTGCCTCATAAACAGCATCCTGTCCCGGAAGCTGGGGTATTCTGGCCAAGTTAAATGTCAGGGTGGCCCGGAGAGAACAGTGATAGAGAGTAGTTTCCGGGAAGAAAGAGGCAAGGGCAGATCTCTACAAGGGTGAATACAAGACACTGAAGAAGCGTTGGCTATGAAAGCACATAGGGCTGGAAAATCTGCTACAGAAAGAGAATTTCAGGCATGTCATGATGAGAGCGACATTCTACAAAGTACCTGCTGGTTGGATGATGCAAGTATCATTGAATGAATATTTCCAGATGATTAATAATTGTGTTTTGTCCTTTTCCACGTTTTTGCTAAGTACAGCAGTACCAATTTGACGCTGGAGTGAAATTTTATAACTCTGGTAACTGTCGTAAGCCCTTCGACTTCCAGAGGTCTCCAAAAGCTTGAATATATTTCATAGTTTAATGGAGCCTGTCTTAGTAAACAAAATTCACATGATTGTATTATCAAAAACTGCATTTTTTGGAACAGCTTCAGCTATAGTCATATCACAAATGTCACAAACTTTAAATATCTAATATTCAATTGAATATCACACAGAATTGCCTCACTGGGATTGTAACATCTAGAATTGTATCATTTAAAATCAAATCCCACAGAATTGTAACATCTATAAATGTCTCACCTAAAACTGTATCATCTACAAATATATCACTCAAATTGTATCAACTAGAAATCTGATCTATCACCTAGAATTGTATCGCCTACAAATCTATCACCTAGAAAGATGCACAGGAAAGAAACAAAAACAAAACACACCCACACACAAATAATAATAAACAAATACCATTTGTGTGAGCTTCCAAGGTGCCAGAAATTCTCTTGGAGACTATGTTTGGACGGATGTACAGGTCTTTCAGTTTTGGGTTGCCTCTGTTTGGGTTGATGATCAGGGTGTCTTGTTTCACAATGCCCTAGATAACAACAGTTATATAGGTTGTCCCACAAGTTTCATTCAGATAAATGTTCAGTTTCAACTTTTGTCATTTCTGTACTACAAATTTGCTTCTGTTGCATAAAATCTATGTTGATAAATAAATTTCATTTGTTCTACCTTTCGTTCAATTTCTTCATTACTTTTCATTCACAGATGTGGCTCACCGCTGAACCATTTACATGCACACTGTATATTTCTAAATTTTAGTAATACAAACATTGTGCAACAATTTTTGTTAAATGACTGCAATTCTTTGTCGTGTGCGGCCCCGATGTGACTCATACGGCCCTGGGGGAGCCTCAGTTTGACATGGCTACTATTTATGAAAACTCATTTGGATAAATATTCTCCTCTGCTGAAGAACATCTATAAACACTGCTGGTGTGATTGATGCTTATAATAGCATTGGTGGTATGTTCCCAGGTATGGAAACTTATGACACGCATGTTTATTTTTCCCAGGTATGGGTGGGAACTTGGGATATGTATGTTTACTTTTCCCCAGGTATGGGAACTTAAGACACTCTGTGGATTATATGATGGGAATTTGTTAAGAATGACTCTCAGTGCAGGCAGATATTTCCATAAGTCTTTTTCCTCTTCTTTACGTTCACCAGCTGTAAACTCTGGCGGAAAATTCTGGTTGTTTGTCCACTTCTGAACTGCAGTTCTGTTCCAGACATTGTTTTTCCCATAATGGGGCCCCGGAACACACACAGGCAATTTCCATAAGTGAATGGATTACCTCCAGTATTCTGCCACAGGTCACATGAGGAGAATCACAGCACAGTGCATAAACATCTTCATATGATTATGTATAACAAACACAAAAAAAGACAGTGCATGTCAACAAGTATGTCACAAAAGCAACAAACTAAGGGTGTTCTGAAATCGGATGTGATGGGCAGAATAGTGCAGATTTCAACTGCATTTTCAAGGAAAATCAAATAAGGAAGAAAACTTAGTTCACTCAGAGCATATGTTCCATATGGGATAAACAACAGAAGATGAAAATGTGATCCTGATTCCGCTAATGCCAAGATGTCTACTCGTGCACACTCATCTGAAAGTTCAGAACCTGACAAGCAGTTGAACGCAGATTTGAATGAGGGTGAGATGATGTCTGCATGGATTTGAGTCAATAATAGAAATGAGGTGGTTCAGATGGCTAACTATTCCAAAACAGCGCAAGTTTTTGTCCTGCTAGGGCCACTGCTGCCGTCTCTGACTTGATTGGGGCATTTCATTAACCCTTTCGCCCCAGTAGCCTAGTAAACGTAATGCCAAAGACCCATAATTTCAGGATATCGGCTCTTCCCAATAATTTTTTTTAAAGCAACCATTTTAGACAGTTCCATAAAACAATTCATAACATTCCATTTTTGACATAACAAACCAATATAAATTACGTACTTATGAAATGGAATAATCCGTTTAAAATTAATGCAGCAGAGAATCAGCTGGATTACAGCTTCCTGAGGTTAAATAAATTAAATATGACTCATTAAAAAAATTAAATACGACTCATTTTTGACCCTATGACCATGGCCGCTGGAGACCTCTGAGACTAACGAGAAATCATGACATCGTAATTTCTATTAATAGCTAGTTTATCAAAAGGAAAACTCACAAATGATATTTTTAGTAATTATTGTCATTTGTTTGATCTATTAAACATTTGCACATGTGCAAATGGAATCAATGCTCTAAACAAGGATTACTGTTAACAAGTCCTTACAGCCGTGTGCCGTTTAAGCAGCTTTAACGGAACGTGCCACATACCTGAAGTGCCAGTTTCGGTACTTCCCAGGACGAAAGGTTTTTATCTCCTGTCTTTACGGAAAATACAGCAAGCTAACATGGCTTACTGGACCCAATGGAGCACAGAGTGGCAGCTCTATCTCTACAATATTGAGGCATGGGAGGAGAAGACAACAGTACCTCTTTCTCTCTCTCTTCAGCTTCCCTGGTTTTGAACTTCTTCTGAACTTCTTTGATGAGTCGGAAGGCGGTGTTTAAATTGGAAGATGGTGCTGATAGCTCGCCTGGTTCTTTAGTGTTGGAGCTGCGGTAAGTTCTGTTGAAATAACATATCTAACATGAACACCGCATACGTCAATTAATCCCTACACACACATGAAATGACATAACAATCTCTGATTCTTGAAATTGTGAAATGCCGCAAGATCAAATACCATCACAAGCACTACATCTCAGAAGATCAGCTACAAGAGCAAGAGGACGGCCACGGAAAATTTGGATCAACAATATTAAAGACACTCTACGCCAGCACGGCATGACAATAGCCAGTGGCAGCCAACGTGCACTGGATCGCAAATTATTCCTCCGCACGGCGTTTAACGGCAGAAGTGGTTTATGATGATGACACACACAAAAATGGCTGACACTTTCCATTTCTGCGGCCAGCTTTTTGTTCCAGTTTGCTCTCTAAGCAGCGGCAGTTTCTTCTTGAGGGGATCCTGAAAAAATACTGCAAGCGTGGAGTGGTGGTTGAGGCAGTGATTTCCTGGTTGAGGCAGTGATTTCCTGGTTGAGGCAGTGATTTCCTGGTGGAGGCAGTGGTTTCTTGGTTGAGGCAGTGATTTCTTGGTTGAGGCAGTGATTTCCTGGTGGAGGCAGTGATTTCTTGGTTGAGGCAGTGATTTCTTGGTGGAGGCAGTGATTTCCTGGTGGAGGCAGTGATTTCTTGGTTGAGGCAGTGATTTCTTGGTTGAGGCAGTGATTTCTTGGTGGAGGCAGTGATTTCCTGGTGGAGGCAGTGATTTCTTGGTTGAGGCAGTGATTTCTTGGTGGAGGCAGTGATTTCTTGGTGGAGGCAGTGATTTCCTGGTGGAGGCAGTGATTTCTTGGTTGAGGCAGTGATTTCTTGGTTGAGGCAGTGATTTCCTGGTGGAGGCAGTGATTTCTTGGTGGAGGCAGTGATTTCCTGGTGGAGGCAGTGATTTCTTGGTTGAGGCAGTGATTTCTTGGTTGAGGCAGTGATTTCTTGGTTGAGGCAGTGATTTCTTGGTTGAGGCAGTGATTTCCTGGTGGAGGCAGTGATTTCTTGGTTGAGGCAGTGATTTCCTGGTGGAGGCAGTGATTTCTTGGTTGAGGCAGTGATTTCCTGGTTGAGGCAGTGATTTCCTGGTGGAGGCAGTGATTTCTTGGTTGAGGCAGTGATTTCTTGGTTGAGGCAGTGATTTCTTGGTTGAGGCAGTGATTTCTTGGTTGAGGCAGTGATTTCCTGGTTGAGGCAGTGATTTCTTGGTTGAGGCAGTGATTTCCTGGTTGAGGCAGTGATTTCTTGGTTGAGGCAGTGATTTCCTGGTTGAGGCAGTGATTTCTTGGTTGAGGCAGTGATTTCTTGGTTGAGGCAGTGATTTCCTGGTGGAGGCAGTGATTTCTTGGTTGAGGCAGTGATTTCTTGGTTGAGGCAGTGATTTCTTGGTTGAGGCAGTGATTTCTTGGTTGAGGCAGTGATTTCCTGGTGGAGGCAGTGATTTCTTGGTTGAGGCAGTGATTTCTTGGTTGAGGCAGTGATTTCCTGGTGGAGGCAGTGATTTCTTGGTTGAGGCAGTGATTTCTTGGTTGGGGCAGTGATTTCTTGGTTGAGGCAGTGATTTCCTGGTGGAGGCAGTGATTTCTTGGTTGAGGCAGTGATTTCTTGGTTGAGGCAGTGATTTCTTGGTTGGGGCAGTGATTTCTTGGTTGAGGCAGTGATTTCTTGGTTGAGGCAGTGATTTCCTGGTTGAGGCAGTGATTTCTTGGTTGGGGCAGTGATTTCTATCAGTTACCATGCCACTCTGATATAGCTTAATCACAAGAGGCACTACTCACACTAAAAACTTGTGTCCTGCTTTGGCATGCACACAAAAAATAGCAGCACATGACAAGGGAACATCGCAACCCACAAAAAAATGAGTCACTGAGAACTAACACAACCACTCGACGCCAACCTGGAAGTCCATAGAACACATTAAAAAATGAAAAATAGAAGTTCTTTACACGTGATTTGGAAGTGGGCTGATGAGAGTGTTCCGTCTGTGGTGTCTGGTCACTGCATCTATGACAGGGGTACACAGTCTCTCGGATTCCCTGCCCAGTTGGTCCGAGCTGATGGTGACAATCTGTTCATCAGGTATAGCATAGACATATGTCAGAACAACCGTATGGGTTTGGAGGGCCGATTATAGGGAAAACAAGAATAGACCCACTGCCTACCCAAAAGCATGTCATAAGAGTCAACTAATTGGGAGCTTCCTTCGAAATCTGAGTGCATCTGCCTGAGAGGCAAGGAACCAACAGTCTGCACACAAATGAGTCAGATCTGTAAAATGGATGCACACGCAACACTCAGGTTCTGGAACAAGGACTGCAGTCCAGAAGTGGACGAACAACCAGAACTTTCCACCAGAGTTTACAGCTGGTGAACACAAAGAAGAAGAAGATATGCCAGAAGTCTGGCTTATTAATCTATACATCCAGCAAATTATGGTTACAGTAAGGTACAAGGTGTCCCTTTCCTCCTGGTACACATAGTAATGAGCAGACTGGTTTAGCTACTGCTGCCCTTCTAGGGGTTTGAACACATCAGTCCAAGCTGATAGGCAAGCACGCTAGCTACTACACTACAACACTCATGGTCCAAGTTTAGTCAAGTAAAACCACTGCCTGAAGTCAGAAGACACAAAATGATAACACAACTTACATTTCCTTCAAGAAGGTCATGTCTGGGTTTGGGAAGCTGCCTTCGTTTCTGCCCAGCGCAGAGCCAGGATGGAAGAAGTTGATTCTCAGGTACGTGTACTCTCCTTCTACAGACTGGCTGATATTCTGTTAGAAGGGAAAGAGAAGTAGGCAGGCTATACAATGACAAATAGTATTCCTCACAATAAAGTAAAATGATGTATCACACAACGGATGGGATTCTGACAACAGTCAATCACACCTTGTTTGGACTTCTTCGTTTGCCCCATTTTTCTTCTGGCTGTAAATGCATTGTGTCTGTTTAAAACTGAAACTATTCAGCTAATTCTCTGGGGATTTGGTTAGCCTTCCTGGTTATTTGTTTGTTTGCATAGCCTCCTAGTTGTGACGTCATTTTGTCCACTCATATGCAGCTGGTACCTTTAGCAGGCCTGGACTGCAACAGAAAACATGCATGCCGATTGAGCCTAAGAGTAAGACAGAGGCACAACAAATGCTCTCCATGCCAACTGCTCATCCACTGAGGTTTTCTTAAATGATACTTTAGCACTAGGATTCATCTTTTTCTTTTGTCTGGTCACTGTCAGCAGGTTATAGTCAAATGTCATGTTTTTCTTTATCTGCCTTGCGTTTCTCAGGTGGCTAAGGCGGTAGATTTGTTCACCTTTTTACAGGCTTCAATGACATCATTGCTCCAGAATTGCTACCTCTTGCACACAGCTGTTGAGAACACACCATGAAGGGAGCATGCATAGCAGGAACCTACCAATCATCAGCAGGTGTCCCCTGTCAACCAATGCTTTGCCCCGTTTATCACCTAAACTACTGACTGTGCTCCTAAGAGACCAGTGAGATGCAGTCAGTGAATGTAGCATTCATGGCTTGAACATAATGCTTCTCAGCACGTTCAACTTTCCCCTCTTGTGGACTTTATGTCTGGAATGATTCCACCTAGATAAGTGGTCTCCAACCTGTATCAGATCATGCGCCCTTTGGTTATTTGGCAAGACCCCCAAGCTCTATCCATATCAAACAAAATGTAATTTAAAAGAGGAGGATATTATCAGGGAAACAGAAAGTATGGAGATACCTGTTGGTCAAAATGTTTTCTTAATCTATAATCAAATGTGTGTTATCAATTAATTAGATTTTTAACGGCAGATGTACAAACTGCTTATGAAAACAAAAATGTCTGTGTCAGTTTGTTTAAGTCTTTTATTTAAAAAAATATTTTGTTTACAATTAAACTAAACCAAAACGTAAGTATAACGGATTACAAATGCCCTCAGTTTCAAAACTGCTTGCCGCCCGCCCCTCAGGATGGAGACCACTGTACTGACCTAAACATTGTTGTTATACGGATACTTTTAAACGTACAGTGTGGCAGAATGGAGACTGTTTATTCACATACAGTGTGCCAGAATGGAATCTGTTTATTCACAGACAGTGTGGCAGAATGGAGACTATATTCACAGACAGTGTGGCAGAATGGAGACTGTTTATTCACATACAGTGTGCCAGAATGGAATCTGTTTATTCACATACAGTGTGGCAGAATGGAGACTATATTCACACACAGTGTATCAGAATGGAGACTGTTTATTCACACACAGTGTGGCAGAATGGAGACTGTTTATTCACATACAGTGTGGCAGAATGGAGACTATTCACACACAGTGTGGCAGAATGGAATCTGTTTATTCACATACAGTGTGGCAGAATGGAGACTATATTCACACACAGTGTATCAGAATGGAGACTGTTTATTCACACACAGTGTGGCAGAATGGAGACTGTTTATTCACATACAGTGTGCCAGAATGGAATCTGTTTATTCACATACAGTGTGGCAGAATGGAGACTATATTCACACACAGTGTATCAGAATGGAGACTGTTTATTCACACACAGTGTGGCAGAATGGAGACTGTTTATTCACATACAGTGTGGCAGAATGGAGACTGTTTATTCACACACAGTGTGGCAGAATGGAATCTGTTTATTCACATACAGTGTGGCAGAATGGAGACTATATTCACACACAGTGTATCAGAATGGAGACTGTTTATTCACACACAGTGTGGCAGAATGGAGACTGTTTATTCACATACAGTGTATCAGAATGGAGACTGTTTATTCACATACAGTGTATCAGAATGGAGACTGTTTATTCACACACAGTGTGGCAGAATGGAGACTGTTTATTCACACACAGTGTATCAGAATGGAGACTGTTTATTCACACACAGTGTGCCAGAATGGAATCTGTTTATTCACATACAGTGTGGCAGAATGGAGACTATAATCACACACAGTGTATCAGAATGGAGACTGTTTATTCACACACAGTGTGGCAGAATGGAGACTGTTTATTCACACACAGTGTATCAGAATGGAGACTATATTCACACACAGTGTATCAGAATGGAGACTGTTTATTCACACACAGTGTGGCAGAATGGAGACTGTTTATTCACACACAGTGTATCAGAATGGAGACTGTTTATTCACACACAGTGTATCAGAATGGAGACTATATTCACACACAGTGTGGCAGAATGGAGACTGTTTATTCACATACAGTGTGGCAGAATGGAGACTGTTTATTCACATACAGTGTGGCAGAATGGAGACTGTTTATTCACACACAGTGTATCAGAATGGAGACTGTTTATTCACATACAGTGCGGCAAAATGGAGACTGTTTATTCAGAGACAAGCATGCGGCAATGTTTTTTTTATCACATCAATAATTATTTAACCCATAAATTTCATGCTAAAAAGAAGCAAGTAATTGGTGATGGGGAAAAAAAAAATTCCATACCTTGATTGTAGAAATGTGAAATGGTGTTGGTGTTCCAAAAATGGGAAGAACAAGTGTCTCATACTTTTTATCTGTAGACAACAAAATATCAAGTGACAATACTGACCAACAAAGTGCACATCTACCAACACGGCACTATCTACCTTTCTTTATCAACATGATGTGCCTTGCCAAGAAGCATGAGAGGTCATGATTCGCTTTCTTCTTCTCCTGAACTCACTATTTAAAAAAAAAGGCAGTTGTGGTTTACAGTTCGGCTGTGATATCTGCGCCTTTCAGCTGCATGCTTGTTGAGACGCAGTGGGTCTATCCATTTGTTTTCACCAATAATAACCTGCAAAACCTACAAAGGGACATGATTCACCATCTCACATGATCACCAGCCCTGGATCACATATGTGTTCTTGTCTGTTATGCAAAGTGGCTAAGCCACTCAAGCGTTGTTTCTCTGTCTTTCCTTTGCTTGCTTCCCATCAAGTTTATCTCAGATATCTGCAAAACTGTTTAGGGGCTTTCCAAGCCTGCCTTTTATTATTGCATGTTTTTCCCCTTCTAGTGAACAGATTAGCGGCTGGCTGAATGATTAGACACTGGATTCTCATGCGTGAGACCCAGGTTTGAATCTTGGGACTGAAGTTTTTACTGTCGGGGATGAAAATAAACATGATAATCTGAGGTCCATACCAAGTGCACTGGCCAGGTAGCCATATGTCTTCAGGTTCAAGAACCTCCTGGCCTACAAAGAGGTAAACACCAGCAGCAAACATTTTTTATAAAACCTTATCTATCAGGTGAACACAGCTGAACACTAGGAAATGTTCTAGGTAGACAAGGTGGGCAGTGGGACATTGATCACAGCATTCACTAAATGTAACTTGTCCTTAAAATACGAGATTAACATCAAGACACAAATTGACTCAGGGTTATCTTTTTTTCATGAGTTCATCCATAGATGTAATTGTGTTGTGCCCACATAGCATGGCTTCCATTTTTGTGTCTTTTCGGCCGACACATCCAGCTTCTGCAGGCATTGGTTGGACACGATCAGACCTTCCGGGCTCAGAAAATGACATGAGGTTCTTCACTTTTATATAGCTTGCTTCTGAATTACCTTAGTCTAATTTACCCCAGTTTATTTTACCTTCCCTTATCTTACTTTACGCATTTCCCCATATTGCAAATGTCAGGGTAGGACAGATGCTTGTTCTTTTATCACTTCTACATCAGGAAATGTCAGCGTCTGTGGTTAGGCATTGCGAACATGCTTCGCAATGCCGGGTTCGATCCTAGCTGCGGACCTTGCGCCGTTTTTAACAGTGGTATCAAGAAGCTGACTGTCCAGAAAGCAAAGGCAAACTACTGGGCGTAAATGTGCCTAGAAAAACCACAACAGCCGGGGGGAAATCTGAGGTTGGTTCTGCAAAGGATATGCAACTAAATTTTATTTTTAACATCAGGAGCTGAGATAATGTGGCTGGACATTGGCCCAAAGTCTTCCATTCAAATCCACATCAAGGCAGAGTTTCAAAATCAACCTAGCCTAAAATGGCTACTGGGAAATTCAAGGGAAGTAAAAGCAACCTCATCGCCCAAGAGCATCGATAAATCTATACAAAATGTGTGCCTGGCACCATGCTCCTGATTCACCAATGGCATGAATAAGATACTTGACTTTCCCATTACATCTGGTGATCTCTCTGGCAAACCTCTACACCCCAAGGTAAAAGAGGAGCGACTAAGTAAGAAAGACTTCTCCATTACATCTGGTGATCTCTCTGGCAAACCTCTACACCCCAAGGTAGAAGAGGAGCGACTAAGTAAGTAAGACTTCTCCATTACATCTGGTGATCTCTCTGGCAAACCTCTACACCCCAAGGTAGAAGGAGCAACTAAGTAAGTCAGACTTCTCCATTACGTGACCACATTTGTGACAGGCAGCAAATAGAAAACATGTCTTACCAACAAACAATTTCAAATCCTTGCACTCTGATTCATCAGGGAAATGGCTGACATTCTTGTATGACACATTTGATTTCTTGGACCTAAAAGCAAATGTTGGCAACTGTGAACCTTTATAGCAACAGTGAAAAGACAGAAAGTGAAAAGACGGAAAATAAAAAGGTATTTACATGCAAAAAGATCCGCCTGACTCTGCCAAAACAATATTTCAAGGCTCAGCAGAGAGAAAGAGGAAAAGAGGCAGACCTAGGAAGACATGTACACACAATTTGGCTGAATGGACATGCCTCAAACATGCAAGCTTCAAGTCCAATCATCAGACCGACAGTGTTAGAGGTAATTGACCAGCCAATCAACAGCAAACTCGTGACCAACAACAACACACACATATTTAATAATCACTGACAACAATCAAATCACATATAACACAAAGAAAAATGTTACTTTCTCCGTATATTCATAACTACTTGCCCGACTCTCTGGCGTAATTGGCTAAACCGGATTGCACGGTGACGAACTCCTTGTGGTCCAGGTTCACTCCCGGGGGTAGGCAGGAAAGCCACATTTCTCCCAGATTTGCGGTATTTACAATGGAATCAAGGCCGAACGGTTGCGATATCCATAATACCGAGCCTAAGGGTAAACAACTCATGGCTTCTGGATACTAGAAGAGACAACATTTATAACTACTTCAAATTCAAAACCAAGACACTCTTGACAGTATGATAACCAAGAGAAGATAGAAATGGCTTGGCCACATTATGAGAATGAATCCAGATAGCCCTGCCAAAACAGTTCTCAGTTGGATACCAGAGGGAAAGAGAAAAAAAAGGAGCGCCCAAAAACAACATAGAGGCGAAAAATGGAAAATGAACTGAGTGCGGCATCTCAGACATAGAAAACTGCACTGAAGATTGCACAGGATAGGAAAGCATTGAAAGTCCTCTATGAAGCCTCATGTGCCACTCGGCATAAAGAGAACTGAGGATGATATATTCGTCATAGTGCAGCACCACTTCACTCCCTACAGAACTTTCACACATCCCTCATATGATATTACATGGTACTTTCATATATATCACATATGGTATTAAACAGCAATTTCCCACAACCCTTATATGACACCACACAGAACTTTCACACAACCCACAATTGGCACCACACACAACTTTCACACACCCCACATATGGCATCAGACAGCACTTTCACACATCCCATATAAGGCTTCACAAACCACACAAACTTTCCCTTCAACACTTTCTCATCTGTTGTCCCCCACCCTGACCAAGAATCCTACGTATACATTCACATGCACCTACTTTTTATCTTCTCCCCCAGTCTTGGTCCCTCTGAGTCTTTCCCTGGCCTCCTCATTGAGTCGAACTGCCAGTTCCTTCTGGTGCTGCTGCCTCTTCTCCTCTGAGGGTGCTTCAGTCTAAAATGCCAATGGAACAAAAGAGCAGACCATGTACATAACAGAGACATTTTCCAGTTAATGAAAAGTTGGTAAAGTAAACGACCTTTTTCACTCTTTAAGGCTTTGGGCATAGGGGATTAGACACTTTTATTATAGACTGGCTGGGACTTTAAAACAAATGTTAAATTATAATGTCAAATCAGTACTGCTGTATGGAGCCGTAAGATGGGGAACTGAAATAATTACTAATAAACAGCAAGTATGGTATGATAGAAGAGAAGAGAACATAGAAACCTACATAAATAATGCTGCACCGAAGATCAAACCAGCATAAATAATGTTTAGCTGCACACAAGATCAAACCCACATATATAATATTTAGCTGCACCGAAGATCAAACCAGCATAAATAATGTTTAGCTGTACACAAGATCACACCCAAAAATATAATATTTAGTTGCACAGAAGATCAAACCCACATGTATAATATTTAGCTGCACACAAGATCAAACCCACATGTATAATATTTAGTTGCACACAAGATCAAACCCACATGTATAATATTTAGCTGCACACAAGATCAAACCCACATGTATAATATTTAGTTGCACAGAAGATCAAACCCACATGTATAATATTTAGCTGCATACAAGATCAAACCCACATGTATAATATTTAGTTGCACAGAAGATCAAACCCACATGTATAATATTTAGCTGCACACAAGATCAAACCCACATGTATAATATTTAGTTGCACAGAAGATCAAACCCACATAAATAATGTTTAGCTGCATCAAAGATCAACCCCACATAAATAATGCTTAGCTGCGCCAAAGATCAAACAAACACAAATAATGATTAGTTGTGCCGAAGATCAAACCCACATAAATAATGCTTAGTTGTGCCAAAGATCAAACCCACACAAATAATGCTTAGTTGTGCCAAAGATCAAACCCACACAAATAATGCTTAGTTGTGCCAAAGATCAAACCCACACAAATAATGCTTAGTTGTGCCGAAGATCAAACCCACATATATATAATGTTTAACTGCACTGAAGATCTAACCCACAATAATGTTTAGTTGTACGGAAGACTAAACCCACATATATAATGTTTAACTGCACCGAAGATCTAACCCACATAAATGTTTAGTTGTACGGAAATCTTAACCCACATTAATGTTTCGTTGTATGGAAGACTAAACCCACATTCATGTTTAGTTGTACGGAAAACTAAACCTACATATATAATGTTTAACTGCACCAAAGATATAACCCACATTAATGTTTAGTTGTACAGGAGACTAAACCTTGATGATTAATGTTTAACTGCACCAAAGATCAAACCCACATAAATAATGTTTAGATGCACTTACCCTTGTTCTGCCCTCCACCATGCCAGTTCTTCTCCCTCTTCCAAGCAGCTGTTCTGCCTCTTTCTCTAATTCGTTCTCCTCCTCTTCTTCTTCCTCCTCCTCGTCATCATCTTTCAGAAAAATACCAACGTGTTTTAACCTCTTCTTTGTGGTTGTGAGAACTGTAGCTGGTGCACCCTGGGAGTATAAAACAAGATCACTTGACAAATGACATTTGTTCCAGGGAGTGTGAGGCCATTATATGACCACAAAAAAACATACATAATATCTGACACAGAATATGTCATACATATGTATTTTGAGAGGTAGCTAGTTTTTCTGTTACACAAACTAATACGCTTATGGGCTATCTGACATGTAAAAGTCGTACATAGATGGCATATCTAACCAGTACAATTTGACAAATTGTCACACGTACAGTTTATGTGACACACAGATATAGATCACCACAGATAATCTGACATACAGCCACAAATAAATGGACACAGGCTAGCATAGTCTTAATTTGACAAACTGATTGACACATATATCAATGAATGACACTGACAGAAAGATTATTTCCTACGCAAATAAACATAGATGACTCAACAATGTTTGTCTTTACCGGTTGTTTTTTTTAGGCGGCAGGGGGTGTCCGTGAGCCTGAGGATTTAGAACTGAAGGGTTGGTGCAGTCACTACAGACTGTAGGTTAGAAGTCCCCCCCCCACCCCCCACCACACCGAGCTTAAAAAAAGCCATCCCTTTACAGGGGATTCTTCTGTGTTCATTTAAAGGTGTAAATTCATTGTGCCTGTTTGCGCATGGCTGCAATATTTGCACCTTTCAGTTTACACATCCAGCTTCTGCAGGCACATGGTTAGTTTTGTGGGACAATGTATTCTCACTGCTGTTTGGCCATCTGTGTTTCCTGGTCCACAAGTGATGCGTCCATCAGGCCAGCCAACAGCAAGCATGTAATACTGTGTTAGCCATTAAGAGAAGAGATTTCAAACCCAGGTCTCCTGAAGAAATGTCCAGTGTTCTAAACCGGTTGGCCAGCCGATCCTCTAGTCAAAATCCTCTAGTCAAAACTGACTCATCAAAACACACTTTATCATCGAAGAGTTAAGAATTGGGCACACATGAGCATCTAACAATCTACCCTTCTTCTTTCAAATACTATTGCATTCACACATCTTTTACTAGCTTATCCATCACAATCCGTTCTACTTAGCATTCACCGGATGTAAACTCAGGTGGAAAGTTCTGGTTGTTCGTCCACTTTCAGACTTTGGCCTTGTTCTAGAACTTGAGATTTGCATTACATATCTGGTTTATCTGTATGCAGACTACTGGTTCCTCACCTCAGAGAGATGCATTCTGACTTCAAAACAAATACCCGTTATTAGTCGTTTCCTTCTACACAGAGGCAGGGGCCATTGGGTCTACACCCCTCCCTAAAACTGGGTTCCGGAGCCCACAAGTAGTTCATATTACCAATATTAACTCTTTGAGTACCAAGGAACACATATGTTCAAAGGTTCCCACCTAGAAGCCCAATGAACGCAAAATGCGCTTTTTTTTTACAGCTCTCTTGACTACCCCTTAGGCTTCTGGTGCTAAATCCAGTGGGACTCAAAGAGTTAATAAATGAATTATAAATACACCAAAAATGTATACAAATCTTCTCTAAATGACCATTACAGATTATGAGGCAGGTTACACACACACTAGAAAGCACACATACTGCAGATGGCAGTATAGACTGAGTCTGAACATGTATAATTTAACACACAGAAACACACAATGTACCTCATTGACAAGGACAGTGTCTCCAAGAAACAAAGCCACAGTTTTGTCACCTCCCTTGATGTCTGCGAAGCCAATGCTGACATTGAATACCATGCCTGAAAGGCGGAAAAACATCAAAGAAACAACATTTAATGTAGGAAGTCCTTTCAAAATGTGGACGAAAAAAGGACAACAATGCTGCAAGATCAGGGGTGAAATGTAACAAGAATCAGGGGTAAAACCTAATAAGGTTCAGGGTTATATGTAACTAGAAACAGGGGTAAAATATAATAAGGTTTGGGGGTAAAATAACAAGAATCAGGGGTAGACAAAGATTTATGGATAAAATGTAACTTTAAATATGGGGTAAAATGTTACGAGAATCAGACAATATTTAACAAGATTCAGGAATGAAATTTAGCAAGAATTAATGATAAAATGCAACATGAATAGATGTTCAGCCTAGAGTTCATTTCCAAAATGTAAAAACATCTCCCGAGAAAAAAAAAACAGAGGTAATCTGCATAAAGATCGATGGAAGGTGAAAATCTACAAGGGTAACCTGCGTGAAGATCTATGAAAGGTGAAACATCTACAGATGTAATCCGTGTGAAGATCTATGGAAGGCGAAACATTTACAGGGGTAATCTGCGTGAAGATCTATGGAAGGTGAAATATCTACAGGGGTAATCTGCGTGAAAATCTATGGAAGGTGAAACATCTACAGGGGTAATCTGAAACATCTACAGAGGTTATCTGCGTGTAGCAAACATATGAATCCAGATAATGAATTTTTTAAATCCCAGTGCAAGCACAGGTTCACGACCACTCACCAATGAATTCACAAAGAAACACGGACAGAGTATCTATGACACTAACATGACTGTGCGACCTGGGAGTGAAGCTCGGTCAAGCATGCCAATGCCATCGAGGCAAGGACTGCAGACACTCTCATAGGAACAATCTATAAAAGTACCTGGGAGTGGCTGTTGCATCGGAAGATTCAGCTTGC
Organism: Candidula unifasciata; assembly: GCA_905116865.2. Classification (NCBI taxonomy): domain Eukaryota; kingdom Metazoa; phylum Mollusca; class Gastropoda; order Stylommatophora; family Geomitridae; genus Candidula; species Candidula unifasciata. The sequence goes on from CAJHNH020001324.1 coordinate 375,051, forward strand.
ATGGCAATGCTCAATGTGCAGTGTGTCGATTGTGATAACAAACATAAAATAAGTAAAACAAATAATGCAGTACCTTTCTTTGCCGGAGCTCTCGTCTTTGGAGCAATGAGGAGGGAAGCTTCTCTGAACTCAATCCCCATGGCAAATCCAAAACTTTTGATGAGATTGTTTTCAAGTTCTGGGTGCTCTTTCTTGACAGTGGCCAGGCCTGCATCAAATACTTCGCTCAGTTTGACACCTGTCAGAAACAAAGATGAACAGTATGGAGAGTCAGAAGCAACAATGAAATAACAATCTGCTTAAACCAGCACTGACTACTGGCACATAAGGACTAATAAACTGCAATGGTTAGGACATAAAGAAAGAAATGCAGATAGCTGAGAGACACTGCAAACACAAGTGTTAAATGGGAGTAGTCCATGAGGCAGACCAAGAAGACAATAGAGAGATAATATACAGGTAGACCCATAAGCCCTAGGGGTTACCAAACAGAAAGAGCAGGTTAGTCATAAAGATGAAAAGAGGCAGGTGAAATCTGCAGCAATGAACTTCAAGGGCTCAGAATGCAAAAAAAAAAAAAAAGAGAGATTATATCTATGAGGATATTCTTAGCAGTTCTTACTAATGTGTAATTATTAATCGACATGGCAGCACTCAAGGCACATTCCCATAAGCGCTCGGGTCTAATCTTCAGCTCTGATGACACCAGTAAGTGTGACTGTAAAGCCGTATAACCTTTTATCTGAGTAATGAGCGTCGGTCAGATCACTGCAACACCCTTCTCCTCATACCCTGGTGATCCATCTGTGCCTCCATACTGTTCACTCACGCCCTCCCCCCCCCCCAAAGGCCCCTAACACTATCCAACTTGGCATGCATCGTTTCACCAGTAAGTTGTGTTGAACCCGCCATTCTATCTGCCTGTTTATTTCCCAACAGAAACACACATCCAAAGAAAGTTGACAACTTGGGACCTCTGAAGCTATTCTCGCCACTCTGCACCTATCTACACCTTCCTTAAGATGTTCTATGAGACAGTTACAATTACGACCAAGTGTGTGTTCCATTACTACAATCACACTAGGAGTCCCTGAAACAGCCAAAAGACCTGTACTTTTATATCTCAACACTAGAAACAAATGTTCACAGAAGACAAAGAGAACATCTAACACACACACACACACCTACATACCATGCTGCAGCTTGGCAATAACCTCTTCCTCGACCTGGACCAGAAATTCATACAACTTCTGAACGGACTCGGCCGGGTTGACCATCAGTGTACGGACAATGTTGGAGCAGTAGGACTTGTAGCGAACCCCCATAGCACACACGATTGTGTCAAACTGGAGGTTGTTCTCGTCACTGCAATGAATACAGAAATCAACATTCGAATGCCACATGAAACAGACACGTGACTGTATAAATTGGGGGGGGGTGTGTTAAACAAAACAGCATCTAAGACATCACCAGCAGCCAGCTGCAATACTAATGGCTAAATTTCTGTTCATCTTGCATTTCCTTTAAGCAGTAGGTGTCTACCAGATCCGTCTGCATATTTTTAATCTCTACCACAGTGAACTGTTGACGGTTCTTCTGCATTGTTAATGTGATCCCAAAGGATCTTCACACATCTGACATATCATGCATCAATTCACCACTTCACTTAGTGGCGTGGAACCAGTGATTCTGTCTTCTTGATAATTTCCCAATACACCAGCATGCCATGGAGAAAAGATCCAAAGGATGCTCACGATTGTCAACTTACAAAGTAAAGCACGTCTGTCTCTACCTTTCTCTGCAAGCTCCGAGGGTCCATTACTACAAGAAGTTGCTTTATGTCATCTTCTTCTTCTCCTCAGCCTTGTACCTATGCAAAGTGCCGGGGGGAGATGTAATATTTGTTGATCAGCTCTGTCAAGTGCACTATTGAGACTGATGTTTATTTCTGTAAGGCTGTTCTTAATGCCATCACTCCATCTTTTCCGACGTCTTCCGCTTGCTCTATACGTGTTGTAACGTTTCAGTATGGCTCGCTGTGGCAGACAGTACCAGGGCATTCTTGTTAGGTGTCCAAACCACTTCATTTGTTGTTCTTTGATGATTTGTGAGACTGGCTTTATTCCTAGCATTCGCCTGATTTCGTATTCTGTGTTTCCTTGTAACTGCTGCAGCTCTTCTCAGGCATCTCGTCTCTGTTGTCACAATTTTACGTTCATTGGAGGATGTGAGTGTCCACGTTTGGCACTGATAGCATAGTGTCATCACTGCAATTATTTTTAAGTCTACATATGAACGGTATATCTTCTTCTTCTTCGCGTTCACCAGCTGTCAACTCTGGATGGAAAAGTTCTGGTTAGAGAACCAACAGTCTGTAAAATAAACCAGACCTGTAAGACAAATGTGAGGCAAAACTCAAGTTCTGGCACAAAACCAAAGTCCAGAAGTGGACAAACAGCCAAACATTTACAGCCGGTAAACACTAAAAATGAGAGTAAGACTGTGCTAGTTATGATACACCTCCCCCAAAAGAGGAATGAAGGAGAAAATACACTGCCACAGAAAGAGATAATAACAGTGTGAAAAGACAAACCTGGTGGTGCTGAACTTGAGGCTGTACTTGCCACCACTCTGGATAATTGCTGGATAACAAACATCCAGCTGGCTGGAGTCCACTCCAGTGACATATTTCTTGTTCTGTAGAGCTTGCTCCACTCCGTCTGACAGTTTTGAGTGTTTCACTTTCTGAAATGATGTAAACAATAACAATATTCATCTCTGACTGTTAATATTAAGAGTCAAACCGAAAGGTTCTGTGTGAGCACAGAACAATCTAAAGACAAAGAGAAACCCATATACAAATTATTAACTAGCAGCATCTTTATCAATTATTTATTAGCAGCTATATATCAATTATAAATAGGCAGCAACAGGGTCTCTGTGGTGAAGTGGTCAAGCCTTGTGCTCTGAAAGTCATGGGTTTGTTTTACGGCTGCGCCATTCAGTATAAAGTGCAATTTTTACAGAGTCCCGCGGGGCTCACTGCCGGAGCTACAGAGTTTGCGCTATTGTGCGATGCTCTCTGCAGTCGGCTAGCCTTATGCGGAGGGAGACCGAGACATATTGGATAAAACCTGGTGTACTAAAGTTGATCTGCTCGACTTTTAACTGTAAATCATTTATCCATAAACAGCATGCTTTCTCGAGACTGAAATACTTCAGCCATAATCTTTTTAGAAAGAACAGTTTGGTTTGGTTTTGGTTTAAACAAGAGATCAACATCATGGCACAAGGGTAGTAACCCATAAGTGTCAGAAAGAACAGTAGTATGCCCCATGACAGAAGAGGCAGGGGTCGGCCAGCACAAAGGACAATCTGAAATTTCAACAAAAGACAGGAAAGCTGACAAGGACTGGGAGAACCTCTGGCATGCCATAATGAGAGCGACGTTCTACGAAAGAATTCAATGCAGGACGATAATTAAAAACTTATACATACTTTATAAAATGGTAGCCCTGTTGGGGTTTCCTGGCCACATTCTGGGAAAAAAAAGTATGTAATAAAAGGCGACTAATTAGAAAATCCCCTTCCCTGTTTACAGCCAGTGAACATGAAGAAGCTAAAAGTAGCCAATCTGATGTTTTCTGTACATTTTTTTCAACCGTGTTGAATTTTAGCTTCAAAGAAAGATCCCGTACAACCCCCAAACAAAGCAAAAATGTCATGCAACCTCACCATACTCTACATTCATTATTTCAGTTACTTTTTCTTCGGCATGGACGACAGTGCTAAACAATGAGTAACAAAATTGTGGAAACAATTATTATAGCAGAGATATGGTTTTTGTCTGGTTAATTGATGCTGTGAGAGCTTGTCATGGTGTAGCAGCTAGATGATCACATGCAGTTCTCAAGGTCAAGGGTTCAAATCCAAACTGAGCCAGGCTTTTCTGAAGAAATGACCTTTTTTCCCAGATCAACCCAGCCTTAAATGAGCATCAGGTAAAGTCCTAGGAAGTAAAAGTGACCAGTATTATACTGACTACATCACCCACTGGGTGCCCTAAAAAATTACTGGTTTAGTACTGTATGCCCAATACGCCTGAAAGCGTGGAAAAGGGTCCTTTTAGCTGATATTCAAGTTTAAATGCAACGTAATCTTTTCTTTTCTTCATAAGGTTTAGTTCACAAAGAAAAAGAATCATGCAGAAATACAGGGTGAAATGCCCACAAAAGCAATCAATACCTTGTCAGCATCAATGATCTCCATGATCTGCTCCTTGAGGTACTTATTGAACACATCACAGGTGACCTGGCTGGCCTTCTGTATGGTCTTGACTTCCAGTTCTTCCTTCGGGGCCATGATGTAAGCAAACTGAGAGGAGACATCCACCTGGGAGGCATAAATCATAAATCTATAGCATAAGATGGAGACATCTGACAGGCTTGGGAGAAGATTCAAGCGAAGAGATAAAACATCTTAGATGGTTTGGCTAACAAGAATGATCTGGACAAGAAAACTGACTTGATCTACAAGACACGATCGTGTGAGTTGGTATGCATGGTATTTCATGGAATACAATGAGTATGCCGAACACCCGGGTTTATGTTTCCTTAATACCATGATTCTGTCCTGAGGTGGTAGAGAGGCGTCATCCTAATTCCCTAGTAGTAGCTTAGCTAAAGATAAGGTCTAACAGACTAATAGTCTTTCTGCGAATTTATCAACCTCCTCATCCTTCTTTGTGATAACCGGCTGTAATGTGAAAAAAAGTTCTGGTTGTTTGTCCACTTCTGGACTCTAGTCCTATTTCAGAACCTGATTATTGTGTGCATAACAGTTTTACAGATCTGACTCATGTGCATGTAGACTGTTGGTTCCTTGCCTCCTAGGCAGATGTGACTTTGAAGGAAGCCCTCAATTATTTGATTCTTACAAACTGCTCGTTGGAGAGGCAGTGGGTCAATTCTTCTTCCCCGCTGTAGGGCCATGGAACCCACAGGGAAGATTTATAAACCAACATGTGCAGCTGTTATTCTAAACAGCTTTTTTACATAGAAAGAGTCAGGGTTCATAGCCAAATTTACCAATCAATTTCAAGGCTTTTCAAGGTCTTTTTCAAGGTCTCCATAGTTTTTTTCAAGGTTGTCTCGGTGTAATACTGAAACAAGATTTTTGCCTTGTTCAAGGGTGTACTGAGCACACAAGGTACTTCATTTGTGCCACATGTGTTGGTATACCAGCACAGATATCATCATCATGTAGCATTTCCTTTGTCCTGAAAAAGAAAAACTCGGTCTCTCACCAGCTCTCCCGCCTCATGTACTTTTTTATACTCAAGGAGTCACTTATATCCTGTGCCCATCTTCGTGTTGGTCGGCCCCTGAGCTTGATATAGTGTTTGAAATTTTTTTTAGGGCTTGGTGGTAGAGGGCAGCAAACTGAAGTCCTGTCTGTTCTGGACCTGGTACCTGAGAGGGTTAGGGGAGAGAGAGAGAGTCATGAAGAGAGAGGAAGACACATGCTGAGGTAGGCTGGGAGAGACAGTGTAAAGATGGACAGATGAAGGTAGAGAAAAGAAGGAAAAGAAGTCTGGGGAAGGAGGACAAAATGAGAGGGAGGGATGGAGACATGATGAGGAAAAGTGGGGAAGGGACAGCGAAAGACAGAGAGGGAGACAAATACAGAAAGAGGGAATGCAGATACAGAGATGGGCAGATGAAAAGAGAAGGAAAAAGGGAACGAACCAGAGATATGGAAGGAGGAAAATATGACAAAGAGTTGAAGGGAGACAGAGGGAGAGAGAACGGACAGGGTGAGAAGCAGATGCAAGCAGAGAGAGATGTAGACATAAAGGAGAGAGAGACAAAGGGACAGCACAGAGAGGCAAGCAGACAGAGGGAGAGAACCAAAGAAAGAGAAAAAAGGCAGAGCAGGAGAATGGGAGGGAGGTATACAAAGAGAAAGTGATGAAGGGAGGCAAACAGACATAAAGCAAGAGAGAGAGAGAGAGGTGGGTAAGGAAGGCAGTGACAAACACAGATTAAGAGAGAGGGGCAGGAAGGGAGACAAGATACATCAAAGAAAAAAAAACAGCCACCTACTCCCCCCCCCCCCCCCCACACACACACACAATTTCAAGTGTAGTGGACACAACCACCAGGAAAAGATAGTTATGGGGCAAAAAAAAAATACGTAAATGAACCAGTAAAAAAAAAAAGGGGGGGGGGGGGCAGAGAGAGAGAGAGAGAATGAGAGAGGGGATCGGTAAGGAAATCTAGAGAAAATGAAAAGACAGGATGAAGAGGAGACAAAGAAGAGATGGGACAGGAGAAAGGGCAAGGAAAGGAAGAGAGGAAGAATGGAGAGAGAAAGGAGAATAGTAGAAGATCAAAGGAAAGAGAAGGGGTGAGAGAAGAAAGGTAAGACACAGTTGTGGGGGTGGGGGGGTGTAAGAACAATGAGTGCCAAAAATAGAATTAGGAAATCTCTAAGTGAGGCCACTTTTCCGGTTCCTACCCCTCTCCCAATGTGAATGTGGCTGTGGTCCAAAAACAACAGTGCTAACCCCTACTGCCCCTTGCTTGTCCTATCTGTGTGTGACAACAATAATTCAATTTCTTACACTTAAGGCTGGTGACCTGAGAGCCAAGGTCATTTTATGAAGAAGAAAAAAAGTCCAGGGGATCCCAACCCACCACTGGTGGAAAATAGAGAAGTTTACCCACACACATAAATAGGTCAGACATATAAATAGGTCAGGGCAGCAGTGGACTTCGTTTTATTTCTGGTTTTCCAATTACAGAAAGGAGGGGAGAGAGGAGGTGGTGGAAAGTGGTGTAGAAGGCTGAGGTGGTGAGGGTGAGACAGAGGAGGTGAGAGAATAAAGTTTAAGAAAATAAAGTGGGAATGAGACAGGGAGAGAAAGAAGGAAGTGAGAAATAAGATGAGATATAGAGGGAAGAAGGTAGCAAGAAGGGGTGCACTCCCTCCCCTAGGTGTCATCAATGTAGGAGGAGAAAAAGGGGGGGGGGGGGGTGACGGCAAATGTGTTTTTAAAAGTACACATATATTTAATGTGTGGGAGGGGGGAATGGTGGACATGAAATGTTCTGCACTAGGCAACACATAACCTTCTACACCAACTGAAGGTATGGAGAAAGAAAGAGAGAAAGAGAGAGAGGGATTGAGGGAGAGTGGCAAATACAAAGAGAAAGAGGAAAGCAGTGACACAGACAGGCAGAGAGTGAGGAACAGATAGGACAAAATGTGAGGGGGCGGGAAGGGAGATGGACAGAGATTAAGGCCGCTAGGAAAACAAACACATCAAAAGAAAATATCCACCATGTTCACACAGAATGCCCCCCCCCCCCCATACAACTTCCTGTGTACTTGAGTTGCTAGGAAGAGCCGCACATTTACTAAACATTTAAACAAGAAATAAAATAGGAAAAAGGGGGAGGGGGGACAGGAAATGAGAGAGTAAAAGGAAAGATAGAGAGAAAGAGAAGAAGATGAAGATCAGAAGGGAGGGTTAGAGACAATGCAGGAGACGGGAAGGAAGGAGCAATAGGTAGAAGAGTGAAAGAGGGAGGGAAGAGAGAGAGAGGGGTGAGACAACAGAAGAGGGAATCTCGGGGAATTACAATACTGATCGCCAAACACACTGTAAAGATAAATCCAGGCCAAAAATAGAACTGGGAAATCCAGCTGCAGTCACTTTGCTTAGCCCCAATGCCATCTCTAATTAATAGAGAAAGCCGTGCTTAGCCCCCACCACGGCGACTCTATTTATAAATACAACTGAACCGAGCCCCACCATCTCCCAATGTAATCCTTTCTAGAAACCACAGCCATAAACGATTTAAACTGTTCATTCTGCCCGACTTGCTAGAAACAAAGGCACACACACACACACGACGGAAGCTGCTCCTTCCCGCCCCATGCCACACCGCTGCTGTCTGCATGTATTCTGTCTGCAACAAAGCCCGCCCTCCCCTGGTCTTTAACAAGCCATTTCGGCTGAAAATAGCCAATAATCAGCTGCCCTCACACCTGAAACGACCATTCAACGAAAGTAACCAAAAACTAGCCAAATGACCAAAAAAGCCAAATGGCTCCCCCAAAATTGCCTGTACTGAAAAACACAGGATTTCTGATGATTTCATTGCCGCGGTCAAAATTCACGGCTTTTCAAGGTCGGATTGTCTTTTATAAGCTAAAAATCACGGTTCAAGGTCAACGAAAAAAATCCTGGTAATTTCTCGATTTCCCGGTCCACTACGAACCCTGAAGAGTTGTTTTTTCTAAAAACTGTATGGATGTATGTGGTAACCAGTAAACGTATGGTGAGATGCCTGGTGTAATAAGACAACCATAACAGTCTTCTTCCTAACAACCCTCTGCTGTAAACTACGGCAGAGGTGTTCACCTGCTGTAAACTCCAGCGGAAATTTCTGGTTGTTCTCCCACTTCTGGACTATGGTCTTGGTCTAGAACTTGAGAGTTGTAAGTGCAAACCTGTTTTACAGAGCTGGCATATCTGTATGCAGACTACTGGTTCCTCAAATCTCAGACAGATGCACTTTTACTTTGAAGGAAAACCACAACAGTGAACTGTGCTCCACGCCAGACAAACTCGACATTCACCAAACCTACCCGCTCAAAGCCAGCCTCCTTGACTGCCTTATTCCAGCCTTCTATGAGCTCGCCTGGGTATTTGTCCTTGCTGAACTCTCCAACTGTTTTGCCCTGGACAAAGAAGTGGTTTCATGTCAAGTATATTCAAAGAACATGGAATGACAACATCAAGAAATGGACAGGATTAAGTTATCACACACTTTTTCATCAAGCTGAAAACAGAAAGATGGCAGGTTTTTTTTTTGTGTGTTAGTACTTCCACCGATAAATCTCCATAACCCTAACGGGTAAAGGGTTTTTATCTCTTTTTCATGCAATCAGGGAGGTAGCTGTGTTTAGTTCACAGAAGGGACTTGTCAATGGGATAGACAAGTACAGAGTAGAAGAGGGAGCATCCCTTTAGCTGGAAAAACAAGTCTACATCCAATTTAGACCGTACTACCCTCCTCTCATTTATCATCCCCTTTCTGCTTCATCCATGTTCTACATATTATTCATTTGTCCTTATTCTCTACTGATTCCGTTGCTTATTCCCAAAGGGCCTTGACCACACCTATCTTGTCATGCATCAATACAGAAACAAGATAATTATGGCCTGGAGAGAATGAGGTACCTGGGTGTAACCAGAGGGCCTGGCCGGCTTACTACACTCAGACAAAAGGCAAGGTGGACATATAACTAGCTTATGACCGGTACCATCAGCAATGGAACTCTGCACTGGCTACTGAAGATGAGGGCAGAGCACACATGGGAATGCCCCGAGTGCTGTGATGTCAATTCTTGACTTATCTCAACTCAACTCTTTAATTCTCTGTGTTTTTGCATCTTTTTTGACCAGTGGCCTCTAGTTTTGCTATTATCACATTTTCTCTTTGTGTAGCCTATGTTAGAGTTCTGTTGGTTTACTTCCAATAATTCACTACAACGCTTTAATAATAATAATAACAACTTATGTATCAATCAATCAGTCAAGTGCCATCTCTACAAGGATGGTTAGCTACACTAGATCTCTAACATTATTTGTCTTTTGTCTTGGTTGGGTTGTACTCTCTCTTAGACTGCTGTTCGTCCACAAATTGTCCTCCCACGTTTATCGTTGTCTACCTCTTGGTTTTTGGTGTTTTCCTCCAGTATGGTTTTTTAAGACTGTTATATGTTTGTGTCTGAAATATTTCAACTGATTCATAATTTATTTATTTCTGTAATTCTCTTTTCATTCTTCAGAACCTCTGTATTTGACTCAGAACCTCTGTATTTGATTCAGAACCTCTGTATTTGACTCAGAACCTCTGTATTTGACTCTGAACCTCTGTTTTGATTGTTTTGGTTTCCCTGAAATGCAACCTGTTCTTTAGAGAAGAATTTGATTTTCTAGTTGCCTCTTCACTGACCAGGTTTCTGCAACAATACAGCAGGGTTACGTTTACATAACATTTGACGATTTTAATTGATTATGTGTGGTTTAAATCTCTAGCTGTCAATATTCTTGCATCTTACTGAAGACAATTGAGCCATTCCTATTCTCTTTTTGATTTCTGTTTGCCTTATACCATCATCTGTTACTACATGTCTTGTCTGAGATAGGAGAAACTTGTTACTTTGCTCTCCATTTTTATTGTTTTTGACTGTTGGTCGCCCCTTTTTATTACTAATCTTGGTTGTTTTTTTTTTTAAATGTTAATGTCTAAAATGTACAGATCCTATCCTGATTTACGCAAGCGAATCATGGACAGTTTTACATTTAAAAGTAAAGATCCCTTTTCAAAGCCTTTAGGCGTATATGGCATACATATCGGGCTAGACATATATACATATATTTTGTTTAAAAGACCAATCAGCACAAGATAGGTGATGTAGTTGTTCATTTAGTAAACATTATATGGTTGCTACAGAGATGTGGTTTTTTTTTTTAATTTGCATTACTGGGCGACATATTAATTGAAAAGTGCAGAAGAAGAAGGAGAAAAATAAGACTGACCCCCTCCCTACCTTTTTGCTTTTCTTGATGTACTCAATCAGTTTCTGGAAGTTGGCTTTATCCTTGTCTTTGTCACCCTGGAAAAATATTGGCAAGCAAAGGCACATTTAGATTTTCTTTCCCTAAAACATTTTCTGAGTTTTATCTTCTAAGCTTCTAAATAAAGGCAGATTTTTTTTTAACTGGTCCCAGCGAAACATTCTGTTTCATGCTATACTTGTAGTTCTTTCAGCACCTTTCCTTCTTTCATCTACCACTAGAGCACAGACTCTCAACTAATTCATGCCAAGTCATTTGTAGACTTGCTCCTGATTGGTTTTCTTCTTCTTTTTCCATTCGTGTTCACACCACTAGAGCACAGACCCTCAACTAATTCATGCCAAGTCATTTGTAGACTTGCTCCTGATTGTTTTTTTTTCTTCTTTTTCCATTCGTGTTCACACCACTAGAGCACAGATCCTCAACTAATTCATGCCAAATCATTTGTAGACTTGCTCCTGATTGGTTTTCTTCTTCTTTTTCCATTCGTGTTCACACCACTAGAGCACAGAACCTCAACTAATTCATGCCAAATCATTTGTAGACTTGCTCCTGATTGGTTTTCTTCTTCTTTTTCCAGTCGTGTTCACACCACTAGAGCACAGACCCTCAACTAATTCATGCCAAGTCATTTGTAGACTTGCTCCTGGTCGGTTTTTCTCCTTCTTTTTCCATTCGTGTTCACAAATGTGCACCTGTTTTACAGATCTGGCTTATTTGAATGCAGACTAGGTTCCTCATCTCCCAAGCAGACGCACTTTGACTTAGGTCTTTGAAGGAAACACTCATTAGTCCTTGGATTATGACACGCTTGATGGGGTAGTGGAAGGGGCAGTTAGTCTATCTTATTTCCCCAAATCAAAGTTCAGATGGGAATGAACAACCAGGCCTTTATGTCAGAGCTAGTGAACAAGAGAAATTGGCAAGAGGACAAAAATGGCTGTTTACCGCTCTACCTGTACCAGATGTGAATCATGGGCAATGACAACAGCTCACAGAAGCCAGCGTCAGGCCTCAGAAATGATAAATCTGGTCCAAATGATAAGAAGGGACAAAGTCCACAATCAGACAATACGTCAAGATCTTGATACCCAGTTCCTTACAAACCCGAGTGAATCAGTCACAGTTACGATGGTTTGGACATGTATGCAGAATGGGAGAAAATCGGCCACAATGGCAGGCATGGGAGGCTAAGAACCAGGGAACCAGACCTCTAGGGCGACCTAGGGTCCGCTGGGAAGACAACATCCAACAGTCCCTAACTGACAGAGGACTGGAATGGAACAAAGCCAGGAAGAAAACTGCTGACAGAGACGGCTGGCGATCTCTCTGGCAAACCTCTACACTCCAAGGTAGAAGAGGAGCGACTAAGTAAGTAAGAACATGGAGTAAAAGATGGCATCATGAGCTACAAACAGAGGAGATAAAAAACACAAAATGGTGCTAATTCTAAAGTTTCAAGAAAGGTGGAGTTAGTGACCCCACAGCAATTCATGGTCATCGTCCAACATTCTGTGAAGTCAAGACACAGAGAGAAGAGTAACAGCTATTCATCAAACATCAGACCCTCAACATACTACAAAGGAAGGTTTAAAAAGAATAGGAAATAAACCAAAGAAGGATGTTTCAAAATGAAGATGCGCCTTGTACACACTAACCTTTTCTCTTGTGATCAACTTCAGGGCAGGGATCCCCTGGTCATTTTCTTTAGAGCTGTCCAGCTGCTTCAGGAACTCAATCTTCTTCTTGCTGGCCATCAGACAAATCACTTGTTCACACAGGATCATCACTGTGTCTGTCAGCTCGTATCCAAAAAGCCAGGTCTGCAAAAACAGATGTCGAATGATATATTTTTTTTTAAAGATGCCAATAAACTTTGACGGCCATGTTTCGCCACTTAAATAAATCTGCAGAAACACAGATCAGGTTGATTCTCATTCTATTATTGTGTCGCATTAATATGGTTGAGCCATCCGTGCATTTATCTTTTTGCCTTGTTCTTTTTCTCAAAGACTACACCAACTCAAATGCTGATAACCTTTAATTACATGATGCAAGACCATTCAACACCCTTCCCCCCCCCCCCCATAAATGTGGTCTAATTAACCATGACCTAGTTATTCCTCCCCGTGTTGGCTTCAACTTGAATAGACCTAACAAATTTGTCAAAAAGGACAACTAAATAAGGGTTGCTGAAATTGGATGCGCTGAGCTGAAAGGTGCAGATATCACAGTCTAGCTGTCAACATCAACACATGTGTCAAGAACTCCTTGTAAGGCAGAAAAAGAAGACCTAGCCGCATCACAATATGCCTCAATACAGATGTGAAGTCCCAGCACCACCAAAGGTCTCTGAGTGCAGCAGCAGTTCCAGGTGGACATACTTTCATACTGGTAAAAAATGAAGTTCTCTATACCAACCTCCACCTAAAAGCTGGATGTATGTCCTCATCGTAAACCCAATCCCAGCATTTACTGGCTATATGTTTTACCAGACAGTCTGTAATTACTTTCCAGATTTGCTCATTCCGTAGTCGAAATCAGTGCAAAATCACCCAAAACTAACGTCATTACACAGCTGTCATTTTTTTATGTAGTTTCTGCACTGTCCATGTGGTTATTTACATCGAGCATTTGGTTTCGACAGTGGTATCTAGAACCTACCATTCAGAAGCAACGGTATACTACTGAACGTAAAATCACGAACGGTCAAAAAAAATGCTGCAGATGGTTCTGTAACGTCCTGTTAACGACACACAACTAACCATGTTGTTGCATGCTGTAACCAGTGCTACAACAACCCTCCTTATTTAGATGCTTCTTATGACATGCATGGTAGGTTACAGTACTTCAATTCTTTGCTTCCCTTGTGAGCAGCAATGACACACAATGTCACTTGTATATTTACCCTGAAAAGTGTGACATTCCAGTCAGCAGGGGGTAAAAGTTACTGTGTATCCACGCTTATCTTACCTGCAAAGCAGTCGACTTTGAATAGATGACTTCTTCATCCACGCCAACAGCTGTAATGAGGGCATCCATTTTACCCAGCCCTTCATCCCCACTCGATTTCTGTGAACAGTCCTTCATTTTAGCAACATGTACAAACAAAGCATAAGTTAGTAATTAACACAAAACAATAAAAATTGTGAGATTAACATAAACATAATGCAATAAGCGACATGTAAAACTCTAGTCCCATAAGACTCTTGTATGAACTGGGCTGTATGTCCCTCTGATGCCTGACACATACATTTAACTTCCATACACAAGATCACCGTTTCCCAAACTTGTCTTAGTCGGAGCGCCTTTTTTCAATAAAAATTTGTTTCACGGCGTCCTAACCTAAGTAAAGGTATGACTATTTGTATGTAAGAGATTAAAAATAAAATAAACTTGTGTATATTCAAATATTTTGCCCCCCCCCCCCCAGAGGTCGTCGCGGCACAGTTTGAGAATCACTGCACTAGATCAATGATTGCATCAGGTAATGAGTTAAATTCACCACTCTTATTTATCATCTATATAAACATGATAGTTGAACAAGCAAACCCCAAGCTGGGGGTTTTAAGTGAGCTGATATCTGCCGAAGATCAGGCCCTATTCTATAAAAATACGGAGAACCCCAAACACCACATTAACAACCTCAACACCTGCTGCAAGAAATATGATATGAAAATAAATACGGAAAAAATCTACTGTAAATAAAACACCAGTTTAACATGGCATCACTGTTAGAGGGGAGACAAAACACACTACGGATTTTGAGTACAGATGCAGTGCAGACACTGAGGATGGAGGATTGGACAGAGAAATAAAAAGAAAAAATACAGAAGGCCAAAGCCATAAATTATCAATTATTCCCACTTATGAGGCATCAAAATATCAACATGCATACAAAAAAAAAGCATCTGATAAATGTACTGTTTCTACCAACTTTGTGCTATAAATGTCAGACATGAAAAGTACCAGAAAAACATAAAACAAAAAATTTCTACATGGGATGAGATGTATCAAAAAAAAAAATATAAAGAGGCAGAGTCACAACGAATGGCTAAGAACGATGGTAGACACAGTCCTGGTAAATGTTGAAATAATCTTTTTTTCTTCTTCGCGTTCACCAGTTGTACATTCTGGCAGAAAGTTATGGTTGCTCGCCCACTACTGAACTGCAGTCCTGCTCCAGAACCTGAGTGTTGCGTGTGCATCAGTTTTACACATCCCATTCTCTTGAATACAGACTGTTGGTTCCTTGCCTCTCCGGCAGATGCACTCCGACTTCCAAGGAAGCTCCCCAATTAGTCAACTCGTACGACATGCTTTTGGGGAGGCAGTGGGTCTATTCTTGTTCTCCCCACAATGGGACCTGGAACCCACACGGGGGGGAATGTAGAAATGATTTCAGAGAAAATCAGATTCAAATAATGTGGTCATATGAACAGAATGGAACAAAATCAGCCAGCATCTACAGGGAACTAAATAAGAACAGCAAGCTACAAGACAAAAGGCTGACCAAGAAAGAAATTGGAGTAAAAGAGACACTACAGAAACGCCATATGACATTAACACAATTAGCAAAAGACAGGAAATTGCATTTAACTCCTCTTTTTTTTTTTATGCTTCATGGCAGTAGGACAACAGATGAGTGAGTGAGTTAAATAAATTAAATAAGTCTCCCAAGACCCCATCTCACAATGGAAGTCTGTCTTATGTCAACTTGATCGACTCGCTTACACAATATGCACTGCTGATGCTGGCTGATCAATAACTAGAAAGGCATTACTTGTTTTAAATTATTGATCTAATTTATGAACATGCCAGGACTTTCCCTCTGCCAGTACGCCATTATGCACTAATGGCATTATTTTTTTCATGCCAGGTATTTGTAGACTTGCTCCTGACTGGTTTTTCTTCTTCTTTTCCTTTGTGTTTACATGTGAACACCTGTTTTATAGATCTGTGACACTGTGAGGAGTACCGGCACCTTTTTTTTTTTAGACATTGAGGAGTACTGGCACCTTTTTTTAAACACTGTAAGTAACGGCACCTGTTTTATAGATCTGTAACAGACACTGTGAGGAGTACCGGCACCTTTTTTTTTAGACACTGTGAGGAGCACCGGCACCTTTTTTTAACACTGTGAGGAGTACCGGCACCTTTTTTTTTTTAGACATTGAGGAGTACTGGCACCTTTTTTTAAACACTGTAAGTAACGGCACCTATTTTTAAACACTGTGAGGAGTACCGGCACCTTTTTTTTAAAGACGCTGTGGTGAGTATTGTCCCCTTTTCTCTAGAATAAAACCCTGTACTGATTAAGCTATATATAGTCAGATAGCAAACACAGGAATGGACAGGCGTACATGCAACCAGACCGAGGGATTCTTATGGCAAAGTAAAGAAATTAAACACGAGGAACAGAATTCTGCCCAATTCTGGCCTAAGCTAGGCTAGTCTGCCCTATTGGTAAGTACCCAGCCATTCTGGAAGACAGACACCAAGCCATATTGGTACTTGGTACTACAATGATGTTGATATATGATCATGAGGCCTGCCATTTCACAACATGTTTACTGTAGTTTACATTTATTTATCATTTTCCCACTAACACTTGTATATTGATAATAATTAATGAATGATACATTTGCCAATCAAACATGACAACCATAGCATTTTTGGTTTGTTTTAATAGCTGACAACGTATTTTTCATGATTTTGCACTTTTTATATTATAATACACGACGACCAGATATTCAAGTTTAGTATTTTTGGTAGTAAATAAATGATAAAACAGTGTAAACAAGATAGTTCGATCAAGATAAAATATTCGCCTATAATCCCGCGGCTAATCCAAAGCTGTTTGGCAGTACAATACAAATTAAAACTATTCAAAAACGCAACTGCCTATTCATACTCTGATTAATCAAGTTCGTGCATTTTAAAATCTAAATTAAATACAACTACCTGACCTACAGAAAAGCAAGTTCACTGAACGGACGCCAAAATTTGTGACTGTGACCAGAGACTCGGTTATCGAAAACTGGACGACGATGGGAAAGAAGGAAAGATTTGACAGAAAGAAACAAATACGTTAGCAAATTACGTGCTAAGTAAATATATTAGCAGTACTTACGGCCCACGCAGAATAAAGTTTCTTCATGCGCCTATAAAAAGCGTCTTTATCTACTTTGATGCTCATGGTGTGGGTTTGTAGTTGTGTGGTTGTAACATTAACCCGTTACCAGCCTCGCATCGGCCATTAATGGCGGGACCGTGACGTCACGACGTCTGCTCCGTTTCCAGATTTTTAAACATGGGAGATTTCTCAGAGACTTGTTTTTCTTTGGGAGTCGCCGTGGCGTAGCGGCTGGACGCTCGCCTGCGGGTCGGAAGGTCGTGGGTTCGCTCCCTGGCGAAGCCGGACTTTTTTCATAAATGACCTTAGCTCCCAGGTCAACCCAGCCTTCAGTTGGTACCGGGTGCGGTCCTGGGAAGTAAAAACGGCCGTCGTGATGCTGACCACATTACCCATTTTGTGCCGTTGGTCTATAAAATATAGATCTAGCCCTATGTACCTAAAGGCGTGGAAAAGGGTTATTTACTTTTTACTTTTTTATTATTCCTTAAACACACGTCTACTCAATAATATATTCCGCCCCAACACAGGACACATTTTTTGTTCTTGTTATTTCAAAGCCCCACCCCGGCTGTTGTCAGGGGCTCTAATATATCCTAACGGTTGAACGGATTTTCTGGGTCTTCGGTTCGGGTGATTCTCATCCGAATAGTGGCACTTTTAGTCACCGGGTGTATCGCTCCTAGTGCAGTCCTGGTGGGGTTTAACGTCACTCAATCACATATCTCCAGGTTATACCAAATAAATGTGGCCATTTTGTACAGGGTATCTGGAATTTGCCCTGTAAGTTTGCCACGCAAGATGAGCCCCTTAAAGTATCAGGGATTTTCCGGGTTTCGGGACAACATTGTGGGGAAAACAAGAGCAGACCCACTGCCCCCTCAACAAACATGTCGTAAGAGTCGACCAAGTGGGTGCTTCCTTCGAAGTAGGAGTGCATCTGCCTGAGAGGCAAGGAAACAACGATCTGCATACAATTAAGTCAGATCTATTTAACCGATGTGCAAGCATCACTCGGGTTCTAGAACAAGACTACGGTGCAAAGGTGGAAAAACAACCAAAACTTTTTGTCAGAGTTCACATACGGTGAACGCGAAGAAGGAGAGAAGTATTAAGGATGATCAAAGCTTTAGGTAGCAACCCAGAGTGATACAATCAAATCTTCATTATTGTTAGATGCCCTATTACAACTTTACTGTACAATGAGTGGGGGGGGGGGGGGGAATCTGTACACGTAGGTTCTTATCATTTAGGTGTTTATCATGTGGACTGCAATCATTGAGTTGTAGTTGTTGTAGCAGAACTACTTGTAGTAGTAATTTATCAAAAAATAACCCGTTCAACCCTAGGGGTTATAATTGGGATAAATGGTGTTAGTTGAGTTCCCAGAGTATAAATTTGTTATTTTGAATTTAGATATCTTGTTTTTTAATTAGATGACTGAAATTTAACTTGTATTAATCACATTTTAAAATGCAATCGTGGAGGGAACGAACTACAACAACAACCCGAAGGCGACTGGAAAAGCAGAATTACCTATGGACATAACTGTGTGTCCATGTGTCCAGGAACCGCCGTGGTGTAGTGGCTAGAGGCTCATCTGCGGATCGGAAGGTGGTGGGTTCGAGTCCTGGCAAAACCGGAGTTTTCTAGAAAATGATCTTGGCTCCCAAGTCTACCCTGCCTTGAGTGGGTACCAGGTATAGTTCTTTTAAGTTAAGGCGGTGAGTGTGATGCTGAACACATCACCAATCAAATAACGATTGGACTATAAAATATAGGTCTAGCTCTATGTGCCCAAAAGGCTACGTCTGAAAGCGAAAAATGGAATAAAGGAGAAACGACACGCCCATTCATTGTCATTACCAGAAATCAGAACACTTATCAAAGAAAAATACAAGGAATTGTGGAGAGAACAAACTAACAGTAAACATCCACAAGACCCCATCAGCAGACTCAACAGAAAGCAACATACAACAATGTTCCGTCTACGAACAGGACACTGCAGGCTCGACTACCACATGCATAAAATAAAGATTGTACAGTCCCCACAGTGTGCCTGTCAAACAGGACCCCAAACACCTCAGCACATTCTGCAGACCTGCCCACTCTACCTGCAACTTTGAAAAGACACCTGGCCTCAAGAGCAAAGTGTGCAGAGCAAGCTATGGGGAACCATGCAGGACCTGCAGCTGACATGCGAGTACATAGAGGCAACCCGCCTGATGGTCTGATCTGAGCATACACAACCAAAAGCAAAGAAGAAGAAGAAGAAGAAGAAGAAGAAGAAGAAGAAGAAGAAGAAGAAGAAGAAGAAGAAGAAGAAGAAGAAGAAGAAGAAGAAGAAGAAGAAGAAGAAGAAGAAAGCGAGGAAACGGGTCATTTACTACTTTATTTACTAATATATCCATCAAGTCAAAGAAATCGACTAACCAGGATTATGAAGTTGTTAGATACTCATGAAAGACAAAGTCAAATAACAAAAAAGCTCAAAATCTCAGGCATTCGAAAATTGCTTAGATTACAACTTGGATGGGGCTGCTATACAGAAAGAGGTCTGCAATATATGCCAGAGATTCAACAATAAGGAACACTGTTTCCTGGAGTGTAAGAAATATGAACGCCAAAGAAAACTACGAACTGACTAGATGAGTCTCTGTAAATTAGCTATGACGATGGAAAACTTGTTGCATAGACAGCAACAGAGGCTTGTGTGACAATGTCAAGCATGTTATTACTAGAATTGAAGTCCATACAAAGAAAACTAAAGGACGCTCGTGCCATCTTAAACTCGGCGAGGGTAATCATCTATTGTATTAAGGGAATACTAAAGAACTATTTCACCGACACCATTTTTGTAAGATTAACTAAATATTATCACTTCTTCTTGTTCTTGTTCTTCTTCTCTTCCACCTTGAACCTCGGCGAAGTGTCAGGAGGAGATGTAACAGTCGTTGATGAGCTCTGTCAAGAACATTATTAATCTTGATGTTCATTTCTGTAAGGCTGTTCTTAATGAAATTACTCCATATTTTCCGATGTCTTCCACTCGCTCTATACCCGTTGTAACGTTTTAGTGTGGCTCGCTGTGGCAGATAGTACCAGGGCATTCTTGTTAGGTGCCCAAACCCCTTTATTTGTTGTTCTTTGATTACTTGTAAATTTGATTTTTTTTCCTAGCATTAGCCCTTATTACTCTTACTAAGATCCTAGCACTAACTAACTAACTAACTAACTAACTAACTAACTAACTAACTAACTAACTAACTAACTAACTAACTAACTAACTAACTAACTAACTAACTAACTAACTAACTAACTAACTAACTAACTAACTAACTAACTAACTAAACTAACCAACTAACTATACTAACTAACTGACTGACTAACAACTAACTAACTGACCAACCCACTCACTCACTCACTCACTCACTCACTCACTCACTCACTCACTCACTCACTCACTCACTCACTCACTCACTCACTCACTCACTCACTCACTCACTCACTCACTCACTCACTCACTCGCTCACTCACTCACTAAGTGAAACATTTGGAAGTAAAATGGTTATTTATGTTTAGCACCCCAATTTGTACGAAACTACCAACTTGGTCAGCCCTGGCTAGGAGTGAGTTCAGAGTTCATTCCGTGTCGGCCACAGAGAGAATCCAGTCACTTAATGAGTCAATCTTCGTGCGAACTTAAATTGTGGTCAGTCAGGCATACTTTTTTAGCTGACCATCCCGATCAGCATTAAGTTATGATAACGACTACACCTGTCCGTTTTCCATGTCTGGCATTGTAACGTCTCTGAGGTTCTTTCGGCAAGTATTTTAATATTTTATTTATAATTATGTATTTTCTGTCTTTAGGACTTTCTGTCATTTTGTCCTCAAGAAACACCCACATCACTTGAACTTCTATGCTCCCAGTAACGGTACCAAATTATCGAGGCCGAAAATATACCCTAACAGGGCCTCAATCACATGTAAATCGCGGACCTGTTTCTGGCGACTACACAGCATACCGCGGAAAAGCTTCCGCCAATTTAAAGTAACTGCGGAGAGTTTCCTCCGCGCTGCTACGGGCGGAGCGGGGCTAAGTTAGATGGCTAGGACTCACGAGCAGCAGCTACCGCATCTCCTGCAGCTTCCTTTATTTTATTTGCTCGCGAGTTTCAGCCATCTAGTTTAGCCCGGCTCCACACCTCACGGCACCAGAGATACTCTGGTAGTCACCGGAAAGAAGTCCACAATTTGCACGTGACTGAGGCCCTGTTAGGGAATATTTTCGGCCTTGATAATTTAGGACCCTTATTCGGAGGATAGCCAATCATTGTTATCACAACATCCAGGTCTTTGTGGCAATTATAATTGGGTCTAAGGATGTTAGACACATGATGTTACTCCTTGTTTATGTTGATATCATTGGAGAAAATCAACCAGACTGTAAAAACACTGACTCTCTTAAAAGAAGCAGCTCACTAAATAGGGATAGTTATCAATCAAGGTAAGACAGAATACATGATAATAAAAAGACAGGGAAAGGATTTAAACTCCGGCCTCATACAAATTGATAATATAAATATCAAACGAATGAAAACATATAAGCACTTGGGTGCAAACTTAAACTGCTCCAGCATACTGAGAGAAGAAATACAATCTAGAATACGATCTGGAAAAAAAAATATTTGTATGGTTGGGGGTCGCCACAACATGAGAAAATGTATTAAAGGGTTGCCACAACATGAGAAAATGTATTAAAGGGTTGCCACAACATGAGAAACTGTATTAAAGGGTTGCCACAACATGAGGAAGTGTATTAAAGGGTTGCCACAACATGAAAAACTGTATTAAAGGGTTGTCACAACATGAGAAACTATTAAAGGATTGCCACAACATGAGAAAATGTATTAAAGGGTTGCCACAACACGAGGAACTCTATTAATGGGTTGCCAAAACATGAGAAACTGTATTAAAGGGTTGCCACAACATGAGAAACTGTATTAAAGGGTTGCCACAACATGAGAAACTGTATTAAAGGGTTGCCACAACACGAGAAACTGTATTAAAGGGTTGCCACAACATGAGAAACTGTATTAAAGGGATGCCACAACATGAGAAACTGTATTAAAGGGATGCCACAACATGAGATACTGTATTAAAGGGTTGCCACAACATGAGAAACTGTATTAAAGGGTTGTCACAACATGAGAAACTGTATTATAGGGTTGTCACAACATGAGAAACTGTATTAAAGAGTTGCCACAACATGAGAAACTGTATTAAAGGGTTGTCACAACATGAGGAACTGTATTAAAGGGTTGTCACAACATGAAAAACTGTATTAAAGGGTTGTCACAACATGAGGAACTGTATTAAAGGGTTGTCACAACATGAGGAACTGTATTAAAGGGTTGTCACAACATGAGAAACTGTATTAAAGGGTTGTCACAACATGAGAAACTGTATTAAAGGGTTGTCACAACATGAAAAACTGTATTAAAGGGTTGTCACAACATGAGGAACTGTATTAAGGGGGTTGTCACAACATGAGAAACTGTATTAAAGGGTTGTCACAACATGAGGAACTGTATTAAAGGGTAGTCACAACATGAGAAACTGTATTAAAGGGTTGCCACAACACTAGAAACTGTATTAAAGGGTTGCCACAACATGAGAAACTGTATTAAAGGGTTGCCACAACATGAGAAACTTTATTAAAGGGTTGTCACAACATGAGGAACTGTATTAAAGAGTTTCCACAACACGAGAAACTGTATTAAAGGGTTGCCACAACATGAGAAACTGTATTAAAGGGTTGCCACTACATGAGAAACTGTATTAAAGGGTTGCCACAACATGAGAAACTGTATTAAAGGGTTGCCACAACATGAGAAACTGTATTAAAGGGTTGTCACAACATGAGAAAAAACTGTATTAAAGGGTTGTCACAACATGAGAAACTGAATTAAAGGGTTGTCACAACATGAAAAACTGTATTAAAGGGTTGTCACAACATGAGAAACTGAATTAAAGGGTTGCCACAACATGAGAAACTGTATTAAAGGGTTTTCACAACATGAGGAACTGTATTAAAGGGTTTTCACAACATGAGAAACTGTATTAAAGGGTTGTCACAACATGAGGAACTGTATTAAAGGGTTGCCACAACATGAGAAACAGTATTAAAGGGTTGCCACAACATGAGAAACTGTATTAAAGGGTTGCCACAACACGAGAAACTGTATTAAAGAGTTGCCACAACATGAGAAACAGTATTAAAGGGTTGCCACAACATGAGAAACTGTATTAAAGGGTTGCCACAACATAAGAAACTGTATTAAAGGGTTGCCACAACATGAGAAACTGTATTAAAGGGTTGCCACAACACGAGAAACTGTATTAAAGGGTTGCCACAACACGAGAAACTGTATTAAAGAGTTGCCACAACATGAGAAACAGTATTAAAGGGTTGCCACAACATGAGAAACTGTAATAAAGGGTTGCCACAACACGAGAAACTGTATTAAAGGGTTGCCACAACATGAGAAACTGTATTAAAGGGTTGCCACAACATGAGAAATTGTATTAAAGGGTTTCTACAACATGAGGAACTGTATTAAAGGGTTGTCACAACATGAGAAACTGTATTAAAGGGTTGCCACAACATGAGAAACTGTATTAAAGGGTTTTCACAACATGAGGAACTGTATTAAAGGGTTGTCACAACATGAGAAACTATTAAAGGGTTGTCACAACATGAGAAACTATATTAAAGGGTTGCCACAAAATAAGAAACTATATTAAAGTGTTGCCACAACATGAGAAACTGTATTAAAGGGTTGTCACAACATGAGGAACTGTATTAAAGGGTTGTCACAACATGTGAAACTGTATTAAACGGTTGCCACAACATGAGAAACTGTATTAAAGAGTTGTAATAACATGAGGAACTGTATTAAAGGGTTGCCACAACATGAGAAACTGTATTAAAGGGTTGTCACAACATGAGGAGCTGTATTAAAGGGTTGCCATAACATGAGAAACTGTATTAAAGGGTTGTCACGAGGAACTGTATTAAAGGGTTGCTACAACATGAGAAACTGTATTAAAGGGTTGCTACAACATGAGGAACTGTATTAAAGGGTTGTCACAACATGAGAAACTGTATTAAAGGGTTGCCACAACATGAGAAACTGTATTAAAGGGTTTTGACAACATGAGAAACTGTATTAAAGGGTTGTCACAACATGAGGAACTGTATTAAAGGGTTGTCACAACATGAGAAATTGTTTTAAAGGGTTGTCACAACATGAGGAACTGTATTAAAAGGTTGCCACAACACGAGAAACTGTATTAAAGGGTTGTCACAACATGAGGAACTGTATTAAAGGGTTGCCACACCATGAGAAACTGTATTAAAGGGTTGTCACAACATGAGGAACTGTATTAAAGGGTTGCCACAACATGAGAAACTGTATTAAAGGGTTGCCACAACATGAGAAACTGTATTAAAGTGTTGCCACAACATGAGAAACTGCATTAAAGGGTTGTCACAACATGAGGAACTGTATTAAAATGTTGCCACAACATGAGAAACTGTATTAAAGGGTTGCCACAACATGAGAAACTGTATTAAAGGGTTGTCACAACATGAGGAACTGTATTAAAGGGTTGTCACAACATGAGGAACTGTATTAAAGGGTTGCCACAACATGAGAAACTGTATTAAAGGGTTGTCACAACATGAGGAACTGTATTAAAGGGTTGCCACAACATGAGAAACTATTAAAGGGTTGCCACAACATGAGGAACTGTATTAAAGGGTTGCCACAACATGAGAAACTGTATTAAAGGGTTGTCACAACATGAGAAACTGTCTTAAAGGGTTGTCACAACATGAGAAACTGTATTAAAGGGTTGTCACAACATGAGAAACTGTATTAAAGGGTTGCCACAACATGAGAAACTGTATTAAAGGGTTGTCACAACATAAGGAACTGTATTAAAGGGTTGCCACAACATGAGAAACTGTATTAAAGGGTTGTCACAACATGAGAAACTGTATTAAAGGGTTGTCACAACATGAGGAACTGTATTAAAGGGTTGTCACAACATGAGGAACTGGATTAAAGTGTTGCCACAACATGAGAAACTGTATTAAAGGGTTGTCACAACATGAGGAACTGTATTAAAGGGTCGCGGCATTATGAAGATTGAGAACCACTGGCTTACATCCTCAGGGTCACTAACTCTAATCACAATCCATCAACATTCGACACAGAATGGGCTATCAAATGTAGTTCCCCATCATTTTCTTAATTGACACATAAATATGCATATGACTGCACCTTTTGAAGTTATTTCCATCGAATAACCCATATAATATTGATTTATATGACTTCAGTAGTTATCAGCATCCTTTAGATATTTTATTTTAGGGCATGCATGCGGGTGTGTTGAGAACAAAGATGCTGATGATGCGCCACAGGTGTTGAATTGATGCATAACAAGGAAGACGTAGTCACCGCCCTTTATAATCAGGTGGACAATGTTGAAGCACAAATAGATTATAGTGTGGAGTGAAGGTATCTTCGGGCAGTGACCAGGAGATCTGGCAGACACTCTGTATTGGGAGGAAAGGCAAAATGGGTCTATTCTCAAATTGCTGCTGGTGGAAATATTTTGCTGGCTGCTGAAGTTGACGGAGCTGGGAGTGTCTTGAGTGCTGTGATGTCAGTTCTTGACTCAAAGTAACTTAGTTGATTTCTTTTCTTTGTTCTCTATGTGGTTTTCAGGACCCTGTTTTGGGGGAAACAACTGCCTCTCCAATTAGGGGTTCACCAATTTGTCCTTTAAAGTCAGAGTACATCTGCCTGAGAGACAAGGAGTGAGGAGTCTGCATGCAAATAAGCCAGATATGTGAAACAGATGTGCACACAACTCAGGATCTGGAATAAGACTAAAATCAGGAAGTGGATGAACATCTAGAACTTTCCATCAGAGCTTACAGCTGGTGAATGCGAAGAAGATTAACTTTGTCTTTTCTTTTTGAAAGTTAACCTCTAATTGTTGTGACTTCTTCCCCTCAAGTATAGTTAATTTATCTTTCTGCTTGTCAACACAAGTTATTGCCAGCTTGTCTTTGAAGTTAGTTCTACATGTGCTTGCAGTGAAGCCTCACACTAGTTGTTTAGATAAACAATATTGTCTATAAATGTGGCACGTCATAATACCTTATCTTTATTTTGATCCTTTTCTTTGTACCTCTGTCAAAGGAGATAAGGCAGAAGTGCTGACACTGGTCATTTGTCTTAGTTGTGCAGTGTTGTAAGTGTACACACGTATGATTATAGTGAGAGTTATATTGTCTCAGTAGCAGAACAATAGTAGCAGTAGTAATAGTAGGGGTGGTGGTTGTAATAGTAGTAAATGTTGTGCTAGGGTAGTCTAGTAATTGTAGCAGTAGTCATAGTGATAGTAATTATATTAGTGGTGTTTGTTGTAGTAGTAGTAGTTGTTATGGTAGGGTAGTCTAGTAATTGTAGCAGTAGTCATAGTGATAGTAATTATATTAGAGGTGATGGCTGTAGTAGTTGTAGTTGTTATGGTAGGGTAGTATAGTAATTGTAGCAGTAGTCATAGTGATAGTAATTATATTAGAGGTCATGGCTGTAGTAGTAGTAGTTGTTATGGTAGGGTAGTCTAGTAATTGTAGCAGTAGTCATAGTGATAGTAATTATATTAGTGGTGGTAGTAGTGCGTTATTAGTTATTGTACCAGCAATAGTAGTATTTAAGTAATTCTCACAGTAGTACCTTTTCATTTGTCTTGAGTGACATAAAGTTATGCCTTTTTATAACATAGCTGCAATGTTTGTGATTCTCCCTGACATATCCAACTTTCCTAAGCATTAATTGACCCGGTTAAATTCCCGGAGAGTTTCAGGATACGTAACTTTGTATTTCTGTGATGTTCTCTTTGTAATCTACACGTGTTGTATTGCCCACAGTGTAACTGTGATAGTCTTTGTCAGTTGTTTTGGTTTCAGTTTTGATGTTTGGGTATTTATTAATACTTACATCTGTATAAAAAGCTATATTTTGTTTCTATACAGAAACCAGGCAATAGCTATGGTTCGAGTAGGTGTAATTGGAGCTGGAGCAGTCGGTTTGTCTTCGGCTGTTAATATTCAGAAGCTGATACCACATGCAAAAGTGACAATTATTGCAGATAAATTTGGCAAGGATACAACCAGTAATGGAGCTGGGGGTATTTTCCGACCATACCTGTCTCACTTCTCAGGTTTAGACGAAGGAATAGTGAGGTAATCATTTTTTTGACTTTAAACATCTTTGGGGAAGCTGCAATAGTGTAGTAACTAGACGCTTGCCTGCGGATCTGAAGGGCATGGGTTCAGATTTGAGCAGTGCTGGATTTTTTCCCCTTAAAATGACATTGGCTGCCAGGGTGACCCAACTTTAAATAGGTACCAGGTAAAAGTCCTATAAAGTAAAGGTGGCCTACGTGATGCTGACCACATCACGCACAGAGTGCTGATTGGTATATAATATATAGGACTAGCTCTATATGCCCATTACACCTGGAGGCATTGAAAGGGGTCCTTTAAACTCTTTGGTAATGAAATAGAGAGAATCGGAATGAAATGGTATGCCATTCAGGGCACTGTGTGGTTGGGGGTCGGGGGAGAAGAAAAGATCTGCTGCCACAAGCATATCGTTAGAAAAAAAAGTGACTGATTATAGATTTGCTGTAGTCAGATTTCTTGGGCCAAAAGGTACATATATTGCAGCCTAGCTGTGAACCAGAAATGTCCCAAATGTCCTGTTGAAGGATAATTGAGAAGAAGAAGAAAAAGAAACATGACAGAATCAGTAATGTGGAGTCCATACCATATGGAATTGGTAGTTATGTCTATCCACGACATCTGCCTCGTGTGCTTTGTCAGCTCTGACATAGATGATCCTCGATACCATGATGTCTCAAACTGCCCAGCATCTTCTCTCTGTCTCCCTCTGCCTTTCTGTCCCTCCAGCTTTGCCACTGTCACAATGTACTTGTTTCCTCCTTCTCATGACATAATCAGAGAAGCTTTAGGAGAGAACTCATTAACTGTAATTGAATCAGAAGAAAAGAGCGGCTGGCCGAATGGTTAGAATACTGGGCTCTCATGTGGGAGACCCGGGTTCAAATCCTCAGTAAGCCTGGATTTTTTCCTGTCGGGGGCAAAAATAATATCCTAACCTGCACAGTCCTACACCACAAAAATTGTATAAATAAACAGTCATTGGCAGAATCAAGAGATGGGGAAGAGGTACAGGTATTTGATAGAACTAGGGCTGTACCGAATAGTGATTTCCACTATCGGCCAAATACGAATAGTGGGATGAACTATTCGGCCGAATACGAATAGTGTATCATCACAATCAGGTGCCTTGCCGACTGGCATGGGCGTTATGCCTCTCCACAATCTGCGATCTCCTGCAGCATGTATCAGTCCGTGTGCTGACACACCTCCATGCCATGCAACAAGACTGTCATGAATCTTCTCTCGTTGTCTCCCTCTGTCCCTCCTTCCACAGATCTTTCTTGTGGTCACCACATGTTCTATTTTCCCTCTTCTCATAAAATGGCCCCAAAAATGACGACTGTCTCCTCTGATTAGTTGTCTTCGGGCTCCCGCCTCTTTCAAAACCATCGTTCGCTCTGCTGTTCGTTCAATGTAATTTAAACGCACGTTCATATTCTCGTTAGCAATATCTTCAAATTTGATTTGGGGGAAGACACCCTGAAATAACGAAAAATGCACGAATTCTCTCTCTCTCCCCCCCCCCTCTCTCTCTCTCTCTCTCACTCACTCTCTCTCTCTCTCTCTCACAGAGACCCACTCACACACACTCACATACACACACACACACACACAAGCTACAAAAAAAAAAAATAACGCATTGCCTTTAATTATAAGTTCTTACTTGACGAGGCTAACAGTTACGAAGCAAATATTCGGTACAGCCCTAGATAGAACATACAGGAAAATTACCAAATTATTATTATTCTTCAGCAATCTCTGATCTTAAGCCACTGTGAGCCATAAACTGGGACATCATCTCAAGGTCTCTTAGGTTTCCCCAAAGCTTAGTTGTCAGTTTTACTGGGCGTGGCCACAGGTTGTTTCGCAGCTCCACCAAGTGAGCAGTCTTGCCAGTCATGATCTAGAGTCTGTAAGACACTGTCAGAGAGCTGTGTGGCTCATACCAAATCTATATTAGAGTTTGTTGAGTCAGCAGTAAGATGCTGTCAGAGAGCTGTTTGGCTCATACCTAATTTATATGTGTGTTTGTTGAGTTTGCAGTAAGACACTGTCAGAGAGCTGTGTGGCTCATACCTAATTTATATGTGTGTTTGTTGAGTTCGCAGTAAGATGCTGTCAGAGAGCTGTGTGGCTCATACCTAATTTATGTGTGTGTTTGTTGAGTTTGCAGTAAGATGCTGTCAGAGAGCTGTTTGGCTCATACCAAATCTTTATGAGCATTTGTTGAGTCTGCTGTGTCCAGTGCATAAGTGAAAAACTTTGAATTGGTCTCTACTGTTTTGATGACTGAGGCCTGGGCAGATGAAGCTCAAAAGCCCTGAAAGGCAATTCATCTACGTGAAGGACACACCGAATGCCAAACCACCACTGCCTTGTGGGAAGTTCCTGTAAGAACAAAGGCTAGGGCAACAAAGCCCGACAGAAAATGTGGGTAGGCAGAGCTCATAAGCCCTGGAAGGCAATCAGCCTATGGGAGGGGAAATCCTGAAAAAAACCTCAACCGTCGAAGTCGGAAGATGTCAGCCTACTTGGCACGGGACTAAAAATCGGGCATCTACGCACTAGCGATATGGTCATGCAAACAAAATTATCACGTTATGGTGTCATTCCTATGGGACGTGGACGGGTAGGGATGGCGCCGGGCCCTCAGCCTCGAGGGGGCCCACCCCAAGCTACTAGAGCCACAACCTCTGAATATTCTGGAGTGACCAGGGAAGAACAGAGTAATGCAACTGGACACAAACTGACAATTATGCACTGGAATGCTGAGGGAGTGAGGCTGAAGAAAACTGAACTACACAATTTCTTGAAGCAGCACGATATTGACATATGCTGCATCCAAGAGACTCACCTCACAAGTGCACACAGATTCTCTATCTTCCGACACGACAGGTTAGATCGTCCAAAAGGAGGAGTCTTGACTGCTGTCAAGAACACGATCACAGCTTGGGAAACCCAGAGATCTCAGTGTGGGGATACCGAGTTTATCACAGTCACTATCAAGGGTGCAAGGAGAGATGTGGCAGTATGCAACATCTACTCACCACCAAACAGAGATATTAATCTGGGACCCATCCTACTAAACACAGAAAACTGGATTGCTGTCGGAGATCTAAATAGCCACTCACCTAGCTGGGGCTACACAGACCTCAATGCGAAAGGAGAAGAGGTAGAAAACTGGATAATTAGCAACACTCTAGTTCTGATAAATCATCGTGACGACCCAGACACATTCTACTCTCGAGTTTGGAGGAAAACCAGCACTCCTGGCTTGGCTATAGCAACTGAAGATGTGGAGAAAGTTACCAGCCGGGATGTATGTCAACAGCTTGGAGGCAGTGACCACAGGCCCGTAATCCTTTCTATTAACAAAAGGAGAGAAGTTACTAAGGAAAAGAACCCTCCCAGCTGGAACTACAAGAAGGCTAACTGGAGCCTTTTCACTTCCTATTTAGACGACATGTTGAGGAGAGTCTTCTTCAGAAGACTGGAAATAAATGCCAAACTGAAGATCCTCAACACAACTATTCTAAATGCAGCCAAGGGTAACATACCACGAGGCAGCAGGAAAAACTTTAAACCTTACTGGTCGCCTGAACTGGACACTCTTCATTCCAAACTTAGTACCAGGAGGGAAAATATGGAGAAGGATCCGACAGATAAAAATGTAATACTTCATAACAGAGCAAAAGCAGCCTTCGTCAGAGAGAGAAATAATCAGATGAGGAAAAGCTGGCACAAAAAGACAGCGTCATTTAACCTCGAGAAGGACACTTCACGTCTGTGGAATCTCACAAAAAGCTTGAATGGAGACAAGACGGAAAAAGCCAGAGTTGTACTCCAAACAGACGATGGATCGTTTACTGGCAAGGTAGCAGCAGATGTGCTAGCCGAAACACACCAGAAGGAAACTGAGGTTCATATTCCCATGCAAAGAATAAAAGAAGTACGAAACCAGACCAAGACTCTTCTAACAGACTTTAGCACAAAAACAAAAGAGGCCTGCATGTCAGAAAGGTTTACTATGCAAGAGCTGGAAGTTGGAATTGGAGAGTTGAAAATGAAGAAAGCCCCAGGGGCTGACGGCATTACAAACGAATTTCTCTCTCATCTTGGACCTGCTGCCAAGAAGTTTCTCCTCTGCATCTACAACCAGAGCTGGCAAAAAGGGGTAGTACCGTCAGCCTGGAAGGAAGCCCTCATCCAGCCTATCCTTAAAAAGGGTGGAGACAGAAGAGACCCAAAAAGCTACAGACCTATTAGCCTTCTTAGTTGTGTAGGAAAATTGATGGAGAAATTAGTAAATAAAAGACTAATATGGTTCCTGGAGACAAACTCTGTAATCACCACCACCCAGACAGGATACAGACAGCACAGAAATACAGAGGACCAGTTGACATATCTGACACAGGAAATTGAGAATGCCTTCCAGGAAAAAAAGAAAGTTCTTGCTGTCTTTTTTGACCTCTCTCGTGCTTTTGATACAGTTTGGAAAGAAGGCCTACAACTAAAACTGCTACAGGCAGGAGTTGTGCACAACATGTACAAGTGGATCAAAGACTTTCTTTTCCAACGCAGAGCCAGATTCAGAATTGATGGACACATTGGCAAACTGGCAAAACTTTAAGAAGGAGTTCCCCAGGGCAGTGCTATATCACCAACTCTATTCCTGGTTTACATTAATGATATCACAGCAACCTGCCACCAGCACGTTTTTAATACCCTACATGCCGATGACTTTGCAGTTTGGACAGCCTCCGAATACACTACCACAGCCTCATATCTGTTACAAAAAACTGTGGAAAATGTAGAAGCCTGGACCGAAAAGTGGGGTCTAAAGCTAAATAAATCAAAAAGCACAGCATCACTTTTCTCTCTCTCCCCAAAAAAAGAAAAAAATCGAAATTTGGATTAAAAACCAGCTCATTCCACAGACTGACACTCCTACCTTTCTGGGCGTTACACTTGATTCGCGACTAACTTGGAAGTCACATGTAGAAGCAGTACAGGGAAAAGCATTCAAGAAGCTTGCAGTTATGAAAAAATTAGCGGGTACCACATGGGGCGCTAACTCTAGAATCCTAAAACAAGTATATACTGGAGCAGTCAGGCCAGTCATGGATTATGCCTCCACTGCATGGGCTGCAGCAGCCAAGACAACAATGGGAAAACTGGACAAGGTTCAGAATATGGGATTAAGGATTGTTCTCGGAGCCATGAAAACCACACCCATCAGAGAAATAGAAAAGATAGCAGATACTGAACCACTCGAACTCAGAAGACAATACAAAAATCTTTTACAGTATGAGAAATTAAAAAGACTTCAAAGTCACCCACTGCATTTTAAATTTCAAGAGAGAACAAAAAACAGACAGAGCGTCAGAGCCCCAACCACCTTGCTAGAGAACTGTACAGACAGCACCAAGATCTGCTTGAAAGAGATGTTGCACTGTGCGAAAAACTTAGTCCAGAACCATGGACAAGCAAGCCAGAGAAAGCAAATGTAGTCCTAAAGGTACCAGGAATCACTTCAAAAAATGCCCAGACGGAGACACAACAGAGAACCCTGGCTCTTGCTATGCTTGATGAGAAGTATCCAAACACCACTTGGACTCAGGTTTTCACCGACGGCTCTGCTACAGATGCAGTCAGAAAGGAGGGTTGTGGAATTTACATTAAACCCCCTAGCAGTAGAGCAGAAACTCTCTCTCTACCAGCAGGTGACATCTGCACTAACTTCAGAGCTGAGGCAACTGCCCTCCTCTCTGCAGTCCAACATCTCATCACTCAAGAACACAGAGGGCACCAAATTGTTATACTTAGTGACTCATTGTCTGTTCTCCAAGCACTATCCAGCAAAAATCAAGACAAAATAATTGCTGATCTAAGGACCAACATTGGCTTACTCTCCAAGGAAGCAGAACTGGTCTTGCAGTGGATACCAGCCCACTGTGGTATTCAAGGAAATGAGAGAGCAGATGAGTTGGCAAAAGCTGGGAGTAATCTTCCACAACCTCATCCACCACACAGCTACAAGGAAACCAAAACAGCGCTAAAGCAGTCTTTCAAGCGGGAGTGGAGAAGGCAGAATGGAGATTACAGACCAGAGAGTGACAGCATAAACAAACTCAACAGGAAAGAACAAACATCAATTCTTAGACTTCGGACTGGACACTGTGGTCTTCGAGCACACTTGTACAGGATAGGCATAAAAGAATCTGCTGCCTGTGATTGTGGAGCTGAAAGACAAACCCCCGAACACATACTGCAGTACTGCCCTATCATCTGAATTACTTTTAGCATGTAGAATTGCTTTCATCTTTATTCTTTATTCTAAGGGGTAGATGTTGACTGCCTTTTCCATTTCTACAATAGTTGTAGATTTTATGGCTCCCCAGAATTGCACGCCGACATCGATTTTGTGTTTTGTCTAGTACCTGTTTATTAGAAAGTGCTGCTGATATCCACAGTAATGATGCATATTCCAGGGAAGGTTTGACGGTGCCAGTGTATTCCTTCTTCATGATGCGACTGTCCGCTCCCCAAGTGGTGCCTGCCCTTTTCATCACACATTGTTTTCTCATGGCTTTTCTGTTAGTTTCCAGTATGTGAAGTTTCCACATTGGACAACTATCAAGATTGACTCCCAAGAAGGTTGGAGTATTGGAGCGAGGAACAGCATCATTGTTAAATTTTACTTTCTCTTCCCTTGTAGACAGCGGAAAGAGTGTTGCTGTTGGGAAGCGAAATGCCCATATACGAAACTTGGCCGCTGTTATGAAGCTAAATGCTTGTAAGACACTGCCTCCCGGGGAAGTATCTAGCGGTGAATGATTAATGCTTCATCCATATATGCAAAAGTTTCCAAGTTGACCTTCTGGCAACTAGTTGGGGTCCCTACCGGAGAGTGCTTAACTGATAGTTCACACAGTCCCATCGTACAACTAACACTCTGCCAGCAGTATCATGGCAACCCATTGTAATACCACTTGTTTACCATGGACCGTTTGCACTCTTCACTATTCCTATTATCATCATCTAGACAGGCGCATATGATCCCGCCTCTGTTACAATTGACCAGCCAATGAATTCAGTAGGCAACAGCTGCTACAGTTTGTTCTTGTTTACTTTAAGGCCCCATTTGCTGGCCCAGTTTATGACACTATTCAGACTTTTCTGGAAATTACTAGATGACAGTAGATGAAAGAATAACTAAAATATCTTTGCCACATCTTTTATACTCATTGTTGTACCTGTAAAATGTTTAATGTACTTTCAGACAATGGATAACTGATTCATGGACATATTTTAAAAACCTGGCAATATCTGCAGACGCTCAAGAAAGTGGACAGACCCTGGTATCGGGAATTGTTTTTTATAACACTCCTCAGGTAAGAGAGCTTCGCTTCTAGAGGTTAACCCGTTCGCTGCCCGAGAAGTTAAAATCTAGTCGCTTCTAGTTGTGCTACATCCCTGGTTATGCAGATATATGGACTCAAGAAGTTGCTTAGCTTGTTTATTAATTGGTTAGGAATCCGTTATATGTTAATACTGGTTCTATTTGAAATCTTGTCTGAAAGGAATTAGTTTCATTTTTGTGCCAGGACTATCTGGGGTAAGAGGGAAGGAATGAGTGGATTGGCTTGCTGGCAGGCCCAACGTAGGTACAGGAAAAGCAATGGACCGACATTTCTTAATGCTCTCAAGGAGGCAGGATGAGAAGGTGATTCAGGAGATGATGTTGAATTGGCAGCAGTCAAAAGACTACAGAAACTTCAGGTCAAAATAGGTGTCACCAAACATGAACACTATACAGGTAGCCAAAGAAGATTAGTAAACCAAAAAAGAACTGGTGTCATCAGTTGCCACATGCTGAGGGATATTCTCAAGATGGGATCTGAACGCTTTTGAAATTGTTCGATGTTCAATCAGGATAATTGTTTGATTAACTAACTTTCTCCTGGTGCTGGTATAAACAAGCTGAAACTATCACATGCATGGACATTTCTCTAGAGCTCATTAATGCAGTAATTGAAAAATTTGAATAATGTGACAGAACAAACTTTATTTTGAAAGGATCACAAATTGGGTGTGCAGGCTTATCTAAGATTGAGCCCTTCCAAACAATAATCGTTCATCTAGTAATTTTATTGTATCTATAGAGCATGTTGAGTTCATATAACAGTATGTATATGAATATAAAGTAAAATACACAATAGCATGACAGGTATGGTAAATGCATGCATTCATAGATGACTGACTGGCAGATGGACAAACTGGCAGATGGACAAACTGGCAGATGGACAAACTGGCAGATGGACAAACTGGCAGATGGACAGACTGGCAGATGGACAGACAGACTGATGGACAGACAGACTGATAGACAGACAGACTGATAGACAGACAGACAGACAGACTGATGGACAGACTGACTGATGGACATACAGACTGATAGACATACATACAGATTGATGGACATACAGACAGACTGATGGACATACAGACATACTGATGGACAGACATACAGATTGATGGACATACAGACAGACTGATGGACATACAGACAGTGATGGACATACAGACAGTGATGGACGTACAGACAGACTGATGGACGTACAGACATACTGATGGACTTACAGACATACTGATGGACATACAGACTGATGAACAGACAGACAGACTGATGAACAAACAGACAGACTGATGAACAGACAGACAGACTGATGAACACACAACTAATGGACAGACAGACTGATGGACAGTCAGACTGATAGACAGACATACATACTGATAGACAGACATAAAGATTGATGGACAGACATAAAGATTGATGGCCAGACATACAGACTGATGGACATACAGACAGACTGATGGACTTACAGACAGACTGATGGACTTACAGACAGACTGATGGAAATACAGACTGATGGACTTACAGACAGACTGATGGAAATACAGACATACTGATGGACATACAGACTCATGGACAGACAGACAGACTGATGGACAGACACAGACTGATGAACAGACACAGACTGATGGACAGACACAGACTGATGGACAGACAGACAGACTGATGGACAGACATACAGACTGATGGACAGAGTGACAGATGGACAGACTGATGGATGGACATACAGACTGATGGATAGACAGATGGACTGACAGATGGACAGACTGATGGACAGACAGACTGACGGACAGAAAGTCAGACGGATAGACGGATGGACAAAGGTTCTATGCTCCTTTGGGTGGGAGTTGAGGGTGAGATAAAGTAGCAGAAGTATAATCTGCACCATTTGTCTCCTAACATGGATCCGAAACGTTTGCTTACTCTCATACAATTTTGTAGATTAAATGTTTTTTATTCCCTAGGATCGGGACTATGAACTCATGGCAAAACTGACATACGATTTCCGTGAGCTTCCATCAGAGCAACTCCAGAAGCTAAATATAAACTACAAGTATGGTTACAGATATTCACAATAAGTGTTGTAGACCAAAAGATATATGTTGCTGATATATGTTGCTGATATATGTTGCTGATATATGTTGCTGATATATGTTGCTGATATATATTAAAGCAGTCATTTATGTTTTTTAAGTTGTGACAATGCTTGCGTTGTGTTAAAAACTGTAGCCATAGAACTCAGAAGAACATTTCCAAAAGTACTTTGACTGTGTTTTTATAATAGTAAGAAAATTCCTCCTTTCAATTTGCCCTTAAAAAGGTAGTTGACATATTGTGTTGTGGTTTACAGCTAGGCTGCAGTATCTGGGCTTTTTGCCCAACACATCTGATTTCAGCAAACCCTTAGTTCCCTGTATGACATGTATAAGAAGGTGTAGGTTAGCCCCCCTCCCCCTCCTTCTAACACCAACGTTGCATAATAATATCCTAATAGTCTTCTCCTCTTACGAACAAGCTTCATTCTGACTAAGATGTGAGTCAAATTCTTGTTTTCAGTCTTATTTATAACGGATTGTGAAAATTGCACAAAAATGCAATCTTTTTATAATTATTGTACAAAGTATGAGAAATATGTATGGCCTGTATTGCATCAGTTCCGTGAACTTTTGGACCCTAGAAATATAGCCATCTTTCTTTATTTACTATTTTAATGTATTTAATTTTTTGTTGTGATCGTAAGAGCAGAGGTTGAAAGTCACATAAATAGGTCACAAGTCAAGGAAAGGGTGTAATGCTAATTTGCAAACGTGTACTAAAAAAAAAAAAAGAAGTGCTTTTGAACTTAAATATTGCAGGAAGATTCTTAAATTATGGACCAAAATGAGTACAGACTTCTCAATCCATGGTCACGACCTTGGGATCAGAAGATCGTGGGTTCGTTCCCTGGAGGAGCCGGACTTTAAAAAAAAAATTACTTTGGCTCCTAGGTCAACCCAGCCTTGAGTGGGTACCGGGTGCAGTCCCGTGAAGTAAAGGCGGCCGGCGTGATGCTGACCACATCACCCATCTTGTGCCGATTGGTCTAAAAAAAAATAGGTCTAGCCCTATATGCCCTATACACCTAGAGGCGTGGAAAATGGTTCTTTCACTGCATATTGAACATTTTTTGAAGAGAACATTGAGGATATGATTCCTAGAAAAAAAGGCAGAAACTGACCAGCATGACAGTGGACCATAACACCCTGGACATGCAAGAGTCCACAAGGGGGAGACAATTTGCTTGCCGTGACAAGAACCTGTTTTATCGAGATGAATTAAGTTAGACTGTCTTGTTTCATTTGCATTTGCATAAACATCATTTTTATTGGGCAAAGACTAAATTTTCCTTTGTAGAGAAATTGTAAAAATGGGGGATTGGAGAGGGAGAAGCAAAAGTGAAATTAATAATCTGTTTAAATCACTATTGATCACTGGCATCTTGAGAGCTAATAGAATGAAATGATTGGGGCATACTGAGAGAATGACAGATGACAGAGAAGTGAAAACTGTATACACAAGGGAGATGAATGGTCGTAGACCACTAGGCAGACTAAGAAGAATGTGGAAAGATAATGTCCAGACATACCAGCAAACAGTTGGTGACACCAACTGGAAAGAAAAGGCCAGCTAGAGAGATAATTGGAGGAGGGTGATATCTGCAGCAGGGAACCTCAAGAGCTTGGAATGCTGAAGAGGAAATTATTTACTCATTATGTTTTTCATTACATAGAATTAATGTTAGTCAATCAGTCAGTTGGTGTCTCCACAGTGAAGATTAACTGCAATAGATCTCCATTACTATTTCTTGTATTGGTGATACACTCAGACTGCTGTTCATCCATCTCTTGATATTGTTCTCCCACTTGTATCGTTGTCTACCTCTTGCTGTCCTGCCTTCAACCTTACCCTACAGTATGGTTTTTAAGTGAATGTCTTTTGATGTGGCTGAAATACTTTGTCCCTTTTTTATTTCTTTCAGCAACTTTTTTATTCAAACTATCCGTAACCTTTGTATTTTGTTGCTTTTGTTTACCCACATTTCCAGAGACGCAGTTCGCTTTTGTAGTTGCTTGTATATTGAAAAAAAAACTAACACAAAATGCTATTATTGATGATGATAAAAGAAGACACACAGTAAATTTCAACCAAAGTCTGCCTTGATAAGGAACCCAGGATCCTCGGGCTGCCAGGCGAGCATCTAACCAGCCCATTGCATCATCTCCACTCTTCCTGTTTAGCAAAAGGAAAAAACAGTTAGTGTTACAAACAGTTGTGAAATTTTCAAATGAAACCATAGTTCCTCCCCATTGGAGTAAGCTGAAGAACCTAAGTACAGAAAATTAATTTATGCTTTTAATGCGTGTGTATTCTGGATTTGCTGAAACTGCAGTCGTTGAATTTTCCACAAGGGACAGGGATGGCATTCTGTGTGTTGGCACAGGAGCGGAGCAACCATGGGGTGACCCATTTGCTATGAAGCTGAAACTAAGGTTACCAGATTAATTTATGTAGGAAAATATTAGATAAGAGAGACAAAGAAATGCAGAAGTGGATATGTGGCCGGCAGGACAGAAAATGATAAGCAACGTGAGCTTCATTAAAATTTGAGATGATTGCAGAGCTTGATCATTGATGCCTGCACTGGATTAGGCATGCCAAGAAATTAACTGTGTGCATCAGTGAATATTTTTGTATAGACTTGTTATTGCTTGTTCTAATCCTTTTCTAGTTAACACAATGTAACGTATCCCTTCTGTATCCAGTCTCCCTCATACAGATTCGTCACTAGCTCTGTTGTCTAGGGGCAAGATAACAGTACCGACGGGTCAAACTTCTCTTCCAATCAACTATCACGAGTCTGCAAATGACAATTGATAAAGGCTGAGCAGTTCACGAGTTTATTATCAATATAACACAAGCAACAAGGTCCCCTTGCTCACACTCTCAAGTCCACAGCCATGCTTCAGATGATGGACACTGGCATGTAAAC
The DNA here is from genome assembly GCA_905116865.2 of Candidula unifasciata. Taxonomy (NCBI): domain Eukaryota; kingdom Metazoa; phylum Mollusca; class Gastropoda; order Stylommatophora; family Geomitridae; genus Candidula; species Candidula unifasciata. Next base: position 414,620 of record CAJHNH020001324.1, read on the forward strand.
GACTGGCAGAACTAACAGACCATAGAACACAACTGTTGTCTTCAACTGCAATTAATCACAGCTTCGCACCTTACTGTTCAGGACTAACGTTCATTCGGGGACAATCCAGATTTTAGTTCAAATCTATCACTACCAGTTTCTCTCCTTTTCCTTAGGAGTCCGGTCACAGAATGACCGGTTATTCTTACCATTGCCTCATGTTGCCCAAGCAAAATCATATCTCATGTTCTTCCTTTCGCACGCTAACCTCGTGCCTTGCAACCTGGATACTTCCCTAATTCCACTATCCAATCAGACCCTTATTCTGTTTACTAAATTTAGCACCATTACACCTATGATGTATGGAGAAGAAGAAGAGCTGCCATGATCAATGAAGAAGAATACCTACCTTCTTTCATAAAGATTTTCTTTTCACAATCGACTGATTTCAGTTTTAAGAAAGTTTTAATAATTTACAGGTATGGATACACATTTACAACAGTGGTAACACAGACACCGAAATATTTGGTTTGGCTGATGAAGAAGTAGGTATCAACTGAAACTGTTTGTAAATGTTTTTTCACCTTTCCTCCTTACTGCTCATTCTGTTACTTCACTTCATTGGGTAACAATGGCTTGTAAAGTAGCACAGGCAGTCATAGCAATTGAACAAAGACAAACCAGTAAAGACTGAACTGAATCCCCAGTTTATTTGGCCCACATTTGATTGAAGTTGTTTATAAATGTGTTATTTTTTCCCTCTCCTGGAGCTTATCTCTTCATGATGGGGGGGCAACTTGTGTTTCAGCGAGGGCAGTAGCCGCAGTTCAACAAAGAAACCAGAAAAGACTAATTGAATCCATGAATCGATTTGTCCCATTGTGTGAATTGGACGGAATATGGACAAGTAATGCACCAGTGTGTACTGGAGGGAACATGGACAAGTAATGCACAAGTGTGTACTGGAGGAAACATGGACAAGTAATGCACCAGTGGGTACTGGATGAAACATGGATAAGTAATGCACCAGTGTGTACTGGATGGAACATGGACAAGTAATGCACAAGTGTGTACTGGATGGAACATGGACAAGTAATGCACCAGTGTGTACTGGAGGGAACATGGATAAGTAATGCACCAGTGTGTACTGGATGGAACATGGACAAGTAATGCACAAGTGTGTACTGGATGGAACATGGACAAGTAATGCACCAGTGTGTACTGGATGGAACATGGACAAGTAATGCACCAGTGGGTACTGGATGGAACATGGACAAGTAATGCACCAGTGTGTACTGGAGGGAATATGGACAAGTAATGCACCAGTGTGTACTGGATGGAACATGGACAAGTAATGCACCAGTGTGTACTGGATGGAACATGGACAAGTAATGCACCAGTGGGTACTGGAGGGAACATGGACAAGTAATGTACCAGTGTGTACTGGAGGGAACATGGACAAGTAATGCACCAGTGGGTACTGGAGGGAATATGGACAAGTAATGCACCAGTGGGTACTGGATGGAACATGGACAAGTAATGCACCAGTGGGTACTGGAGGGAATATGGGCAAGTAATGCACAAGTGTGTACTGGAGGGAATATGGACAAGTAATGCACCAGTGGGTACTGGAGGGAATATGGACAAGTAATGCACCAGTGGGTATTGGAGGGAACATGGACAAGTAATGCACCAGTGTGTACTGGAGGGAATATGGACAAGTAATTCACCAGTGTGTACTGGATGGAACATGGACAAGTAATGCACCAGTGTGTACTGGATGGAACATGGACAAGTAATGCACCAGTGTGTACTGGAGGGAATATGGACAAGTAATGCACCAGTGTGTACTGGATGGAACATGGACAAGTAATGCACCAGTGTGTACTGGATGGAACATGGACAAGTAATGCACAAGTGTGTACTGGAGGGAACATGGACAAGTAATGCACCAGTGTGTACTGGATGGAACATGGACAAGTAATGCACCAGTGTGTACTGGAGGGAATATGGACAAGTAATGCACCAGTGTGTACTGGATGGAACATGGACAAGTAATGCACCAGTGTGTACTGGAGGGAATATGGACAAGTAATGCACCAGTGTGTACTGGAGGGAATATGGACAAGTAATGCACCAGTGTGTACTGGAGGGAATATGGACAAGTAATGCACCAGTGTGTACTGGAGGGAATATGGACAAGTAATGCACCAGTGTGTACTGGAGGGAATATGGACAAGTAATGCACCAGTGGGTACTGGATGAAACATGGATAAGTAATGCACCAGTGTGTACTGGATGGAACATGGACAAGTAATGCACAAGTGTGTACTGGATGGAACATGGACAAGTAATGCACCAGTGTGTACTGGAGGGAACATGGATAAGTAATGCACCAGTGTGTACTGGATGGAACATGGACAAGTAATGCACAAGTGTGTACTGGATGGAACATGGACAAGTAATGCACCAGTGTGTACTGGATGGAACATGGACAAGTAATGCACCAGTGGGTACTGGATGGAACATGGACAAGTAATGCACCAGTGTGTACTGGAGGGAATATGGACAAGTAATGCACCAGTGTGTACTGGATGGAACATGGACAAGTAATGCACCAGTGTGTACTGGATGGAACATGGACAAGTAATGCACCAGTGGGTACTGGAGGGAACATGGACAAGTAATGTACCAGTGTGTACTGGAGGGAACATGGACAAGTAATGCACCAGTGGGTACTGGAGGGAATATGGACAAGTAATGCACCAGTGGGTACTGGATGGAACATGGACAAGTAATGCACCAGTGTGTACTGGATGGAACATGGACAAGTAATGCACCAGTGGGTACTGGAGGGAATATGGGCAAGTAATGCACAAGTGTGTACTGGAGGGAATATGGACAAGTAATGCACCAGTGGGTACTGGAGGGAATATGGACAAGTAATGCACCAGTGGGTACTGGAGGGAACTGGACAAGTAATGCACCAGTGTGTACTGGAGGGAATATGGACAAGTAATTCACCAGTGTGTACTGGATGGAACATGGACAAGTAATGCACCAGTGTGTACTGGATGGAACATGGACAAGTAATGCACCAGTGTGTACTGGAGGGAATATGGACAAGTAATGCACCAGTGTGTACTGGATGGAACATGGACAAGTAATGCACCAGTGTGTACTGGATGGAACATGGACAAGTAATGCACAAGTGTGTACTGGAGGGAACATGGACAAGTAATGCACCAGTGTGTACTGGATGGAACATGGACAAGTAATGCACCAGTGTGTACTGGAGGGAATATGGACAAGTAATGCACCAGTGTGTACTGGATGGAACATGGACAAGTAATGCACCAGTGTGTACTGGAGGGAATATGGACAAGTAATGCACCAGTGTGTACTGGAGGGAATATGGACAAGTAATGCACCAGTGTGTACTGGAGGGAATATGGACAAGTAATGCACCAGTGTGTACTGGAGGGAATATGGACAAGTAATGCACCAGTGTGTACTGGAGGGAATATGGACAAGTAATGCACCAGTGTGTACTGGATGGAACATGGACAAGTAATGCACCAGTGGGTACTGGAGGGAATATGGACAAGTAATGCACCAGTGGGTACTGGAGGGAACATGGACAAGTAATGCACCAGTGGGTACTGGAGGGAATATGGACAAGTAATGCACCAGTGTGTACTGGATGGAACATGGACAAGTAATGCACAAGTGTGTACTGGATGGAACATGGACAAGTAATGCACAAGTGTGTACTGGAGGGAACATGGACAAGTAATGCACCAGTGGGTACTGGAGGGAACATGGACAAGTAATGCACCAGTGGGTACTGGATGGAACATGGACAAGTAATGCACCAGTGTGTACTGGAGGGAATATGGACAAGTAATGCACCAGTGTGTACTGGAGGGAACATGGACAAGTAATGCACCAGTGTGTACTAGAGGGAACATGGACAAGTAATGCACCAGTGTGTACTGGAGGGAACATGGACAAGTAATGAACCAGTCTGTACTAGAGGGAACATGGACAAGTAATGCACCAGTGTGTACTAGAGGGAACATGGACAAGTAATGCACCAGTGTGTACTGGAGGGAACATGGACAAGTAATGAACCAGTCTGTACTAGACAGAACATGGACAATTAATGCACCAGTGTGTACTGGAGGGAACATGGATAAGTAATGAACCAGTCTGTACTAGACAGAACATGGACAAGTAATGCACCAGTGTGTACTGGAGGGAACATGGACAAGTAATGAACCAGTCTGTACTAGACAGAACATGGACAAGTAATGAACCAGTCTGTACTAGACAGAACATGGACAAGTAATGAACCAGTCTGTACTAGACAGAACATGGACAAGTAATGAACCAGTCTGTACTAGACAGAACATGGACAAGTAATGAACCAGTCTGTACTAGACAGAACATGGACAAGTAATGCACCAGTGTGTACTAGACAGAACATGGACAAGTAATGCACCAGTGAGTCTCTGGCGTGAACACGGTTGTCTGACCTGCAAGTCAAACTTGATGAAGCATATTTGTGCTCTCTTTGAGGCTAAAACAGAAACACTATTACCAGCTGCTTATGGAAGAGATGCCTTGGAGGACTGAGCACATATGGAAATGTACAGTGTTGTTGATTGTGATAACAGATACCTTGTTCAGCCTCAATCCATGAGGCACCTGTAACAGTAACACCAGCCTGGTGTGACCTGCAATCCTCTAGAGGATTTATTGTTTCCAACTCCTGCCATGTTGAATTATAAGAATCGATATAGACACTCCCATAAGCTCAGTTCCCTTCTTCAGCAGCAGGCAAAGAGTTCTAATTCCGGTGGTGTCAGCAATTGTATGATTGTACACCATGCCACAAGAGAACCAAAGAATAACAAACATTGCAACCTACCTGACATGTTGTAAAAGGCAACCAGGGAGGTTGAACACGATACTGGCTTACTCTTCCAGTTGAAAACCTGAGATGGACTATCCGCTTATAAACAGACTTAGTGGTTCTTCTTCTGCTCATCTTTAAACCTAACGACCTGAGAAGCCTGAATTTTGTAACTTCTTCTTGTTGTGACAGTCCCTGTAAATTGTATCGGCATTTACGCATTGAAAAAAAAAGTAAATAGTAAAGGACCCTTTTCCCCGCCATTAGGCGTATAGGGCATATAGGGCTAGACTGATTTTTTATAGACCAATTGGCACAAGATCGGTAATGTGGTCAGCATCACGCCGGCCGCCTTCACTTCCCGGGCTGCACCCAGTACCCACTCAAGGCTGGGTCGACCTGGGAACCAAGGTCATTTTTTAAAAAAGTCCGGCTCTGCCAGGGAGCAAACCCATGTTGGAAAGTGTAGTTAGATGACATTGGTTGTATTTGCATCTGCTCAGTGTTTGCAATATACCTACTAAAAAAAAAATGGGGGGGGGGGGGGAGGAATTGAGGTTGGGGGGGGGAGGGGGTTCCTTGTGAACCAAATAGCTTTGTTAAAGCCTTTGTGACATCACAATTGTCTGGTGTCTTGAGTTTACAGGGCCAGAGGTGAGTCACCTGACATATTTATGAAGTCCCAGGAAATGTATTCCATTGAACGCTTCATGTTTATTGATTACAACCTGTATATATATATATATATATATATATATATATATATATATATATATCTATATATATAAAAATCAATGTTTGTGTGCCCCCTATAGACTCGGAAACTACTGAACCGATTTAGCTGAAATTTTCAGGATATGTTTGTTTTGATACCGGATGTTGAACCATCATGGTTTGAAATTCAACCTGTCACTGTTAGAGATAGGTGACCACAATTTAAGCCATAATATTCGAAACTAATATTTATAATTTTAGTGATTTCTAATTATAGCCACATTAGTAATTGCGCATGCGAAGTGCAGCCAACACCTCCTCTAATACATAGAGTAGGTCGTGGTACAGCAAACAAGACTGTATCTATATCTGTGCAGGCAGTGATTGCCACAATAACTATATTAGACACGATTTCTATTTTCTGTTTTTTTTTTTCAAACATCCTTTGGTGAGTTGAAAAGTAGCCGATGGATTGGTAGGGAAAAAGAGGGGGGGGGGGGATCAGGGACTATCTCGACGTCTGCGCAGACATTGACTGCGACATTAACCGTGTTAGACACGTGCGATTTCTTTTGTTGTGCCGTTTCATTAATATATTTGGAATATCTGTCAATGAGAAAACAATCGCCTGCTGTTTTGAGTTGTGTTATAATCGGGACACTGCAGTAGGGACACACATCTAAAATAGTTATGTTCTCTTTTCGTTATTCCGATCGAGTGGTTGCTTGGTCGAATGGTTAGAACACTCGGCTCTTGAGAGGGAGACCAGGGTTCGAATCCGCAGTAGTTTTTTTTTTTTTTTTTACTGAGGGCCAAAATAAAATCCTCACCTGCACTGTCGTGGCGACAGCACTAGCCATATGGCCCTTAATCATATAAATTTTAAAAAACAAAAAAAAACAAGGACAGGTTTGTGGGTAAACCAGTTGATAATTAAATTTGACCATTTCACATACTTATGATTTCATTTTAAACTTTTCGATTGCATGGTTACGCTGAAATTTCATAGCTTTCCATTTATTTTCATTTAGATTTAATTATTTCATCTGCGTTGGAATTTTAAGCTGTGCTGTTTACCATAGCGTTCATTTCCTAATTCTGGTGTATTTTTCTTGTTTTAATTACTTTTCAATTGGTTTTTTTCCCCTCTCAACTGCTTCGATGAGGGAAAGAGTAGTCGGTGAATTTGGGGGGGGGGAAGAACTGATTACTGAGAGAGCTTTAAGTCACAGTAACTGCTTTACCCACTCAAAGTAGCAGCAGCAGTAGTAGTTGTGGTTGGGCGGCTACACCGTAGTGCTCTCATGTGAAGACCGCCGGTAAGGTTATGGCATTCTTCTGTTGGGGAGCGAAATCATACATCCTAACCTGACCAGACCGTGGCGACAGCACTAGCCATGCACCGCCAAATCTTCTGGCTCACGACTCCCTGTCTACTCCGATGGTAAAACAGATAGCAATGACATTATTTTAGCTACTGTGGTGGTGGTCGTGGTAGTAGTTGTACTGGTACCTGAAGGATGATGCTGTAAATATTACATTAGCCCCATTCACTACCTATTATTTCCCCTGTGTGAGTTCCGGGGCCCCATTGTGGGGAAAACAAGAATGGACCCACTGCCTCCCTAAAAGCATGTCGTAAGAGTCGACTAATTGGGGAGCTACCTTTGAGGTCGGAGTGCATCTGCCGGAGAGGCAAGGAACCAACAGTCTGTATTCAAGAGAATGAGATCTGTAAAACTGATGCACACGCAACACTCAGGTTCTGGAGCAGGACTGCAGTTCAGTACTGGACGAGCAACCAGAACTTTCCGCCAGAGTATACAGCTGGTGAACGCGAAGAAGAAGAAGAACTACATATTACAATTCCTGCTCCCAATTTAGTACGGATGGACAGGGATGTCAGTGTCAGTTACAACAAAAAGAATATCGCCAGGTGATGATTTTTCAATCCTTCGAAGAGGGAGAGAGCAGTAGTCGGTGGAAGAGGGGAGGGGAGAGGGTAATGACTGAAATTTAAGAGAACTTGAAGAGCTTTACACAGAGCTTATGATTTTTAAGTTCTCATTACTTACTTAAAATTGTTTATATTTTACTAACGCTACCTTCACTATTCTAATTTTTGTACGACTTACTTTGTTATTTACAAGTACAGTAGTAGCTTTACTTACGTCTCCTATAAAAATACAAACAGCTTTAGCATGTGATAACCAAATAACCACTTTTGTTACTGTGCTAATAGCACCATTTAAACGACCACTAATATAAAGACACAATTATATGGTGCGTGTTCTAAAGTTGGAAAACCAGACTATCTCTATATAAATGTGCAGAGAATGATTGCAACATTAACTATATTAGACAGGTGCGATTTCCATTGTCTTTCTTTTCCAAAAACCTTTGATGAGGGAGAGGGTAGTAGGTGGATTTAGTTGGGGGGGGGGGGGAAGGGGGTGGGTGGGGATCAAAGACTATCTCTATATCTGAGCAGACAATGATTGTATAAGACACGTGCGATTTCTATTTTCTTTTATTTCCATTTAGCCAAACTATGCAACAGCAACGCGTGGCCGGGTACAGCTAATATATATATATATCTATATATTTTTGTTTTTCAAAAACCAGAAGCACTTGAGTATGGCTCATTTGGCTCAATGTCATGAGCATCAAATCTTTTTAGCCTCTGTGCCACGTACACCATTAATCTTTTCTGCTATCCACCCGCGTGTAACTGAAATCAGACACGCAAAGGGATTGTCACCTGATGTCCAGCTCGCTATCAACTACCCTGGAGCGCCAGGCATATCTTTGGATAACTCAAAATTGTTAAAAAAAATTGTAGATAAATAACATAAATTCAAAAATTCATTAGTATACCATGTAACTCCCCCCCCCTCCCCGGAAATTCACATGGTTTCATGACCCATTTAAAAAATGCTTTTGCAGCGCTAAAGAGTTAGAAGCACTGTTGGGACTTCTATTCAGACACAAGTGATTTCAGTAAGCGCCTGATTGGTTCCTGCTAACATGTTTGTTAAGAAGCAAGGAGTCTATCCCTCCCTGTCCCACTCCGACCTTGAAACCCACACAGTGATAATTATTGCAGTGTTCTAGATTTATGTCCTGTATTTTCTGCCAGGTTTCAAGAAAATGGAGGTACAACACAGCATAAGACTGTGAAGAGCCTGTCAGAGGTGAGGCACTTTGATTCAGTTTTGTAAATGTTAATTTTGTGACAGTCATGAGCACAACAAATCTGATAACTGGCCAGTAACATGTGCAGTTGAAATACTCCCCCTCCACCCCCCCCCCCCCAAATTCTTGTAATCTTTTTGTTTTAATTCAGTATTTTTTCAATCATGCTTTTATTTATAGAAAAGCTCTCTGAGCAGCGGTTGATAGAGTGGTTCAAATTGGTGTACTCTTGCGGGAGACTCAGGTTCAAACTTTGGTAAAGTGAAAACCTCAGGAAAGTGATGGATTTGTTCTGTCACGGGAAATAATAAAATTCAAACTTGCAGTTTGTGGCAGCTGGACTAGCCATATGGCCCTAAATCTTTTGGCTCAAGACCCCCCCCCTTCACCCCCTTCCCCAATCCTACACCACCCACACTTTTATTTAGTTATGTTATACTTTTTATTAAGTTATGTTATACTTTTTATTTAGTTATGTTATACTTTTTGTTTAGTTATGTTATACTTTTTTTATTTAGTTATGTTATACTTTTTATTTAGTTATGTTATACTTTTTATTTAGTTATGTTATACTTTTTATTTAGTTATGTTATACTTTTTATTTAGTTATGTTATACTTTTTATTTAGTTATGTTATACTTTTTATTTAGTTATGTTATACTTTTTATTTAGTTATGTTATACTTTTTATTTAGTTATGTTATACTTTTTATTTAGTTATGTTATACTTTTTATTTAGTTATGTTATACTTTTTATTTAGTTATGTTATACTTTTTATTTAGTTATGTTATGCTTTTCTGCAGTTATTTTATTCAGTTGTTTCATTTCATTTTATGATTTTCTTCAGTTATGTTATGCTATTGTTATGTTATGCTTTTATTCAGTTATATTATGCTTTTATTCAGTCATGTTATGCTTTTATGCAGTTGTTTTAATTTCATTCAGTTAAGCTTTTATTTAGGTTTGTTTACCTTTATTTATTTATGTAATGCTTTTGCTCAGTTATGTTATGATTTGGTTCAGTTATGTTTTACTTTTTCAGTTATGTTAAAGTGAAATGACTCTTTTTTAAGCCAGTGGCACATTTGACATTTGATGCTAAACTCACTTTTTATGGGCCAGCTGGCACTCACTGGATGATATGGTCTCATGCCAGTCACCTGAACTGTCTAGGATGTTTCCAGTTACCCTTGTTCTGTGTCCATTATATTTCTTCACTGTTGATAGACTGGCCGGTTCTGCACCACTTGGTGGTGAAATAATGTATTACAAGCTGGATGTTGTAAAGGCCCTTTGGGAGCGAATGAACAGTGAGGAGGCACAGATAGATCATTATGGAATGAGGAGAATGGCACTGCAAGGAGTTACCAGGGGATCTGGTCGATGCTCAACACCCAAGGGAAAGCGAGTGAAAAGTGCAGAGGCAAAATAGATCATTACGGTCAGAGGAGAATGGCGCTTAGAGAAGTTACCAGGGAATCTGGTCGACGCTCAATACTCAAGGGAAAGGCGAGACAGATATACAGTCAGACAGTTACTGGTACCATCGGAAATGGAACTCTTTGCTTGGTGCTGAAGATGGGGACGCAGCACTTATGGGAGTGTCCTGAGTGCTGTGATGTGGATTCTTAATTCAAGATTCTTCATTGTTGTTCTCTAAGGTGGTTGGTACGAGGGCATTCTCGCCAGATGACCAAACCATCTCATCTGTTGTTCTTTAATTAACTGTATGGTCGGTTTCAGTCTCAGTATTCTAATCTCTTCAGTTTTAATGTTACGTCTTCTTGTTATTCCAGCAGCTCTTCTAAAGCATCTCATCTATGTTATGATTGTGCACTCATCAGAGTCCATGTTTATCCCCTGTCCCTGTTGTTTCAATTTAAATTCATGTCTTTATTCTGTAGTTCATTCCCCTTATAAATTTTTATGTTTTTTTGCCTATAGATTACCTATTTTGTGGTCATGCTATGAGAAGAAAGAAACTGGAATATCTTGTGACCACTGGAAAGAGAGATGGAGACAGCGTAAGAAGATTCTAGATGTGAGCTGATGCGTGCTGTTTGAGAATGCAGATTGTGGAGAGGCATGAGCGCTCACGACGCCTGGCAAGGCACTTGATGATGCTGGCGGATGAAGGCAGAAGAATTAGTAGTAGCGGTCACACAGACTTCAGTATCTTCTCATTCCCTCTATAAATGATCTACAGATTTTAACTCTGATAATTTCAGCTGTACGGGGAATTTGACCTGGTCATTAACTGCAGCGGTCTGGGTTCTAGAGAGCTTGTTAATGACTCTTCTGTGTATCCTGTGAGAGGACAGTTGGTGTCGGTATGTATTTATGGGGACATTTATCGGCCATTTATGTTGGTCATAGGGACATTTATCACCCTTTTGTTTTAGCTGTAGAGACATTTTATTGAGCATTTGGGACATTTTTCAGACGTTTATTTTAGCAGTAGGGACATTTTTCAGCCATTTGAATTAGCAGTAGGGACATTTTTCAGTCATTTGTATTAACAGTAGGGATATTTGTTGGACCTTTATGTTAGTGATAAGGAAATTTTCCTGCCTTTCATTTTATGAATAGGGCAACCCATGTGGGTTCCGGGGCCCCATTATGGGAAAAACAAGAATAGACCCACTGCCTGCCCAAAAGCATGTCGTAAGAGTAGACTAAATAGGACTTTCTTTCAAAGTCAGAGTCCATCTGCCTGAGAGGCAAGGAACCAACAGTCTGCATGCAAATGAGTCAAGCCTGTGGAATGGATGTGCATGCAACGCTCAGTTTCTGGAACAGGACTAGAGTCCAGAAGTAGACGAACAAACAAGAGCTTTTGCTGGAGTGAACATGAAGAAGAAGAAGATAAATAGGACATTTATAACTTCATCTTCATGCTAGGGAACATTTAGTCCTTGGTGTGACCCTTACAGAAGTTTGTTAGTCCTTATGTACATTAGAAACAATTACCTAACATATTATGGGACTAAATTGGCAGAGAACTAAACTGCAGTGAATCAGAGGTTAGGAAAAGATTCTGTTGTTAGAAAGAGACAAATTTTTGCAAAAACCGGATAGTACTAGAATGTCTTTATATTGGAACCCACAGGGTTATTGAAATAAAGGCAGACCAGAAAAAAAAAAACAAGTGGGCACTAGAGTGAAGTTAAAAAGATGACATGGGGTTTAATCTTATGAATGTAAAAACAAAGAATAGAAAAGCTTGGTATGGGTTGGTTGAGGATCTGTGTGGGCGATATAGGACAGAGGAGGACTGAGCATGGGACTATCTTTACCTCTGATATCAGTTACTTTTACCCACAAACTTATTACACAGAGAGGCTTAAAAGAGAAGAGGCATACTTATCTAGACATCTCTTGAATTCCAGACATCTTGGCTGCATACAGTTTTCACATAGTGAGGAGCATTGTCTGGATTTAAAAAAAAATTCTCTGGTCGTGCCGGTGTGATGGGAAATGAACAGGGGGACAGATTGGCCAGGTCGGCACAAATTAGTAGAATATTAATGCATAATAAAGCAGACGTGGTTAGGGCCGAGAGCGTGTACAATTTGAAGTAGCAAATTGATCAACAGTCTGTTGAGAATGATGCAGCGGTGAGTGACGAGGGGTTCTGGTCGATGGCCAGCACTTAGAGGAGGGGCAGGACGGACGTTTAATCAGAATGCTACTGGCACCATTAGCATTGGAACTCTGCGCTTGCTGCTGAAGATGGGGATGAAGCACTTTTTGGAGGGTCCCGAGTGCTGTTGTGTCGGTTCTTGAGTCAGCTCAACTGGATTCAACTTTTCATATTAATGATATACATGTTTGCTCTTCATGTTGTTGTTGACGCATAAGGCAATCACAAGTGATTTCTACTACTGCCTGTCTGCTGCTGTTCTGCCCATGGTATCCTATGTCAGTTTACATCTCTCCATTTCTCTTTCTACTTTCTCTCTCAAGGTTTCCCTAGGTTGTCCACATCTCTATTGTTTCATGTGCTGTCCAAGTGTCTCGGGGCATTCTACAAAAATGAAAACAATGTCCAAGCCATCTTCACCACATCAGTGATATTTCAGCTCTTTCACTTTGCATGTCAGCTCTCAGTTGACAAGTCGGGATCAAATTATCTGTAGACTCAGCCATGATTGAATTAAATGTTCAGCTTTGGTTTTCTACAAGGCTTAACTCCCACAGAATGCATCATACGTTCATAGGTTCCTACCTAGAAGCCCAATGAACGCACGATGCGCCGATTTTATTACTTTTCTTACTACCCCCTGGGCTTTGATGCTAAACCCCCTGGGACTCAAAGAGTTAATTGCCTCTTATGCCATGCATGGTAGACTACATTGTTAGTATTCTTAGCTTTCCTTATGGGCCGAAGTAACATATGGGAAGCCATGGAACTTTTTATTTTTTCAAACCAGGAATTTGGAGGCACTGGGTCAGATCCTAGGCTTGACATGCCACTAGGATAAGAGGTGGGCATATTGTTCTAGAATGATTTTGACGTCCCACTAGGGTCAGGTCTGTTCTACAATAATCTTGACATCCCACTAGGGTGAGGTCTGTTGTAGAATAATCTTGACATCCAACTAGGGTGAGGTCTGTTCTAGAATAATCTTGTCATCCCACTAGGGTGAGGTCTGTTCTAGAATAATTTTGACATCCCACTAGGGTGAGGTCTGTTCTAGAATAATTTTGACATCCCACTAGGGTGAGGTCTATTGTAGAATAATCTTGACATCCCACTAGGGTGAGGTCTGTTCTAGAATAATCTTGACATCCCACTAGGGTAAGGTCTGTTCTACAATAATCTTGACATCCCACTGGGTGAGGTCTGTTCTAGAATAATCTTGACATCTCACTAGGGTGAGGTTTGTTCTAGAACGATCTTGACATTCCACTAGGGTGAGGTCTGTTCTAGAATAATCTTGACATCCCACTAGGGTGAGGTCTGTTGTAGAATAATCTTGACATCCCACTAGGGTGAGGTTTGTTCTAGAATAATCTTGACATCCCACTAGGGTGAGGTCTGTTCTAGAATAATCTTGACATCCCACTAGGGTGAGGTCTGTTCTAGAACGATCTTGATATCCCACTAGGGTGAGGTCTGTTCTAGAATAATCTTGACATCCCACTAGGGTGAGGTCTGTTCTAGAATAATCTTGACATCCCACTAGGGTGAGGTCTGTTCTAGAATGATCTTGATATTCCACTAGGGTGAGGTCTGTTCTAGAATAATCTTGACATCCCACTAGGGTGAGGTCTGTTTTAGAACGATCTTGACATTCCCTTAGGGTCAGATGACATACTGTCCTAGACATCCCATCAGGTGATAGTGGGATTGGAAAGAGAGTGTGGGGTGGGGGGGGGGAACTCTTTGGCTTGATGATAAGCATACATCGGACAGAGATCTTGGGTATCATCAGAATAAATACTAATCTAACATTCACAGGTCTATGCTCCGTGGGTCAAGAACTTTTATCTGACAGAAGATGATGTCTATCTCATACCTCAGTAAGTCTGTCTCTGTTCTAATGTATGTAAGTCTGTATCATACTCAATGAGTCTTAGTTTTATCTTTGTCTTATATTTCACTAAGTCTGTCTCATAACTCACTAAGTCTGTATCATACCTCTGTCTGTGACATATCTCAGTAAGTCTTATACCTCACTAAGCCTGACTGACTGTCTGTTTCATAACCAAGTCTGCCCCATATCTTTTTCTCATATTCATATCGGCCCCATATTTGTCTTTCATATTTGTGTCCATATCTTACTCTGTCATTTCCGTCTGCCCAGTATCTGTCTGTCTCAAATCTGTCTGTCCCAAATCTTGGTATCCTATATCTTAGTATCCCCTATCTGTCTGTTTCATATCTATCTGCCCCATATCTCAGTCCATCTCATATCTGTCTGACCTCCATTTTCAAAATAGTGAATAGCATCTATGTTATTTTTTGATGATTGTGATTTTTCTTGGATTGTTCTGTTCCCTTATTATGGACTGCTATTTTATGCGCATTTCCAAGGTAGGATACTATGTGTTTTTCATGGGAGCAGCCTGTATTGTGGTTGTGCACTGTCGGGGCAGGATAATGACTTAAAGTTTTGGCCGCCCTGACCTTGCCACCTTCACAGTGTTTGATCATGGCGGCCCACTATCTGGGAAGACAGAATCTGGTCAGCGGGAGACTGCAACAGTCTGGAGAGCAAACTTAATAAAAGCTGGCTCCAGAAATGGAATGTGTCAACCCCTTTTTTGGCAGGGAGGAACCGACACGTACAGTGAACTCAATGGTCATGGCCATGTCTGTTTGTCTCATATCTGTCTGTTTCATATCTCTGTGCACTATATTTCAATCTGTCTCATATCTGTCTGTCTCATATCTGCATGTTCCATATCTGACTATCCTATATCTGCCTGTCCCACATTAAAGTCCTGTTTATCAGTCTGCCCCATTTGTCTTGTGTCTGAGAATTAGAACCTGGAATAGGTTTTCTGCAACGGAAGCCTCTGTTGCCAACGGGGCACAAACAGGCCCGATTGTGTTTCACCTGGCCTCATGGATTTATGGCATTTTAGACAGTAATTGTCCTGTGGGCGTACACACGGTGGCATACAACCGGACTGGTGAAGCGCTGCCACGCAAACACAGGATGCCGTTCAAATTTTTTTTAGGTATTTTCCCCGGGTAGGTGGGACTCGATAGCTGGGGACAGCGGCCCACCTATGAGAAGGATACTCTGAAACCAAACTACCACTGCCTGGTGGTCAGGCCTTGGTTGGTTACGGGCTAAGGAAGCACATCCTAAAAGAAAAGCACGTTGAAGACGGAGACGCCAGGTCGAAAGGCACAGATAGTGTGGGAGAATATTTTCCCACAAATATGACGTCATGCATACCTTCTTGAATGTCAGAAAACCCTAGCAGGAATGAAGACTGTGGTGTTTAATCTTTAACACTTCAGTGAAACCATATCACGGTGAGCCCTACCTTAAAAGTGGCAACTGTACAACGTCACCACTCGCAAAGCTAGAAAAACAGCCTAGATTATAAATCTATCAGAGGGACAAGATGGACGAAGAAGACGTGTGCGTTCTGAGGATTCTACAATGGAATGCAGAGGGAGTCCGCAACAAAAAAGCTGCACTCACAAAACAACTTACAGAAGGAAATATTGATATTGCCTGTATACAGGAGACACACCTGTCAAAAAAGCACAGATTCTGTATTAGAAGCTTCCAGTGCTTCAGACAGGACAGAGAAAATGGTCCCAAGGGAGGAGTCCTCATCCTAGTAAAAAACAGCATCCCAGCAGCTAGTCTTACAGTGGACACAAAACAGGAGTCTGAGATCATGGGTGTCAGGCTTAACATTGCAGGCAAGGAAATTGTATTATACAATTGTTACTGCCCGCCAAGCAAAGAACTCTCATTATACAACATGAGAATCCCAGATGACAACTGTATCGTTCTAGGAGATTTTAACAGCTGCTCTCCAAGCTGGGGATATTCACAGCTCAACGAGAGGAGAAGAAGTGGAGGACTGGCAGACATATGCCAGACTCCAGCTAATCAACAAACCAGATGACTCCCCATCTTTTTTCTCCAGGAGATGGCTTTCAACCAGCCGCCCAGACTTAACATTTGCCACGTCAGACTTGGCAAGCAACATACACAAAACGGTGCTCAGCCAACTAGCAGGTAGTAACCACCGACCGATCCTGATTACTGTTCTAAATATGAGAGGCCTTCATTCGATGCCGCCCCCTCGTTGGAATTACAAGAAAGCTGACTGGAACAGTTTTGCTAACCTTGCTGATGTATACTCGATAAATGTAAACGGCAAATCAAGTCAGGTTGCTAAATCAGTAAAAGAGTTTACAGAAGCTATATTAAAAGCAGCCAAAGAAACCATACCTCGGGGTTCAAGGAAAGATTACATCCCATTTTGGTCCCAACAAATTCAAGACCTCCACCAAACTCTCTCAGAAGCAAGAGATAGAGTAGAAATCAACCCAACGGTAGAAAACAACATTGCTTACAAAGCAGCAGAAGCTAAGCTAAAAAAAGAAACACTTCAAGCAACTAGGAAGAGCTGGCAAGACAAAAGATGGTCCAAACTCTGGAAACTAGTCAGTGTTCTAAATGGAGAATCTAAATGGAGAAGCCCAAAAAGTCCAGAGGAGATGAGGTAGTACAAAGAATAAAAGAACTCGAGGAGGCCAGCAAGAGTAAACCAGCAGAGAGCATCATGACAGATAAATTCTCAATGAGTGAACTTAACACAGGACTCAACCAGCTGAAATCCAACCAAGCCTCTGGCCCCGATAAAATCACGAATGATATGTTACTACACATGGGTCTAAGTGCCAAAAAAGAAATTATTAAACATCTTTAATGCCAGCTGGATTTTTAGTATAGTTTCTCCAGCCTGGAGGAAGTCTGAAATCTTCGTAATCCTGAAACAAGGAAAGCCGAAGAACAACGCAGACAGCTACAGACCCATCAGCCTCACTAGCTGTCTGTGCAAACTATTTGAAAGATTATTGAACAACCGACTGACCTGGTTCCTAGAGAAAAACTTCAAACTAATGGAGGAACAGGCAGGTTTTCGACGTTGTAGATCAACAGAAGACCAAATTACATTTATTGCTCAACACATTGAAGATGCATTCCAGGAAAAAAAGCACACTATTGCAGTTTGGGTGGATATGGAAAAGGCCTTCGACAAAGTGTGGAAAAATGGGCTGAAACAAAAGCTACTTGAAAGTGGAATATCCCATCACATGCTTGGGTGGATCGTAAAATATCTTGAAAATCGATCTGCAAGAGTCAAGACACAGGGTTCAAGGAGCAGATCAGTCTCAATGACACATGGAGTTCCACAAGGCGGAGTTCTGTCCCCAATTCTTTTCCTAGTTTACATTAACGACATAAAATCAACCCTCTGTAATGGAGTTCAAGCCGTTATGTATGCCGATGATCTGGCGCTACTGAGTTCAGAGGAGGACACTGAAAAAGCACAGACAAGGCTTCAAGAATCTCTCGGAACTCTAGAGAGGTGGTCCAATAGCTGGTACATGACTGTTAATGGGGCCAAAACCACACACACCATTTTCAGTCTCTCTACCAAACCCCAGAAAGTTTTACTTAGATATGGCAGCCAGGCACTGATACATGATGACTCACCATCATATTTAGGAGTAACCTTTGACTCAAGACTCACATGGAGAAAACAGATAGAAAAGACACAGAGCAAGGGACTCAAGAGAACACAACTGATGAGGAAGTTAGCTGGAACAGACTGGGGGGCAAACCTCAATGTCCTTAAGAGGACCTATACAGGCTATGTGAGGCCAACACTAGAATATGGAATAGCTGCTTGGGGCACAGCAGCTAAATCAAATTTTCAGAAAGTCTCAAAGATCCAAAACCATGCTCTCCGTATTATGACAGGAGCAATGCGCTCCACGCCCATATCAGATATGGAAACAGTTACTGGTCTCCATAGTCTGGAAGATAGGAGAGACACAAAGATCTTCACCCAGCTCTCCAAATACCACCACTTTCAAGAACAACCCATGTACAGCCGACTGCAGAAACCCCAGAAGGCTAGACTAAAGAGAACTTGCTTTATTAAGAACGCAAATGCCAAGCTCGCTGTCCTTAAACTCCCTCCCATAATACCAAATGTTCCACTTAAACCTTACGACTGCCCCGCTTGGCTTAGGGATAGCCTACCAACAGTCAGAACCACTGTAACAGGGGTCTCCTCCAAATCATCAATGAGCAGCACTGATATGAAATCAACTACAGAAAGAGAGATCAATAGACTTTACCCACACCAGAGTTGGATTCGAGTGTATACAGATGGTTCAGCCAAGAGAGCAGTAAGAGACGGAGGAGGAAGAATATACATAGAATGCCCAAATGGTTTTAAAATCAACCAGGCTGTACCAACAGGTTCATATTCCTCCAATTACAGAGCAGAGGCAGAAGCACTTCTAGCGGCATGTTCTTTCCTGAATGGACAACAGCACAGCAAATATAGCAGAGTGGTCTTTCTGACTGATGCTATGTCAGTTCTACAAGCAATTGTTAACCCAAAAGACACTCAGTTT
Source organism: Candidula unifasciata (assembly GCA_905116865.2). NCBI lineage: Eukaryota > Metazoa > Mollusca > Gastropoda > Stylommatophora > Geomitridae > Candidula > Candidula unifasciata. The sequence continues at coordinate 433,561 of CAJHNH020001324.1, forward strand.
GTAGACTTGACGTAACAGCTGATTTACTTAGGCTCTTCAGTAGAACAATCTGTACTACAGTGGATTCCAGGTCACTGTGGCTTGGAAGGCAATGAAATAGTGGACAGATTGGCCAGAAGCGGCAGTGACATGGTACAACCAAATAGCGACTTAACCCACCTAGAGATGAAAACACTAATACAATCTAGTATCCAAGAAAGGTGGCTGGATACCCACACCAGATTTTCTTCCCAAGACTCACTTCATCGCCTCTCTAGAGAGGGACAGTCTATTATATTCAGACTAAGGACAGGGCACAACAGATTTCGTCAACATATGTTCAAATTTTTCGGTGTAGGAAATACGGAGACGTGTTCCTGCAGCGTGGCACCCGAAAATGCTGAGCATGTGCTCCAACACTGTCAACTGTATGCTGACAACAGAGACGCAATCTGGCCTGTTCCAACCACAATGAAGACAAAACTGTATGGTACACAAGAGGATATGGATTGCACGATAGCTTTCATAAAGGCTACCGGCCTCCTGATATAAGTTTTCTGACAGAAGGATCGAAGAAGAAGAAGAAGAAGACTTGAATTAGAGCCCAGAATTGTTAACCATCTGGTCAGCCGCTCCAAGAATACATTCTCTGACAGTAAAATCGTACACCAGAGGTGTCCATTATTAGCAATTATTATGTTATGCTATCACAACCAGATCCTGTTCCATGGTTGGCAGCTGGTCTAGGAGGGAAGCTTCAACACGTCGACAGAGCATTACTCTTCCCATCTGTCATTCTTCTGCAGCAGTCTTTGTTTGAGACATTTTAGTGTTGCCTTTCCAGTAGAGTAAAAAGGCAGGCTGAGGAAGAGTGACAATTCTGCATGGGCAAGAAATGGTCTTTACAATACTACCCAGACTTTGTGCTGTTGAGAAGAGGAACTTTATCCCTCGCCTTAATTGCCCATCACTGTGGGCTTTGAATCTATTTTCCTGTAGCACAGCGGAACACTGTTGTTAGGAAAGATGTGAAGGCGCCAGCATATGTGATCACTTTGTTATAATGCTGTTGGTTTTTCTGTTTTCAAATTTTACATTAACTATAGGAATATTGAACATTTCAGTGATGATAAATTACATATTGGAGGCACGCGTGAAAAAGGCAGCTACGACCTAACTCCAGATCCTGCAACCAGGCAACAGATTCTCAGCCGAGCAGAAGCATTGTTCCCCCAGATTAAGGTACAGAAAATGTCTTGATGTTATATGTCACATAAGACTGTCAGTTTGTACATCCATTCACCAGATGCATAAAATAAAGACTATACAGTCCCCACAGTGTGCATGTCAAACAGGACCACAAACACCTAAGCACATTCTGCAGACCTTCCCACTCTACCTACAACTTTGAAAAGACACCTGGCTTCAAGAGCAAAGTGTGCAGAGCAAGCTATGGGGAACCATGCAGGACCTGCAGCTAACATGCGAGTTCATTGAGGCAACCCACCTGATGGTCTGATCTGAGTATACAAAACCGGACGCAAAGAAGAAAGAAGAAGAAGATACATCCATTCTGTTCTTTCTTGTGCATTAGTTTCAGTATTTTTCTATGGGTTTCGGGGCCCCAGTGTGGGGGAAGAAAGAATAGTTCTCACTCTTCACTAACAAGCTTGTCCTAAAATTATGGATTTTTCCCCCTCAAGTCAAAGGATCATTTGACTGAGTGGCGAGGAACCAGCAGACTGCATACAAGGATTAGAAGGATACAAGGATTAGAAGGATATAAGGTTTAGAAGGATACGAGTATTAGAAGGATACGAGTATTAGAAGGATACGAGTATTAGAAGGATACGAGTATTAGAAGGATATGAGTACTAGAAGGATATGAGTATTAGAAGGATATGAGTACTAGAAGGAAATGAGTATTAGAAGGATATGAGTACTAGAAGGATACGAGTATTAGAAGGATATGAGTACTAGAAGGATACGAGTATTAGAAGGATATGAGTACTAGAAGGATACGAGTATTAGAAGGATACGAGTATTAGAAGGATATGAGTACTAGAAGGATACGAGTATTAGAAGGATATGAGTACTAGAAGGATATGAGTACTAGAAGGATATGAGTACTAGAAGGATATGAGTATTAGAAGTCTACGAGCATTAGAAGGATATGAGTACTAGAAGGATATGAGTACTAGAAGGATATGAGTACTAGAAGGATATTAGTACTAGAAGGATATTAGTATTAGAAGTATACGAGCATTAGAAGGATACAAAGATTAGAAGGTTACGAGTATTAGAAGGATACGAGGATTAGAAGGATACGAGGATTAGAAGGATACGAGGATTAGAAGGATACGAGGATTAGGAGGGTACGAGTATTAGAAGGGTACAAGGATTAGAAGGGTACAAGGATTAGAAGGGTACAAGGATTAGAAGGGTACGAGTATTAGAAGGGTACGAGTATTAGAAGGGTACGAGTATTAGAAGGGTACGAATATTAGAAGGGTACGAATATTAGAAGGGTACGAATATTAGAAGGGTACGAATATTAGAAGGGTACGAATATTAGAAGGATGCGAGTATTAGAAGGATACAAAGATTAGAGAAAGTATATGTAATCAGTGTATTGAGAAAGAATGGACTTGGGAACCATCACACCCAATTTTCTTCTTCTTTGCTTCGAAGGACGGTTCTGGCTGTTTATCCATTTTGACTTTGTCTTTGAGTCAAGGCCTGAGTTTAGCATGTACATCTATTTTACTTGCTTATTTATGTGCAGTTGGTTTTTCCTTGCCTCTCAGGCAGACGCACTCCCACTTTGAAGGAACCTCCCAATTAGTAGACCCCTTCGCGAGGAGAGGAGTGGGTCAAAGTGCCACCTGAACAGTCAGACTTGTGTAGGGTCATAATCACACTGAGCCGGGAATGCAGAGACTGGCCAGCAGGTGCCACAGATGTGTACTAGAACATGTAGCTTTGTGCAGCTTAGGTGTGTACTAGAACATGTAGCATTGTACAGCTTAGGTGTGTACTAGAACATGTAGCATTGTACAGCTTAGGTGTGTACTAGAACATGTAGCTTTGTGCAGCTTAGGTGTGTACTAGAACATGTAGCATTGTACAGCTTAGGTGTGTACTAGAACATGTAGCATTGTACAGCTTAGGTGTGTACTAGAACATGTAGCATTGTACAGCTTAGGTGTGTACTAGAACATGTAGCATTGTACAGCTTAGGTGTGTACTAGAACATGTAGCATTGTACAGCTTAGGTGTGTACTAGACACATGTAGCATTGTACAGCTTAGGTGTGTACTAGAACATGTAGCATTGTACAGCTTAGGTGTGTACTAGAACATGTAGCATTGTACAGCTTAGGTGTGTACTAAAACATGTAGCATTGTACAGCTTAGGTGTGTACTAGAACATGTAGCTTTGTGCAGCTTAGGTGTGTACTAGAACATGTAGCATTGTACAGCTTAGGTGTGTACTAGAACATGTAGCATTGTACAGCTTAGGTGTGTACTAGAACATGTAGCATTGTACAGCTTAGGTGTGTACTAGAACATGTAGCATTGTACAGCTTAGGTGTGTACTAGAACATGTAGCATTGTACAGCTTAGGTGGTGTACTAGAACATGTAGCATTGTACAGCTTAGGTGTGTACTAGAACATGTAGCATTGTACAGCTTAGGTGTGTACTAGAACATGTAGCATTGTACAGCTTAGGTGTGTACTAGAACATGTAGCTTTGTGCAGCTTAGGTGTGTACTAGAACATGTAGCTTTGTGCAGCTTAGGTGTGTACTAGAACATGTAGCATTGTACAGCTTAGGTGTGTACTAGAACATGTAGCATTGTACAGCTTAGGTGTGTACTAGAACATGTAGCTTTGTGCAGCTTAGGTGTGTACTAGAACATGTAGCATTGTACAGCTTAGGTGTGTACTAGAACATGTAGCATTGTACAGCTTAGGTGTGTACTAGAACATGTAGCATTGTACAGCTTAGGTGTGTACTAGAACATGTAGCATTGTACAGCTTAGGTGTGTACTAGAACATGTAGCATTGTACAGCTTAGGTGTGTACTAGAACATGTAGCATTGTACAGCTTAGGTGTGTACTAGAACATGTAGCATTGTACAGCTTAGGTGTGTACTAAAACATGTAGCATTGTACAGCTTAGGTGTGTACTAGAACATGTAGCATTGTACAGCTTAGGTGTGTACTAGAACATGTAGCATTGTACAGCTTAGGTGTGTACTAGAACATGTAGCATTGTACAGCTTAGGTGTGTACTAGAACATGTAGCATTGTACAGCTAAGGTGTGTACTAGAACATATAGCATTGTACAGCTTAGGTGTGTACTAGAACATGTAGCATTGTACAGCTTAGGTGTGTACTAGAACATGTAGCATTGTACAGCTTAGGTGTGTACTAGAACATGTAGCATTGTACAGCTTAGGTGTGTACTAGAACATGTAGCATTGTACAGCTAAGGTGTGTACTAAAACATGTAGCATTGTACAGCTTAGGTGTGTACTAGAACATGTAGCATTGTACAGCTTAGGTGTGTACTAGAACATGTAGCATTGTACAGCTTAGGTGTGTGTACTAGAACATGTAGCATTGTACAGCTTAGGTGTGTACTAGAACATGTAGCATTGTACAGCTTAGGTGTGTACTAGAACATGTAGCATTGTACCGCTAAGGTGTGTACTAAAACATGTAGCATTGTACCGCTTAGGTGTGTACTAGAACATGTAGCATTGTACAGCTTAGGTGTGTACTAGAACATGTAGCATTGTACAGCTTAGGTGTGTACTAGAACATGTAGCATTGTACAGCTTAGGTGTGTACTAGAACATGTAGCATTGTACAGCTTAGGTGTGTACTAGAACATGTAGCATTGTACAGCTTAGGTGTGTACTAGAACATGTAGCATTGTACAGCTAAGGTGTGTACTAAAACATGTAGCATTGTACAGCTTAGGTGTGTACTAGAACATGTAGCATTGTACAGCTTAGGTGTGTACTAGAACATGTAGCATTGTACAGCTTAGGTGTGTACTAGAACATGTAGCATTGTACAGCTTAGGTGTGTACTAGAACATGTAGCATTGTACAGCTAAGGTGTGTACTAAAACATGTAGCATTGTACAGCTTAGGTGTGTACTAGAACATATAGCATTGTACAGCTTAGGTGTGTACTAGAACATGTAGCATTGTACAGCTTAGGTGTGTACTAGAACATGTAGCATTGTACAGCTAAGGTGTGTACTAAAACATGTAGCATTGTACAGCTTAGGTGTGTACTAGAACATGTAGCATTGTGCAGCTTAGGTGTGTACTAGACCATATTGTAGTGTGCAGCTTAGTGTGTACTAGACCATATTGTAGTGTGCAGCTTAGGTGTGTACTAGACCATATTGTAGTGTGCAGCTTAGGTGTGTACTAGACCATATTGTAGTGTGCAACTTAGGTGTGTACTAGACCATATTGTAGTGTGCAACTTAGGTGTGTACTAGACCATATTGTAGTGTGCAGCTTAGGTGTGTACTAGACCATATTGTAGTGTGCAGCTTAGGTGTGTACTAGACCATATTGTAGAGTGCAGCCTGTGTGTGTACTAGACCATATTGTAGAGTGCAGCCTGTGTGTGTACTAGACCATATTGTAGAGTGCAGCCTGTGTGTGTACTAGACCATATTGTAGAGTGCAGCCTGTGTGTGTACTAGACCATATTGTAGAGTGCAGCCTGTGTGTGTACTAGACCATATTGTAGAGTGCAGCCTGTGTGTGTACTAGACCATATTGTAGAGTGCAGCCTGTGTGTGTACTAGACCATATTGTAGAGTGCAGCCTGTGTGTGTACTAGACCATATTGTAGAGTGCAGCCTGTGTGTGTACTAGACCATATTGTAGAGTGCAGCCTGTCTGTGTACTAGACCATATTGTAGTGTGCAGCTATGTGTGTACTAGACCATATTGTAGTGTGCAGCTTAGGTGTGTACTAGACCATATAGCATTGTATAGCTTAGGTGTGTACTAGACCATGTGTGCATCATATGGTATTGTATAGCCTCCATGTGTACTCACAGCATAGGTGTGTACTAGACCAAATAACTTTGCACAACTTAGGCATGTACCTACAGCGTATACAGCACAGCTAAGGTACTAGTGTGTGTTAGACCTTTCATTAGTTCAGAATTTGATAAAACCAGGGAACCCATTTTAAATTCGAATGTCTGCCGTAAACCTTATCATTTATCGCCCCATACACTTTCTTGTGTATAGTGAGAACACTGCTGGCGCTGTATATTGGGCACATAGGGCTAGACCTATATTTTATAGATCAGTGGACACTTAGTGGGATATATAGTTACTCAGAATCATGCCAGTCGCGTTTACTTCCCGGGATTTTTCCTGGTATCCATTTAAGGCTGGGTCGACCTGGGAA
>CAJHNH020001324.1:445000-692416 GCA_905116865.2 Candidula unifasciata
CATATTACAAAAAGTCTATGTACAAATCTGCTTTTTGTTTAAAAAAATCTTACTGTACATAACAAAAACATATACATAATAATATTTTAATCACTGGCTTCCAGAAATGGACAAAATACGGCATCAAATGTGTGACAAACTGAGAACAATATGACTGAACAAAGAAGAGACAGACAGCATCAAATGTGTGACAAACTGAGGTACAATATGACTGAACAAAGAAGAGAAGACAGACAGCATCAAATGTGTGACAAACTGAGGACAATATGACTGAACAAAGAAGAGACAGACATACAGCATCAAATGTGTGACAAACTGAGGACAATATGACTGAACAAAGAAGAGACAGACAGCATCAAATGTGTGACAAACTGAGGACAATATGACTGAACAAAGAAGAGACAGACAGACAGCATCAAATATGTGACAAACTGAGGACAATATGACTGAACAAAGAAAAGACAGACAGCATCAAATATGTGACAAACTGAGGACAATATGACTGAACAAAGAAGAGACAGACAGCATCAAATGTGTGACAAACTCAGGTACAATTTGACTGAACAAAGAAGAGACAGACAGCATCAAATATGTGACAAACTGAGGACAATACTGAATAAGGAAGAGACAGACAGACAGCATCAAATGTGTGACAAACTGAGGTACATACAATATGACTGAACAAAGAAGAGACAGACAGCATCAAATGTGTGACAAACTGAGGACAACATGACTGAACAAAGAAGAGACAGACAGCATCAAATGTGTGACAAACTGAGGACAACATGACTGAACAAAGAAGAGACAGACAGCATCAAATGTGTGACAAACTGAGGACAACATGACCGAACAAAGAAGAGACAGACAGCATCAAATGTGTGACAAACTGAGGACAACATGACTGAACAAAGAAGAGACAGACAGCATCAAATGTGTGACAAACTGAGGACAACATGACTGAACAAAGAAGAGACAGACAGCAATACAGCATCAAATGTGTGATGAACAAAGAAGAGACAGACAGCATCAAATGTGTGACAAACTGAGGTACAATATGACTGAACAAAGAAGAGACAAACAGACAGCATCAAATGTGTGACAAACTGAGGACAATATGACTGAACAAAGAAGAGACAGACATACAGCATCAAATGTGTGACAAACTGAGGACAATATGACTGAACAAAGAAGAGACAGACAGCATCAAATGTGTGACAAACTGAGGACAACATGACTGAACAAAGAAGAGACAGACAGCATCAAATGTGTGACAAACTGAGGACAATATGACCGAACAAAGAAGAGACAGACAGCATCAAATGTGTGACAAACTGAGGACAACATGACTGAACAAAGAAGAGACAGACAGCATCAAATGTGTGACAAACTGAGGACAACATGACTGAACAAAGAAGAGACAGACAGCAATACAGCATCAAATGTGTGATGAACAAAGAAGAGACAGACAGCATCAAATGTGTGACAAACTCAGGTACAATATGACTGAACAAAGAAGAGACAAACAGACAGCATCAAATGTGTGACAAACTCAGGTACAATATGACTGAACAAAGAAGAGACAAACAGACAGCATCAAATGTGTGACAAACTCAGGTACAATATGACTGAACAAAGAAGAGACAAACAGACAGCATCAAATGTGTGACAAACTGAGGTACAATATGACTGAACAAAGAAGAGAAGACAGACAGCATCAAATGTGTGACAAACTGAGGACAATATGACTGAACAAAGAAGAGACAGACATACAGCATCAAATGTGTGACAAACTGAGGACAATATGACTGAACAAAGAAGAGACAGACAGCATCAAATGTGTGACAAACTGAGGACAACATGACTGAACAAAGAAGAGACAGACAGCATCAAATGTGTGACAAACTGAGGACAATATGACCGAACAAAGAAGAGACAGACAGCATCAAATGTGTGACAAACTGAGGACAACATGACTGAACAAAGAAGAGACAGACAGCATCAAATGTGTGACAAACTGAGGACAACATGACTGAACAAAGAAGAGACAGACAGCAATACAGCATCAAATGTGTGATGAACAAAGAAGAGACAGACAGCATCAAATGTGTGACAAACTGAGGTACAATATGACTGAACAAAGAAGAGAGACAGCATCAAATGTGTGACAAACTGAGGACAATATGACTGAACAAAGAAGAGACAGACAGACAGCATCAAATGTGTGACAAACTGAGGACAACATGACTGAACAAAGAAGAGACAGACAGCATCAAATGTGTGACAAACTGAGGACAACATGACTGAACAAAGAAGAGACAGACAGCAATACAGCATCAAATGTGTGATGAACAAAGAAGAGACAGACAGCATCAAATGTGTGACAAACTCAGGTACAATATGACTGAACAAAGAAGAGACAAACAGACAGCATCAAATGTGTGACAAACTCAGGTACAATATGACTGAACAAAGAAGAGACAAACAGACAGCATCAAATGTGTGACAAACTCAGGTACAATATGACTGAACAAAGAAGAGACAAACAGACAGCATCAAATATGTGACAAACTCAGGTACAATATGACTGAACAAAGAAGAGACAAACAGACAGCATCAAATGTGTGACAAACTGAGGAAAATATGACTGAATAAGGAAGAGACAGACAGCAATACAGCATCAAATGGGTGATGAACAAAGAAGAGACAGACAGCAATACAGCATCAAATGGGTGATGAACAAAGAAGAGACAGACAGCATCAAATGGGTGATGAACAAAGAAGAGACAGACAGCATCAAATGGGTGATGAACAAATAAGAGACAGACAGCAATACAGCATCAAATGGGTGATGAACAAAGAAGAGACAGACAGCAATACAGCATCAAATGGGTGATGAACAAAGAAGAGACAGACAGCAATACAGCATCAAATGGGTGATGAACAAAGAAGAGACAGACAGACTGCATATTTTATTGCCAGGCAAACTCATCATGGCATGTTACTTTCTTCATGTACATTAATTTAAGTACAAAAATATAAATTGATTTTAATTTAATAATGCCATCTTTGAAGAAACATCTTTATAATTCAGTGCGTTAAATAAGAAAATAATAAATAAGATGAAGGAAATAGTTGAATTCTTTTAACTGAAACAACTCCATCACACCAATGTTACTGCTTGTTATTACCCGAGTAGAAATGCAAGTGTACAACCATGTCTTTGTGATACAGCGTAATATGCCAGGCAAAACACTGCGTCTGTGTGCGTGTCTTTTTTGTTCAAATTCACAACTGGTAAACAATGCTTTCAATGTGTGACAGAGAAACTACCAAGGTGCAGGCAAACATATGATTTGTAGGTGTCTGAGGTACAGCACAAAGAGAAAGCGTTAGAATAACAAATGTATGACTTTTAGAGAAACTGGAAAGATACAGTAACAAATGTATGACTTTTAAAGAAACTGGAAAGATACAGTAACAAATGTATGACTTTTAAAGAAACTGGAAAGGTACAGAAACAAATGTATGACTTTTAGAGAAACTGGAAAGGTACAGAAACAAATGTATGACTTTTAGAGAAACTGGAAAGGTACAGAAACAAATGTATGACTTTTAGAGAAACTGGAAAGGTACAGAAACAAATGTATGACTTTTAGAGAAACTGGAAAGATACAGTAACAAATGTATGACTTTTAAAGAAACTGGAAAGGTACAGAAACAAATGTATGACTTTTAGAGAAACTGGAAAGATACAGAAACAAATGTATGACTTTTAGAGAAACTGGAAAGCTACAGAAACAAATGTATGACTTTTAGAAGAAGAAACAAAAAACAGGTCACCTTGTTCCAAGCTGGTCAGAGTAGGCTGTCATGTTTTGCCATCTCAACATTCACCAGTTCTCAGCTCAATGTGTTTGTCTTTCCCTATCTATCCGAACATGTTTGTTATCATTAGGGCTTTACCGAATAGGGATTTTTACTATTCGGCCGAATATGAGTAGAGGGACCAACTATTCAGGTGCCTTGCCGACTGGCGTGGGTCTTGCCACAATCTGCGATATCCTGCAGCATGTATTAGTTCTTGTGACACACCTCCATGCATTGTGGTCAAAATGGACGTTAGGCAGCAGCACTGTTCGAAACAGGCAAATTTTTTGCTTCTGCCGGACGGTGGCCGATGCATTTTTGCTCCATTTGTAGACTGGATATAGTTTCGTCGCCCAGCTTCTGAGTTGAATGCATGGCGTGACCCTGTGAGCTGCGGATTGCATTTGGAATGTTTTTTCGACTGTGACTAACGTGTTGGTGTGAATTGTAGATTCAGAAAATGGCGCGATACCTGTCGTGCAGTGTTGTGGTGCCAGTATGTGATTAAAATTGATCTCGTGGGCAACTGCTGATCTATTGGCGACTTCTGCTACCATCAATGATGAACTGCAATTCTAATACTGTGATAAACATTCTGTGTGTTTTTCGTTGGCACAGGAGCGGAGCAAAGATGGGGTGACCCGTTTGCTATGAAGCTGAAACTAAGACTACCAGACTAACTCCATGCAATGCAACAAGACTGTCAAGAATCTTCTCTTGCTGTCTTTCTCTATCCCTTCTTCCACAGATCTTTCCAGTGGTCACCATATGTTCCATTTTCCCTCTTCTCATAACATGGCCGAAAAATAAGGTCTGTCTCCTTCGGATGTCTCTGAATAGTTGTCTTCGGGCGGGCTTCCACCTCTTTCAAAACCTCTTAGTTGCTTTTTTTTTGGCTTTCCAAGGTATTTTAAGCATTGTTCTGTAAAACCACATCTCTGAGGCCTCAAGAAATTGTTTGGCCTTCCTACTGATTGTCCAGGACTCACAGCCACATATTACAATTGGATGCTGTTCCACGCAACTGGGTCGCAGTTGCCCCCGTGTATGCAGAAACGGGTATAAGGTAACCACTATTCGTATTCGGCCCGACCGCAAGTATTTGGCCAAATACAGAATAGTTATTCAGCCCCAAAGCGAATATTCTGTACAGCCCTTGTTATCATACAGGTGCTTTACTTTCTTGCCTTCCTTTTGCTCTCTTACCATCAATCCCGCTAGATCAGTTACCAAGTTCTCAACTCCATTCCTTCTCTAAAACATCCACACACAAAAACACAATATCTGTGTCTAATGTTCTAAAAAATTTACAACTTTGTTATGTTTCGATGAGAACTGCTCATTTTTCAATCCTTCCAAGACTTTGCATTCTTCTCTGCCTCGAGTAAATATTTGTCAGCTTGTTTATTGTCCATGTTTTCACATGCATACTACAACAAAACAGAATCTAAACAGCACTGACTCTCACTGCAGCTGACATCTTAGTAAGGATCTTTTGTATCTTCTCAAGGCTACTTCTGCCATCATGTTTTGTTTTCTTTCTGCCAGGCATTTTGCATATGATGTTCCAAGACAGCAGAATTTATTGACTTGCTTAAGAATTTGAGGCTGGTTAGGTTATTATCACTGCACTCCGGACATGTCCACAGGTGCTCAGATTCTCCCCAGCATTTGGTGGCAAATAGTACCAGTTCTATGTTGATTAACAAGTCCTCTGATGTGCCTAGTGTGCGTCTCATTTTTTGCTCTACCAATCTTTACTCCCAAGTCTATCATTCTGACGAGTGATGTGGATTTACTGCCCCCAAATTCCTCCAAACTTCCTATTTTCGGAGGGTAATAATAATACCGGCGTGGATGACCGGTAGTAATAGCAATCAGGGCATTCCCATATGCGCACCATCCCCATCAGCCATCACAAAGTTCCAATACTAATGGTGGCAGATGTAGTATGGTTGTATGTCTGTCTTGCTTTCCTCTGATCACACCCAGGTGCATCATTCTCTCCAGCCCATAATAACCTAGTTTGTCTTCTGACTGTTACTTATTCTCAAAGGGCCTTGACCACATCTGCCTTGTCATGTATCAGTTCACCACCCAGCGGTGCAGACCCAGCTTCTGTACTAGTGAGCTTTAGTCATAACTGCATGAGTCTCAGAGAAACTAAAGAGGTAATATCTGTATCTGTTTCTCAGAAAACTGCTCATTTAAATCTATTTATATTCAAATTCTGTTCCTCGCATTTTGTTTCAGCTGCTCCCTAAACAGGTGCATGACTCCAAATCTTTATTTAGACTCTGTGGACTTTAACACCCTCCGGACTGAATTGCCAACACAGTTTCATTTAAACTCCTAGGGGATTGAACTGCCCTCACAGTTTCATCTCTAACTCTCTAGTTTTGGCCCCTGGTACTCCACAGGGGGTATTTATTCCCCCAGCCAACATGTGTAGGCATTCTGCTGAGAAACCATCGACCCAGCTGCTTCGAGATTCTGTGTATTTGTGTAGTATTGTTTGATTTGTATGTGCTGATGAAGGCTCCATAGCGGCAACGTTCACATATTGTTTGTATTTGTTATATTGTGAAGCTTACTAATATACTTTGCGTTCAGTTTTATATCTTTTCTTTACATCTTGAAGAGGGGTTTCACCAAGTGATACTGTGTTACTGTTTGCCTGGTCAATGTAGCTGCATCAAAATGATCCTTAGTGAATATACAAATGTACAGAAACACATGTATGAATACAAAAGTACACCAACAAATAAATATATAAAACAAGCTAACTACACAGAAATGCATGACCCTTAAAGAAACTAATGATGGAGAAGATTAATGATTTTATGTGAAACTAAAAAAGTTACAGCAACAAATATACAACACCAGCTAACTACACAGAAAGGCATGACCCTTAAAGAAACTAATGATGGAAAAAATGACAGACTTTTAGTGAAACTAACAAAAGTACAGCAACACATGCATGAAAGCTATCCAGGTGTACAGAAAGAGGTTCAAATCTATTACAGAAACTGACAAGGCACAGAAATGAGAATACCCCCCCCCCCCCCCCCCCCCCCCCCCCCCCCCCCCCCCCCTGGAAATGTTAGCTAGTTATTTTTGTTGTTGAATGGATATGGCAGCACTCAAGATATTCTCATAAGCACTCCATCCACATCATACCCATTTTCAGCAACAAGGGCAGACTTCCAGTTTTGATGGCACCAATAACAGTCTGAACAAGGCCCTTAAAAGTGGTGCATAAGGTAGTTGAGACTGTTTACAGACGAAATGAGCATATTTTTTGACCAGGAATCAATAAGAGGAAAGAAAAGATACATACATAACCGAAGATATGACTTTTTCTACCAAAATTTTGGTCAACAACCAAGACACACCAAAAAAAAAAAAACAACAACACATGATCCTCCTGCACAAACCCTTGTGAACAAAAACCATTTGGACTTTCACTCAATGAAAGAAGCAACAACATGATCAGACACTGACAGAAAAAGATGCAAGAAATGAAGTTTGTTAATTTACAAAAATAAACAAATACAAAATGTAAAAAATATGTAATTTAAGGGTAATTAAATAAGGTTTCTTTGTGTTTGTTAGATAAAATTTTATATTAACCCCTTTTGGATTGAAAGAACTCTCCTCTCCTAGTGATTAATTTCACTTGAAAATTTGGTTATACTTTTTAATTCACCATGTTGAACTCCTGCAAATACAGTCTTTGCATTCTAATTAAGTGATCATGCATTAAGACAGGGGGAGGGAGACATACATAGAACTTTTGATTCCAGATAAATAAACTTCTTGTTCTTTCTGTGACAAAAAATAGGAAATAGCCTTCCTTTTCCCACCATAGAAAACTTGAAAGACAATTCACAGTAAGAATGTAACGTATTCATCACAAAATAACAAAAACAAATAATCTCTCCTCATCAACAATACAGTTTACAAAAGTTATTTTACGATAAGACTCTTCCCACTGATAAAAACCTTTCACATAAACCAGTCATCATCATCATGTAGCAGAACGTCGCTCTCATCACGGTCTGCTTGAAAGAAACTCGGTCTCTCGCCAGTTCTCCCGCCTCATGCACTTTCACACTCAAGGAGTCACTAATATCTTGTGCCCATCTTCGTGTCGGTCGGCCCCTGCCCCTCCTTCCTGGTACCATGCCTTCTGCTATAATTTCTTCCAATCCGTCGAGGCGCTTGATATGACCAAAATATTTCAACTTCTAAGACGGGATGCTGTTTATTAGCCAATCTTCCTTGATTTTCAGATCTTTCAAGATGTCAATATTTCTCCTCTTCTTTTTCCAAAATATTCTGAGAATCTTTCTATAGCATTTTAGCTCAAATGCCCATATTCTCTTATAAACCAGTCAAAAGATAAAAATACAGTCTGGATAGAGACACCATATAACATAGACAAGTTGACCGCAATTGTGCTGAAACGAACAGCAACCACATACAGAATGCTTGTTGCTTGCAGAGCCGGACGAAAGAAATATTACGTTTCCTTTTTTCTAAAATAAAAGTAAGTAAAGTAAAAAAAAAGTAAAGGACGCCTCTAGGCGTATAGAGCATATAGGTTCATTTTTTCCTGCATGAGGATTACATTACTGTGGGATCAATTTTTGTGTGTGTCTGGTTAAGTGGTCAGGTTGAATTCATTGATAAAGAGATTTTCTTCACAATGGAGAGTGGACAACCTTCACTATAAAAATGGTACTAGTACTGGATTTACTGTACAACCAGCACAGTCTACTCTCGTAGGGTGTGTAACCGCCTCCCCTCCATGTTTGGTACAAGACATCTGTCCTAACCAGTTTTCACATATAGCTGACCAGTTTTCTCTCAGTTTTCACATATAGCTGACCAGTTTTCTCTCAGTTTTCACATCTAGTTCACATTTAGTGTTTTGTTGCCTAATAGATTTTTTAACAAGTTAACTTATTTCTGCCCCTCAAATAAGTTTTCACAGTTTACATTTAAATTATATACGACATGCCTGTCAGAAAGGGCAATCGGTTTATTCTTTTCTCCCAAAATGGGAGCTCAGAACCCACATGAGAACTGCTTAATACAACAGTAAACACAAAATTTACCACTTAAGTGATTATTTCATATCTCTTAATTCGTCTGAAAGTAAAGATTGAATATATAGTTACGAAAAAACTTATTTAAGTCATTGCAACCTGACCTACATACATGAGCAGTGAGTTATCCAATTTATAGTAATTTCACAGACATAGTGTCAAGTATAAACATAAATTAAGTCACAACATAACCAAGATTCAACGAAGTGAAATAAGCCAAGATTCATGTTAGTGATCCGCATATAGGCCAAGATCCAACCAAATGATCCACATTTAAGTCAATTTTCAACAGAGTGATTCAGATCCAGAGAAAGATTGAACAAAGTGTTTCACCTAAACCAATATTCAATAAAGTAATTCACATACAAGCCAAGATTCAAGAAAGTCATTCACATACAAGCCAATATTCAGCAGAGTGATTTACATCCAGGGAAAGATTCAACAAAGTGTTTCACCTAAACCAATATTCAACAAAGTAATTCAAATAAAAGCCAACATTCAACAAAGTCATTCACATACAAACCACTATTCAACAAAGTCATTCACATACAAGCCAATATTCAACAAAGTCATTCACATACAAGCCAATATTCAACAAAGTCATTCACATACAAGCCAATATTCAACAAAGTCATTCACATACAAGCCAATAGTCAACAAGGTTATTCACATCCAGGAAAAGATTCAACAAAATGTTTCACCTAAACCTATATTCAACAAAGTTGTCCACTTAGAAGCCAAAGTGATTCAGGTCCATGGAAAGATTCAAGAGTTAATCATATAAACTAAAATTCAACAGCATAATTTGTCACGTCCAAGATTCAACACGGTGATTTCGATGTACAAGATGTGCATTATAGATTTGTGAAAGCTTACCAAGAGTCAATATTCAACTAAGTGATCAATGTACAAGATTTACAGTATTCAAGATTCAATAACTGTATGCAGCTCTGGAAGAGAATTGAAATTCTAAACAGTCAAGAGGTGAAGAAATGCTGGATAGGGCACACACTTGAAATCCGATACTATAGCTAGAATAACACAGCACTAGAGCCCACATGGTCAAAGGAATAAAGGCAGACCAAAAAACAATGGAGATAGGAATGAGAGAAGTGAAAAAGATGGTGATGATATAGGGTGAGCTCCATACACTGAAGATCTTGCTCTTTCACAATGACCCACGTTTCTGATGTTTGATCACTACATATTTTATGTGGCATACTCCAGCATATGCCAGAATTTCTCCCTGTCAACCAATCTCCAGTAAATCTTTCTGGTGGCAATAAATTTCTGCAGACCTTTTTATTAGCTTTGTTTTTAAAATTTATATTTCATTTAGGGTATTACCTGTCAGCATTCAAACATTTTAATACTAGGCAGTGATGCAGGGTGGCCAGGAGTTTTTCGCCTCTCCTTCCTAACATTCTTGAAACACACTCACCTCTTGTGTCTATTGAATACTTTATATTCATTTTTGCAATTCACGAAATAGTCTTATCAAGAAATCAGGCATGTTTTAAATTGATAAATTTACTACACAGATAACTATTGGAGAAATAATTTTTGGACATCCTGCCATACAAAAATTACAAATACCTGGCAAAGACATACATGTTACCCAAAAAGATACATGAATGCTTCCACACATAGATTAACATGACTGGCACTTTTTGAATTATACATTTTAAATATGGCAGAGACAAACAGGCACTTGCTTGGATGAACACAACACACCTGCCTAGCACCAAAGACGGGTTCGATACGTTCCTCGTTGGGATTTTCAGACATACAAGGTAAATCAAAACAGTTATATTTATGCAGAAATATACAAGATGGCAAGTCCTTTTCTTATGCACTGTAGAAGCATATATTTAAGTACATTTGTAGATAATGACCTGAAATTTGGTACACTGGGGCAACAAACACCGCTCTTGACAAACAGAAGTACAGCTTTGTACAATAGAAATCTAGTATTTGTCTGGCCTACTTTGTGCTCTAATAAATGGACCCTTACTAGAATTGATGAGTACAGAATCATAACAACAGAGAAATGTCTTCCAAGAGCTTCTAAAGTAACATTTAAAAAAATCTTTAAAAAAAAATTGAAGACAGATGGTGAGAATGCCTTGGTACCAACGGCCCCATTGGAAAACAAAAATAAACGGAGCAAAGGGAACTATGCAAAAGCTGGAACAACAAACAGCATCAAGAATAGCCTTAAAGAAATGAATTTTTACAACATTTGAAACACAAAAACACAGACATCTTCCCATAATACTCTAATGCGGAAAGTGAAGGAAGACTCGCAGTAGTAGACAATGGCTGGACTGTAGGCCTAGACTTGTTACCGAAACATTTGGTATTTATCATGGAGTAGGAGTTATGGCTAGGCGACCAATTCTTCCTTCTTGTGGAGGATCGGGGATTGCACCGACTGTAACTTTTGCCACTTACTGGAACAGATGATCAACTCTTCTTTCTTGTGGGGGATCAAGGATTGCACCAACGACTACAACTTCTGCTACTTACTGTAACAGGTGATCAACCCTTACTTCTTGTGGGGGATCGGGGATTACACCAACGACTACAACTTCTGCTACTTACTGTAACAGGTGATCAACCCTTACTTCTTGTGGGGGATCGGGGATTGCACCAACGACTATAACTTCTGCTACTTACTGGAACAGATGATCAACTCTTCCTTCTTGTGGGGGATTGGGGATTGCACCAACAACTATAACTTCTGCTACTTACTAGAACAGGTAACAACACTGTATCACTAAAATCTACTACTACATGAAATAGGGAAATCCCCCCCCCCTTCCCCCCTCCCTACCACCATGTAACTAAGATTTGCTACTGATCGGGATAGAGGCAAACTCCTAAAGTAACCTTGTAGAGCCCCTGTGAGGGCTACACCAACGAGGTGTATCCTGTGTGGAAAATGACTGGTTGCTCAGTCACTGTTCTTTTCAAGACTGCTGTTTGTAGGATTACAACATAAGGATGAAAAACAAATGGGTGTAAATTGCAGAAACCCTGTTCAGTGGTATAAATGTTATATCAATGTACCCCTGTGGTTCTAAAATAACTTGCAGTCCAGTGTTAGGATGGGACTGCTGACAGCAATGAACGATGAATAACCCTACAAGACAGTTCTTTTACTGGATTTATGAAAATAAGCAAGTACATGAAGTAGCGACTACAGTTTCGGAAATTTGCGATCTTTTCGACAATTTCCGTTACCATGGAAACCGTTTGAAACTTGTTTCGGAAATGTGGGCTGGGGTTTCAGGATGGGTCCCAATCTCTCATGAAATTTTGCGATTGGTGTGATTTTCACCCACTCTAAATGGCTGAAAACAGCGGGAAGGAACCCGATTAACAGCGCATGTCTACGACAGCCGGACGTCCTCTGTTTTTCTGTTACATCCGTTTGATTGAAAATAGCGGTAAGTATTCAAAGTTGGCTTTAGACCTTAAACATTACCAGATGTGGTAATGCTAGTTATAATTGAATTCTCCGTCTAATTTTACATTTGTATATAAAATGTCTTTCTTGTCTGTGGCTGTTTAGATTTAGTGACATTTTTCATGCAATCGCTATGTGTCTCATTCGTCATTAGCTGCCATCTTGTCCAATGACAGTCCAATGTCAACAAAGCCAAAACAAAAGTTGCGCAGTTTTTGGTTGCGCAGAGAAAACCTCTTGTTTCTGGGAGACAAGTTTTAGCAGCTGCTTTCTACATCTCATCTCCACAAAAACCTACATATCTCAGCTCAGAAATGACATACAAGCCTAAATGAGGTACCGTTGGAAAGAGATTGTTTACAGCTATCTAACTGTGCTGGTTTTATTGGTGTAGAGGGCATTCTAAAAATTTGACTAAAGTATCTACATGAAGCCATCAGGCTATATAACAAAACAAAAAGCAGACCACAATAAAATATGTGAAATTAATGGAACAATTTTATGTGTCAATATTTTTGTTTTAACATTTAAAGGCATTTAAATTACCAGGCATCTCAATAAAATCTGTTGTCAAAGATAAAATATATTAAATTATAAAAATATATTAAACTATAACAAAATAATTAAGGGACTTAACTCTGATAAATCAGAAAAAAAAAAAAAAAAACACTGCCTTTTCAGTGTAACTATGTTACATATAAACAACTATTGAATATTTAAAAGGACTGCACTTTTTTCTATTTCAGCATACCAAAGACATGTTTGCTACAAGTGACTAAATGTTTTATCACTGCCCAGATAAACTTGTCAGTCCCAGGCAGATCTTCATTCAATACTATCCATCCATGTACCTCAGAGCAACAAGTGTAAAGTCTTATAAAACTGAACAATACAACTTTGGGACAGAGGGAGTTATGTCAACAACTGACAATAGGTTAACAAAATGGCACAGAAGGTGAAAAGAAATGTGCATCTTAATGTGCATCTTACAACGAGTAAACAATGTATGTACTGTGACTTCTCTGGCACTGCAAGAGTTAAGCAGCATCAGGTTTTGTGAACACAGACATTAAAACATGCTGCAGGGCTTCAAGAATTCTAGACCAACATCTGACATTTTTCTGGCCGACTGCTATCAAAGTCAAGCATTTGGTCTCCATCTTGTTCAAGCCGTGAAACTGACTCAGAAAATCCCCAGTTTAAGTGTTCGTCTGTCAAGGGGCGCTGCAGAACTCACCCAGGCATATGTGTTTTTTTTTGGCCAGTTTGTAATTTCACCTGGCAATTTTATGTCCAATATTTTGAAACTGCTTGCTAAATTAACGGTCACCTCTCGATACAACTGTTGAAACCAATGCAAGACATCCTGCTGCTAAATATCCACAGCTGAGATAAAATATAATGCCAAGGAATTATGAAGTGCATTCACAATACAAACAGTAAAACTGCCCACTGTTCTCAAGGTCAAAGAATTGGTCTCCATCTTGTTCAAGCTGTGACATTTACTGAGAAAATCAGGAGTGTACCTCCAAAGACTGTGGATCTGGCCCAGGGGATCCACATTGCGAGAGAAGCTATGGGGAACTGGTGGCGACCTTTAACGCACAATCCTATTTTTGACCCAGACGGGACTCAATGTTTAGCATGACTGATGTCAAACGCAGAAGAAGGAGTGTACCTCCATTAAATATATAACATTCTAAAGTCATATTTTTCTGTGCACCCTACGACAGAAGAGACTAAAGGGGAATCATACTGCAAAGTAAGATAACTGTTTACTTTAAAATATATACACAGTTGTAAGAGAGTCTTGAGAACTTCATACTTTCACTCCATATTTCTTGGTTTCCTGTTGACCTTGGTTGTGCAGAAGTTCTGTTTTCTTGTTTGTTGTATTTAGTACTCCGTTGATAAAGACTTTGGTCAGAAGGTTCGGTTGTATTTGTGCGTATTTTACCATTCCTTCTGCTGAGGTCCTGTTCTATGTTGCGTCTAGCACTTCTAGAACTACATGTTCCAAAAACTGCTTAAAAACTGTCATCACATGATTTGAAACAACTAAACATTATGATTTTTAATCAAAAGGTAGACACTTACTATAAAAGCGAGCCTGCAAATTAGGTAAGCTATGATATAACGCAACATTTCTGCTTCTCGTCGCCACCCACCACAGGGGCATTAGATGGTGCCACAAATTTCCGTAACTGACCTTCCCTAAAACTAGAGTGAGGTCCACTTGAAGTAGAGCCTGATCTTGTAAGTGATGCAGAAGTTGTGCTGCTGTTGCTGTTATGTCCATTTTTTGCTTTCTCCATCATCGGTGGCGGGTAAATGTGAAGATGTTGATAAGGAGTAGAATTTGATGTGACTGATGCAGTCGAGTTTCGGTTATTGATTTGAGGAACTGTCTCCAAAAACATCTTTTGAAATTGGGCATCGAGAGTATCTTTAAGAGAATCTCTACGAACATCGCTGCGATGTTTCTTCAGGTCAGTTAAAGTTGAGCCCGATGACCCGGTCAAAAGTGGTCTGTCATCTGCTAACTGGCCTGGTCTATTAACTTTGCCGTCTGGCAGACGGTCTGAATATCGGTGGTCTTTGTTGTTTGTCGATGATGAAAATGGGGGAAGTTGAGGTGACCCAGTGGTCTTTCTGTGGTCATGTTCGTCAAACGTCGTCGACACATCATCAATGTTTGTTGCTGGCATGTTTTCTTTTTCTTCATCCAGAACCTTGGAGGAAAAAACGCCAGCCATTAATTCATTTCTGTAAAGAGTTGCAGGGTTCCTTGACTTACCACCCGGTGTCATTCTGACTTACATATTATAAGTCAAAATGGTCATAAGTCAAACTTGTTGCAAGTCGAATTAATGTTTTTTAACTACTGTTTTCATTTAAACGGGTTACAAACATTGTACTTATACAACAATTGAGTCTACCTAGGCATAAATATGTCTTGGTGTGAGTTGGTTGAGGGCCTATGCTCAACTGGGAGTTAGAAAGGCAGAAGAAGAAGGTATAATTATTTTACATAATGTGAACAATAAATACAATAAAATGTACTTTATTTTACTGCATCTGTTCCAGGAACTTTTTGACCATCCTACTAATGTAGTTACCTTTCTTTACTGTTTTTATTCATGTATTTACATTTTTGTGCTTGTAAGTGCTGAAGGTCGTAGGTCGAGAAGACAGTTGCATATCCTTTACAGGATATTGCAAACCAACTGCTGGCTGGTTGTAGCTTCACTTATCAGTTTTAAAGTTTAGTAGTTTGCCATTGTTATCAGAATAGTTCAATGCTTACACTAATACTGAAATCACCAACAAAGTAAGGAAATGAATTGTTCAAGAGAAACCCTAACATTAACATTGTTACGAAAAACTAAAGGATTCCATCTGTGATATCAAAAGGACTGAATTGAATGCAATGAAGGCATAGAACATCAAGTGATGACAGAAGGATATATAATTTTCTTGGTTTATCTCTTGCTCTGTATTCATTTTTTTTTTTTAATTTAGCTTTCTGGTGTAAAAAAAAAAAAAGGTAAAGTCGGGAGATGTGAGCCAGCATCATTGCACACGGTTATAAACCATAAGTGCTCTGCCACCAGTTCGGACAGCTGATAAGAACTGTCCGCCTGTGTCGCCGTCCGCACTTAACTCTAGCTACAGCTACGTTCCTCCATTTACCCCAGAGTGTCACTCTGGTACCCATTTCCTAGAGGCTGGGTGAACCCCGGGAACCACCTGGTTTTGAACGCCGACCGTGGGCTGCAGCGAGTCGCAGCTGGATTTGAAAGCGAGCCTTTTATCGACTGCTAACGCGGCCCCTTTGTTGGCCCTTTCTGGTGTTATACCAGAACATTCTTGTTACATGACCAAATCAATTCATCTTTGAGATATTAACATAAAGCTTTACAGTTTCTAATTTCTGTAACAAATTCCAGGCCACACAGCGGACATTCCATTTGTATGTGTGCCAAGTGTATTGATTAGGAGTTGCTTTTAGTTTCTAGTTTAATGGTTTTAGTAGTTTTTTGTGTGTTTGGATGCCATTATAAATGGCGGCGTCCGTGGCTAAGGCGTTCTGAGTCCAACTCGTAAGCCAGTACAACGCGATCGAAACCCACTGCAGGCTGCGTGGATTTTTGTCGTGGTATGGGACGTCGCAGGTCGACCCAGCCTAAAATGGGTACCAGGATGGGCTGTCCTGGGAAAGTAATGACAGCCGGCGTAATGCTGACCACATTACCCACAGAGTGCTGATGGTCTGTAAAATATGGGACACTCTGCACATATGCCCGATGCGCCGAAAGGCGTGAAAAGGGATCTTTACTTTTTTTACTTTACTTATTATAAATGGTTTAATGATTCTATTAACATCACATATCATGTTGATCATCTTCACATGTTTAGGTCCCTGATTTTGGTATGCTTGGGTCTCCTCACTGCCTGTCCCATCTCATGATCTGGGATGTGGTTGTGTTAAGTGGGGGTCGATATTTTGTGTCTGACTGGTTTTGTTGCTAAACTAGCAAGTCCTGTCATCTATCTGCAGGGTTGGTTAGTTGTGTATCCTTTACAGGACATTGCAGAACCAACCCCAGTAGCCCCTGGCTGTTGTGTGGTTTCTCTAGGCAAATTTATGCCCAGTAGTTTGCCATTTCTTTCTGGATGGTCGGCCCCCTGATACCACTTTCAAAACCAACGCAAAGCGCATGGCCAGAAGCTGGGATCGAACCCGGCACCCTGATCTGTAGGGTAGCACCTCTATATTTAATGTCCAGGTAAGAAACCCTGCAGGTGTGTCCCTTTGCTCCTGTTTTAGAGTCCTGGGCCAGGATGTTTTTACTCAGGCTTCATGCTGACTGCCCAACATCCCATGCAAGAACCAAGGCTTTACAGAAAATGACAGCACACAGCAACAAAATCTTGGAGCAAACAAAAAATGCATGATCAGGAAGGGAAAAACCCAGCTCAGATCATGGCTGTCACTGGAATTCACTGGAACACTTTCCAATCCAGGATACAATACTGACGACCCAAGCAACCTCCTCAGAAAAGAAACAGTGCCAAATGTACAAAAAATTGTGTGGATGTCATGTTCTCTACATGCAGTGGAGATGCCAGATCTGGGGGGTTAGCATTCCCATGGAAACCAATTGGAGGACATGAATCACACCACAACCCTCATAGAGGCAAGTGGCCTTTTCTGAAAATCACTGGCAGGGAGAAAAAATTTTGAATGTTGAATCAAGAATCAATATCAGAACACTCTGGACACTCCCATAAACACTCTGCCCCGATCTTCGGCAGCAAGCGAAGAGTTCCAATTCCGACAGAACCAGGAACTGATTGTACATCTGTCTCGCCTTTAACTTAAGTGTTCAGCATTGGCCAGATCCTCTGGTAACTTCCAGCAACGCCATTCTCCTCAGACCGTATTGGTCTATTTGTGCCTCTGCACTGTTCACTCGCTTATCATAGTTCATCATAGAGAGGAAGACAAGTACCTAATTTGATTAGTGACTTAAAGATTAAGACTGCAAGATGATTTACCCCGAGATCTTCGTCATCTTGCATCAGTCGCATCCCAAAGTGCATAGCTTCCTCTTGAGCCTCTTTCTTGAATAAACTGCTTTTTTCACCCCGCAAGGAACTCCGCCGTATTGATGTACTGAAAAAATACGAACATTCAAAGTTAGGAAATCTGACATGACTATCAATAGTCATTCAATTATATTAACCATGTTGGTTCCAGGGCCCCATGATGACAGGGAAAAAAGTGACCAACTGCTCCCCTGAAAGGCATGTTGTAAAAGTTGACTTTTAGGGGCTATTTTCTTTGAAGTATGAGTGCATCTGCTTGAGAGGCAACCAACCAACAGTCTGCATACAACTAAACAAATTCTGGAACAAGACCAAAGTCCAGAAGTGGACAAACAACCAAAACTTTCCATGGAATAAATAATTTTTTTTTCTTCAAAAGTTATGTCCACTGGTGAAGGTGATAAAGACTTTTCCAAACTGCTCATATCTATTGCTGACTTTTGTATTCTGCTACATACAATTATTTATATAATTTGCATACTGAAATTTTTACTCGTCACCCGAAAACTCCAACCGCCTAGTTCAGCCTCCTCATGTCTCTGCACTAGAGTGGTTCTTCTTCACACTCACCAGCTGTAAGGTTGGTTACAAATCCTGGTTGTTTGTCCACTTCTGGACTTTGGTTGTGTTCCGGATGACCGGTATAAAAGTAGATAGGGCGTGACTAGTCTGATAGCTGGTGCACCACCTGGCATAACTCTGCTGCTCTATATCCAGTGTAGTGGTTTAAAAAGCTTCTTTGTTTGTGTACAAGTGTCCCTACGCTACAAATTTACATTTATAGCTGAAGCAACAAACTGCAAGCACTGTACTTGATCCCCTCTTTAGCAATATCATCAGGGATGTCCTTCTACAGCTGCAGCACCACCATCAGACCTTCTATTGCACTCTAAAAGGGAATGGAGCAAGTGTAGGAACTGCTAGGGAATTGTGTAGCTGAAGTTTGACAACATGAGGTACCTGATCACATGGCAACACTCCATAAAGCCTATTATGACATGCTTAAAAGTAAATTCCAAAAATTCATGTTTAAATAAGTTAACATACATTGTTCATTCACTGCAGATACATTAAAAACATGGTGGTGGTGAAAAACAAGCCCTGATTCCAGTCAGAAGTTCACTGTTTCTATAAGGCTGGTTTGTAGAAGGGTTGCCTTTATGGTTGGCTGAATTATTGCTGTTAGCTTGAGTGTTGCTTTGTCAGATGGGAGGGTTGCTTTGTCAGATGGGAGGGTTGCTTTGTCAGATGGGAGGGTTGCTTTGTCAGATGGGAGGGTTGCTTTGTCAGATGGGAGGGTTGCTTTGTCAGATGGGAGTGTTGCTTTGTCAGATGGGAGGGTTGTTTTGTCAGATGGGAGGGTTGCTTTGTCAGATGGGAGGGTTGCTTTGTCAGATGGGAGTGTTGCTTTGTCAGATGGGAGTGTTGCTTTGTCAGATGGGAGGGTTGCTTTGTCAGATGGGAGGGTTGCTTTGTCAGATGGAAGTGTTGCTTTGTCAGATGGAGTGTTGCTTTGTCAGATGGGAGTGTTGCTTTGTCAGACTGGAGGGTTGCTTTGTCAGATTGGAGGGTTGCTTTGTCAGATTGGAGGGTTGTTTTGTCAGATGGGAGGGTTGCTTTGTCAGACTGGAGGGTTGCTTTGTCAGATGGGAGGGTTGTTTTGTCAGATGGGAGGGTTGCTTTGTCAGATGGGAGGGTTGCTTTGTCAGATGGGAGTGTTGCTTTGTCAGATGGGAGTGTTGCTTTGTCAGATGGGAGTGTTGCTTTGTCAGACTGGAGGGTTGCTTTGTCAGATTGGAGGGTTGCTTTGTCAGATTGGAGGGTTGTTTTGTCAGATGGGAGGGTTGCTTTGTCAGACTGGAGGGTTGCTTTGTCAAATGGGAGGGTTGTTTTGTCAGATGGGAGGGTTGCTTTGTCAGATGGGAGGGTTGCTTTGTCAGATGGGAGTG
The DNA here is from genome assembly GCA_905116865.2 of Candidula unifasciata. Lineage (NCBI taxonomy): Eukaryota > Metazoa > Mollusca > Gastropoda > Stylommatophora > Geomitridae > Candidula > Candidula unifasciata. The sequence continues at coordinate 465,016 of CAJHNH020001324.1, forward strand.
TTGCTTTGTCAGATGGGAGTGTTGCTTTGTCAGATGGGAGTGTTGCTTTGTCAGACTGGAGGGTTGCTTTGTCAGATTGGAGGGTTGCTTTGTCAGATTGGAGGGTTGCTTTGTCAGATTGGAGGGTTGCTTTGTCAGATTGGAGGCTTGCTTTGTCAGATGGGAGTGTTGCTTTGTCAGATGGGAGGGTTGCTTTGTCAGACTGGAGGGTTGCTTTGTCAGACTGGAGGGTTGCTTTGTCAGATTGGAGGGTTGTTTTGTCAGATGGGAGGGTTGCTTTGTCAGACTGGAGGGTTGCTTTGTCAGACTGGAGGGTTGCTTTGTCAGATTGGAGGGTTGCTTTGTCAGATGGGAGGGTTGCTTTGTCAGACGGGAGGGTTGCTTTGTCAGATGGGAGGGTTGCTTTGTCAGATGGGAGGGTTGCTTTGTCAGATGGGAGTGTTGCTTTGTCAGATGGGAGTGTTGCTTTGTCAGATGGGAGTTTTGCTTTGTCAGATGGGAGGGTTGCTTTGTCAGATGGGAGGGTTGATTTGTCAGATGGGAGTTTTGCTTTGTCAGATGGGAGGGTTGCTTTGTCAGATGGGAGTGTTGCTTTGTCAGATGGGAGTGTTGCTTTGTCAGATGGGAGTTTTGCTTTGTCAGATGGGAGGGTTGCTTTGTCAGATGGGAGGGTTGCTTTGTCAGATGGGAGGGTTGATTTGTCAGATGGGAGTTTTGCTTTGTCAGATGGGAGTTTTGCTTTGTCAGATGGGAGTTTTGCTTTGTCAGATGGGAGTGTTGCTTTGTTGGAAGAAAGGTTTGCTATGTTGGTTGGAGAGCTACTTTGTCAAAAGTTGAGGGCCGCTCTGTCAGAAGTCAAGGACCACTAGGTCAAAAGTCGAGGGCCGCTCTGCCAGAAGTCAAGGACCACTAGGTCAAAGGTCAAGGGCCGCTCTGTCAGAAGTCAAGGACCACTAAGTCAGAAGTCAAGAGCTGCTCTGTCAGAATTCAAGGGCCACTCTGTTTTCCCTCAAGTGCCACTCAGTAGTAATACAGTCCTGGGGGTATAGTGATTATTGCAATAGCTTTGCAAGACACTGGTCTGAAGTCTAGCCTTTAAGTTGTGGCAGGATTTTGTTTCTTTTAGGCCCCTGTACAGCTTCGGAGGGGATCAACCCAGTCGTTCTGAACTGAGCAACTGACAATTTTCAGAACTGTGTGGGAACTGTCTAGAAAGAAGTTAACAAGAAACCTCACTTTATAAAATGTTACCTAGAAAATATGAATGATCACATGACACTTTATACCCTATCTTAGTTTCTGATACTGGATAACAGTTACCCTTTACCGTGAAAATAGATTTTAAAATATAAGAGCAAATTTATATCCTGTCATGCATGTAAGCAACCATACACAAATGCATTACAGTCAATGACAGTAGAAAAGTTAAAACAGGGAGTGTTAATTGTTTACATACATATACAGGAAAGAGAGAACAATAACAGATACCTCTCACAAATGTTACACATGCACTGTAGCCATTACAGACACTCAAGTTATTACAACTAGGAGGTTATTGAGTAGGTCAAAAGTAAAGGACCCTTTCCAGGCCTTCGTATTGGGCACATAGGGTTAGACATATATTAGATCAATTGGCACTCTGTGGGTGATATGGTCAGCATTACTCAGCCTGCCTTTACTTCTGACTCTATCTGGTTCCTATTCAATCAAGGCTGGGTTGACCTGGGAGCCACTGTCATTTCTGAAAAAAGTTCCGCCCCGTCAGGACCCAAACCCCAACCTTCCGATCTGCAGTCGAGCACCTACCTGCCACACTATGGCAGGAGGTTCTTTTTAAAAGTTAATTGCCAAGAGTTTCTTTTTTCTTCGGCTGCCAGTAAAACCAAATTGCTTTAAATAATATTTGTGTGTTGTCAGAAATACTCAAAATTTTTATTGTATTTTCAGTCGTTACCAGAAAAGCTGTTTACATTTCCAGGCCCAGCATTAGAGTAACTTCCCTTGCCATTCCTGCCTCCTTAGGTCACTGGACCTCTCGATGTTTCCAATTGATGTTTCCATTTGAAGAATTTCCATAAGAATTCTCAAGGATACTTTTTCTGCAGCCGCAATAGTTTTTTAAAACTTAACCCCAATAAATAACAACCATGGCCAAACTAGTAAAAGCACACATTACAAATGCTATGGCTGGCAAAACAACCACATGGTCAGAGAATCTCCCCCACGCTGAAGTTAAGTAATATAACAGATCCAATAACTGATCCAGTTAACTGCACTGTCAGATGTCCATTAACTGCAATAACTGATCAAGTTAAACAAGACAGAGAATCACAAGGTAAGATTACAAAACTTGGACAGGAATGGAAAGAAACAAAACAATACCCACACATTAACATGTCAAACCAGAAAGAGACAAAGATGCTGTTATTTTAGTGATTACAAGTGGTTATGTTTGTTCAGTAAACAAATACCTCTGGGCTTGGTTCGAGCTAAATGGCAGAGAATAAAATTAACCAGTTTACAAAGGAAATAATAAAACGGTTTAAAATGTAGTAAATTTTGGGTTGTCATGATCTGAAAACATACAAACAGGGATTTTGGTATCCCTTCTTCTTCTTCTTGTTTCTTGTAGTGTCAAAGTGAAGTATAAACTGGCATTGTGCCCGCTCTTGTGCTTTTTATACAGGGTTTCCCCAGGGGGATAACTCCCTCTGTCCATCATTAAATGGTTGGCCTATTTTGATTTTCTTTTGGTCTATACACTACCGTTGATTGTGGTTAGTAGCCAAGTTAGATGGCTGAACCATTTCATCTGTTTTCAGATTATATAGAAAACAGTTAATCACATAATTCTTGTTCATCCTTAAAAAGGCAGCTGAGACTTGCTGTGGTTGACAACTAAGCTGCAACATCTGCCTTTCAACAAGCCAATTTAGCAAACCCTTAGTGATCTGTTACAGCATGGTTGTTAGGAGGCAGTGAAATTATTTCTTTTCCTCAAAAATGGGGCCTCATCCATCCATCCATTTATGAAAAACAAAACAAAACAACCACTTTCAACTTACTACGAGCAGTATTGGTTACAACTGTGGTCTGGTTTCTTTGTGCCAATTATGTTGGCTAAGAAATGTTAACTGCACTAAAACTAGGTGGACTGGTACTCTAGTACCTGGCGATGGTTGCTGGGGAGGGGGCTGGTATGCACTATACACACCCACCATAAGATTTATCAGTCTTGACATATGGGTGACCATAAGATTTATCAGTCACAACATATGGGTGACCATAAGATTTATCAGTCACAACATATGGGTGACCATAAGATTTATCAGTCACGACATAAGGGTGACCATAAGATTTATCAGTCACGACATAAAGGTGACCATAAGATTTTTCAGTCTTGACATATGGGTGACCATAAGATTTGTCAGTCACGACATATGGGTGACCATAAGATTTATCAGTCACGACATAAGGGTGACCATAAGATTTATCAGTCACAACATATGGGTGACCATAAGATTTATCAGTCACAACATATGGGTGACCATAAGATTTATCAGTCATGACATATGGGTGACCATAAGATTTATCAGTCACAACATATGGGTGACCATAAGATTTATCAGTCACAACATATGGGTGACCATAAGATTTATCAGTCACAACATATGGGTGACCATAAGATTTATCAGTCACAACATATGGGTGACCATAAGATTTATCAGTCACAACATATGGGTGACCATAAGATTTATCAGTCACAACATATGGGTGACCATAAGATTTATCAGTCACAACATATGGGTGACCATAAGATTTATCAGTCACAACATATGGGTGACCATAAGATTTATCAGTCACAACATATGGGTGACCATACAATTTATCAGTCACAACATATGGGTGACCATAAGATTTATCAGTCACAACATATGGGTGACCATAAGATTTATCAGTCACAACATATGGGTGACCATAAGATTTATCAGTCACAACATATGGGTGACCATAAGATTTATCAGTCATGACATATGGGTGACCATAAGATTTATCAGTCACGACATATGGGTGACCATAAGATTTATCAGTCTTGACATATGGATGACCGATTTATCAGTCTCGATATAAGGGTGACCATAAGATTAAACATAATCTAGACATGTGGATAAACATAAGATAACTACTCCAGAATCAGGACAGGTGAAATCTCAAAGACATTTTTCCTCAGGTGATGACAGAAATACTAATAACCCAGACATGGGTGACTACAATTAATCATTTATCAACATGTTGGGTGACTAAAATTAATAATCTATCGACATGTTGGTGACTAAAATTAATAATTTATCAACATGTTGGTGACTAAAATTAAATAATCTATCGACATGTTGGGTGACTAAAATTAATCATCTATCGACATGTTGGTGACACCAAACAGTCATAATCTAGACATGTCGGTGACTAGACAACATTAATCATAATCTAGACATGTCAGTAACTAGACAATTTATTACAGGCTTGACATGTGGCTGACCATAATTACTAAGTGAACATTTAGAGATCAAATATTTCTACTTCCTAGATATATGCTTCAATGGAAGTGAACATTTAGAGATCAAATATTTCTACTTCCTTGATATATGCTTCAATGGAAGTGAACATTTAGAGATCAAATATTCCTACTTCCTAGATATATGCTCCAATGGAAGTGAACATTTAGAGATCAAATATTCCTACTTCCTAGATATATGCTCCAATGGAAGTGAACATTTAGAGATCAAATATTCCTACTTCCTAGATATATGCTTCAATGGAAGTGAACATTTAGAGATCAAATATTTCTACTTCCTAGATATATACTTCGAAGGAGGTGAACATTTAAAGATCAAATATTCCTTCTTCCTAGATATATATACTTCAGCTGTAGTGAACATTTAAAGATCAAATATTTCTACTTCCTAGATATATACTTCGAAGGAGGTGAACATTTAGAGATCAAATATTCCTTCTTCCTAGATATACACTTTAAAGGAGGTGAACATTTAGAGATCAAATATTCCTACTTCCTAGATATATGCTTCAATGGAAGTGAACATTTAGAGATCAAATATTCCTACTTCCTAGATATATGCTTCAATGGAAGTGAACATTTAGAGATCAAATATTTCTACTTCCTTGATATATGCTTCAATGGAAGTGAACATTTAGAGATCAAATATTTCTACTTCCTTGATATATGCTTCAATGGAAGTGAACATTTAGAGATCAAATATTCCTACTTCCTAGATATATGCTTCAATGGAAGTGAACATTTAGAGATCAAATATTTCTACTTCCTAGATATATACTTCGAAGGAGGTGAACATTTAAAGATCAAATATTCCTTCTTCCTAGATATATATACTTCAGCTGTAGTGAACATTTAGAGATCAAATATTTCTACTTCCTAGATATATACTTCGAAGGAGGTGAACATTTAAAGATCAAATATTCCTTCTTCCTAGATATATACTTCAAAGGAGGTGAACATTTAGAGATCAAATATTCCTACTTCCTAGATATATGCTTCAATGGAAGTGAACATTTAGAGATCAAATATTTCTACTTCCTAGATATATGCTTCAATGGAAGTGAACATTTAGAGATCAAATATTCCTACTTCCTAGATATATGCTCCAATAGAAGTGAACATTTAGAGATCAAATATTCCTACTTCCTAGATATATGCTTCAATGGAAGTGAACATTTAGAGATCAAATATTCCTACTTCCTAGATAGATGCTTAAATGGAAGTGAACATTTAGAGATCAAATATTCCTACTTCCTAGATATATATACTTCAGCTGTAGTGAACATTTAGAGATCAAATATTTCTACTTCCTAGATATATACTTCAAAGGAGGTGAACATTTAGAGATCAAATATTTCTTCTTCCTAGATATATATTTCAAAGGAGGTGAACATTTAGAGATCAGATCAAATATTCCTACTTCCTAGATATATACTTCAAAGGAAGTGAACATTTAGAGATCAAATATTCCTACTTCCTAGACATATATACTTCAAAGGAAGTGAACATGTAGAGATCAAATATTCCTACTTCCTAGATATATGTTTCAATGGAAGTGAACATTTAGGGATTGAATATTCCTACTTCCTAGATAGATGCTTAAACGGAAGTGAACATTTAGAGATCAAATATTCCTACTTCCTAGATATATGCTTCAATGGAAGTGAACATTTAGAGATCAAAAATTCCTACTTCCTAGATATATTCTTCAATTGAAGTGAACATTTAGAGATCAAATATTCCTACCTCCTAGATATATGCTTCAATGGAAGTGAACATTTAGAGATCAAAAATTCCTACTTCCTAGATATATACTTCAAAGGAAGTGAACATTTAGAAATCAAATATTCCTACTTCCTAGATATATATATTTCAAAGGAAGTGAACATGTAGAGATCAAATATTCCTACTTCCTAGATATATGCTTCAATGGAAGTGAACATTTAGGGATTGAATATTCCTACATCCTAGATAGATGCTTGAACGGAAGTGAACATTTAGAGATCAAATATTCCTACTTCCTAGATATATGCTTCAATGGGAGTGAACATTAAGAGATCAAATATTCCTACTTCCTAGATATATGCTTCAATGGAAGTGAACATTTAGAGATCAAATATTCCTACTTCCTAGATATATGCTTCAATGGAAGTGAACATTTAGAGATCAAATATTTCTACTTCCTAGATATATGCTTCAATGGAAGTGAACATTTAGAGATCAAATATTCCTACTTCCTAAATATATGCTTCAATGGAAGTGAACATTTAGAGATCAAATATTCCTACTTCCTAGATTAATGCTTCAATGGAAGTGAACATTTAGAGATTAATCATTCCTACTCACTTCCGAGAGATATGCTTCAACTTTCTAGACGAGCCTGGCCGTAGTCGATTTGCCTTGTGTGTTTCAATCTCATCTTTCATGTCTAGAATCCTCTGTTTGATGTCTGGTTCCTCACACAGATCTGTGTGCCAGAGACAAAAACAACTATTTTACATGCCTACAACTCTCAAACGAACATGGACAAAATGTAAAGGTGATCCATCAGTTCTCCCATCCAGGCTGCTACCTAACATGGACAAAATCTGAAGGTGTTTCATCAGTTCTCCCCTCCAGGCTGCTACCTAACATGGACAAAATCTGAAGGTGTTTCGTCAGTTCTCCCCTACAGACTGCTACTTAAATATTTACTTTACCATCTTGAGATGTGAACAATCTCAAATCTGGAAGGCAGACCAACCACTGCTGGCAGAAACCAGATACCACGCTCAACCTTTACAGTTATTAGGGGACCCATAACAGCTACATCAGCCAGGGTGTCACCTGCAGACCTGTGTGGGTAAGGACATGTGAGGGTAAGGACCTGTGTGGGTAAGGACATGTGAGGGTAAGGACCTGTGTGGGTAAGGACATGTGTGGGTAAGGACATGTGTGGGTAAGGACCTGTGTGGGTAAGGACCTGTGTGGGTAAGGACATGTGTGGGTAAGGACCTGTTTGGGTCAGGACCAGTGTGGGTAAGGACATGTGTGGTAAAGGACCTGTGTAAGGACCTGTGTGGTAAAGGACCTGTGTGAGTAAAGACATGTGTGGGTAAGGACCTGTTTGGATAAGTCCCTGTGAGGGTAAGGACCTGTGTGGATAAGGACCTGTGTGGGTAAGGACATGTGTGGGTAAGGACCTGTTTGGAGACAAAATCAGTCTACTAGTAACAAAAGTAACATTTCAATGCCTTGTCCTCCATTCTGATCTATCCTCTGTAATCCTTTCAATATCATGGATGGAATCCAGTCCAGTAACTATGGCCTTTCTCAACAATGTTGTCTTTGAGTTTCTCTCGGATGTCCTCCATTACTTTCATTCCCATTTCAGATCCTGCCTGGTAGTTCTCTTTCCATTTATCCTCATAATCTTGTTATCTTATAATTGATGATACTAGCAGTTGTCTTATTTCTTGATCTGTGTTGGATTGGTCTTATTTAATGTCCAAGTTGCTTAGACACTGAGTGTATTTAACTTCTAATGGATGTTTTTTATTGGTTATGCCAAGAGCCAAGTTATTAAATATGTTACATTAGTTTTTAGTATTGTTGACTATTTTTTGGTTCAGCTTTATCTAAAGAAAAAGAAATTTGGGGGGGGGGGGGGGGGGGGGGGGAGAGAGAACAACCCTTTTTATGAAAGTGGCATCTGGGGAATTAAATATGTTATCACAAGCGACGTCACCGCACACTGGGCATGCTTGCCCAGTCCTCCAAAGCATTAGCCACCACAGGATACTTGTGGCTGTGGACAGGACATTTTCCGCTCTGTAAAACACTTGCATTTATACCAAAGTCCCCAAGCGGGTCAACAACCAGAGCTTTACATTGCAGTTTCTTCTTCTTTCAATCAGATGTTTTCACATGTTGCACATATAAAATCTGGCCATTCTGATTCCCTTGATTTAAAACCTCAACAATGCCAGTGTATTAGTGAGGCACAGCGTATTAGTGAGGCCCCTACGGGAAGCAAAGAATGATGTAATCTGCCATGTATACCAGAAGAGCAAATTAAGGAAGGTTGAAATAAGACTGGCAACTTAATGATTTAGAAAACTTGTGCTGTAAAATCAGACTAACATGAACAAGTCTAAAATGGGCTTGGCGGAAAGCCTATGCTCCAATGGATTACAAAAGGCAGAGTTAACCTTACCAAATGGAGTTTCTCCGTTTTTGGTTTTCGAATCCAAGTCAGCACCATTCTGTACAAGTAACTCTAAAATGTCGAGCTGGAAGAGACAAATAGACGAGGTTAATATAACTGGCACCTTTAGCTAGTACAACAAGTGATACTTAACAGAAGAAACAATCGAACAGCCATCTAATTTAGCTGTCATTATACGGTACTGATAATATAACTGGCACAAGGAATGAATTATCACACTTTTAGCTAGTACAACAGTGACATTCAACAGAAGAAAGTCTTAACAGTCATCTAATTTAGCTGTCATTGTACGGTCCTGATAACTGGCACAAGGAATGAATTCTCACACTTTTAGCTAGTACAAGAGTGACATTCAACAGAAGAAACAGTCTAACAGTCATCTAATTCAGCTGTCATTGTACAATATAACTGGAATGTCTTTGCACTGGAACCAGTAAAGGCAATGAATTCCAAAGGTTCATTTAGACTAATTTGGTTCATATTTTCTTGGCTGCTGTAATCAGCAGTTAGATAATTTGCACAGATATGAGACTGAGCCATGCAGAATACTACCAGATGCAATTCTTTTGGGTGCTTCTTTCAGACCCAACAAACTCGAGACACAATGGTTGTTAACATTTGTCAGGTGGTGCCCTCTTGAATATAAGGCTCTCTCCCCTCCCCCCTCCAAAACTTTAAAAAAAAAAGGGTAACCCCAAGCACTATTAACAAAATCTTTTATACCATTAATTACATTATTTTCAGAAATGTACAACCTGCTCATAAAAACCAATATATACTTAGTTTTTGTATGTTTTATTAGTAGTTTAACAAAATATTTAATTTCTAATTAAATTGGGGGGGAAAACAACAGATTATTAAAAGTGCAAATACAATTTCAAAACACCTAGACGCCCCCTTGAAACTTCAAGTGAGAGGGAAAGGAGACCTCCAGGGTGAAACCCGCTGTTCTAGCATAAACTGAAACAGATGTTCCGTACCTGCCCCCAGTACGCAGCTGCATGCACTGGCTGCCACGATTCATTGTCCCTGGGGTCCACACTGACATGCTGGTCCATCAGAAACTCTGCCACTTCTGTATATCCATTAGCTGCAGCCACATGAAGCTGGCAAACAAATGAAAAAAATCTGTAGCAGGCACAACATTGACTCTAAACTATTACATGCAATTTCTAATGACGTAATTTTGTAGTTGTTAGTTTTGAAGCCCTGGATAAATCTCACACTGAGAAAACCGGAGAATAATATAACTAGAATGTCTTTGCACTGAAGCTCAGGGGCACAGGAATAAAGGAAGGCCAAAAAACATGGAAAAAGCAGCTGGAGAATGAAGTTAGAAAGATGGGGAGGACATGGGGAGAGGTGCATGTGATAGCAAAGGATATAACGACTTGGCGTGAGTTGGTTGAGGGCATATGCTCCATTGGGGGCTAGAAAGGCAGAAGAAGGAGAAGTTGAAGTCTAATTTCACTGCAGATAGGTCACTCTTAACAGCTTTGTTCCTGTGGCAGTGAAAATCGCCCAAAATGTCCACCAATCTCATCTGAAAACTAGTGATTAACCATATCAGTCCCCGTAAAATCTTGACATTTGCACATGCAAAGTAAATGCATAAGGTAGCTGTCAGGTGTGCCAACACTTACAGTCGCCCACAAGAATTGCAGTTCACTGCTATCGCAAGCCAATTACGAAAGCCACCATTGCACTTGCAATACTGCCATTCCAAACAATTGGCAGTCTGCAGGTCACATCACAAGTTGTCGCGGGCACAACAGAAAAATCACACTCCACATAAACTCCACATCTAAGTGTCGCCCCAAGCAACAGTGTATGAGGTGATGGAACACTTCAATTCTTGGTCCAGAAATGGGGAATGTGTATCAGCAAGCCATCCTCAGGCTGGAAGTAAATAACCTAAAGCTTTCTGCCATATTGGACCAGAAGTTGCACACAACTGTCTTCTGCTTCTCAACTGTACATTTAAATGTACTGCCAAAAAAAGACTTCGATCTTATCCAGTAGAATCTCACTGGGAAAAAAAAGACCTGCAATCTTGCACACATGTACAGACGCACGCGCACACATATACATACAAAACAGGCATGTTTAATCATATGTACCTATGTATTATGTATGCTCATATGTGTGTATGCATACACATACAAATTTACCATTTTCACTCTGAAACTGGACACTTTTCCAACCATCTAGGACATTTTGGAAAAAGTCCTAGATGGTTTGAAATTCATCCAGTTTGATTTGAAAAATCCTAGATGGTTTGAAAATAATCTGGTTTGATTTGAAAAGTGTCCAGTTTAAAGTGAAAATAGTATACATTTCACTGAATAGAGAAAAATAATGATACACTGTTAATAATTAAATGCACTTTTTTCAAACAATTTTTTCATCCTAAGTATTTGGTGGGGGGTGGGGGGGGGGGGGGGGGGTGTGATATCTTAAGTTACTCTTAGAAACAGTTTTGTTATAATTATTCATTATTGTTGGTAATTACTGCTCTATATTCCCAATGCTGTAATGTGGTGTGAATAAGGTCCTTTACTTTTCTTGGAAATTACTGAAGTTATATTTTTGTAATTACAATTTTTATAAACATCAAATTCTGCAGTTGTTGTGATGTCAAACACCTCCCCCGTGTTGGTTCTGGGGCCTTATTATAGGGGGTGGGGGGGAAGAAGAATAAACCCACTGCCTACCCAAAAGCATGTCGTAAGAGTCAACTAATTAGGGAGCTTCTTCAGAAGTCAAGAGTGCTTCTGCCTGGGAGGCAAGGAACCAGCAGTCTGCATACAAATGAATCATATCTGTAAAACGGATGCACATGCAATACTCAGGTTCTGGAACAGGACTGCAGTCAAGAAGTGGACGAACAACCAGAACTTTCCGTCAGAGTTTACAGCTGGTGAATGCAAAGAAGAAGAAGAAAAAGATAAACACCAAAATCCTGGTATTATTCATTAGAAACCTACCATGGTAGCACCAACAGCATCTCGGAACTCCAGATCACCACCACTTGATGCAAGCTCCTTCAAGTCCCTCAACATCTGTCTTTCAATGGTCAGTCTTGTCTCATCAATCTGCTCCTGAGTTATCCCTGAAGGATGATAATCAGTGGTGAAAATTATTATTGTTCCCGTACGAAAAGGAATCAGCTCAAGAGAGATGAAGAAATAAATGTCTTGGCAACCACTTGTATCAATAGTTATATGGCACTATACTGGATACACTGCCAGTTCTTCTTTTGAAACAGAATGCTGGAGAATGACCAATAAGGATGCACACAAGCTGTCCACCTTTCATCACACGTCTACGTAGAATTATAAATTTTTTCTGGCCAGATACAATCTCAAACACTAAACTACAAACCAAGAAACTCTTAGTATGATAACCAAGAGAAGATGGAAATAGCTTGGCCACGTTTTGAGAATGAATCCTGATATACCTGCCAAAACAGCTCTTACATGGATACCAGAGAAAGAAGGGACGTCCAAAAACAACATGGAGATGAACGATGGAAAGTTACCTGAGTGCATCATCTCTGACATGGAAAACTGCACTCTAAAGCCTCATGCGCCTTGGGGCATAAAGAGAATTGATGATTGATGATGATACTGGATACATTCTGAGAAGAAACAATCAGTGAATCACCAGACAGACACAGAAATAGGAAATAAAGGGACTGAGCAAACAAGGATGTGCCAGATAAAACACAGAAACAAATGCTTACAGAAGCCAAGAATGTTGGACTGGATTCTATTCTTGATATCAAAGGGATTGCACAGGAAAGAACAAGAATGTGAGCCCTATGTGACAAATAATGGCATCACAGGACAAAGAATGAATGTTCTTGTATCACCAGCAAAGTTGAACACTTCCATAGATTCAAACAGTTAATGATAAGTAGGAAGATTCCCCCTGTGCATTCCGGAGCTTCATTCATGGGAGAGAGAAAAAAACCCGACCCACTGCCTTCCTAACATGCATGTTGACTAATGAGGGACGTTCTTTAAAGTCAAAGTGCACATGCCTGCGAGGCGGGGAACTAACAGTCTGCACACTGATCAGCCAGATTTTGTTGTGTGTGGAACAAGACTAAAGTCTAGAAGTGGAAAAACAACCAGATTCCACGGGAGTGTACAGCCAGGGAGTACTAAGAAGTAGGAAATCTGATGTGTCTAATTTGGGCATGAAAAGATCTACAACAAGCATGTACAACACAGACTAGAGGTGGGCGTTGGTCACTTCTTTCTTGCCTGTCCTGCCTCATTTTCTATGCCAGTGTTAGCTCTGAAAAATTATTCCAATAAACTGATTAAAAAGCTTAATAAATGGGGAAAGGGAAAAAAACAAGCATAAAAGAAGCGTTTCGACCAGAGCCTTCCTCAACATGAACTTCACAACAGTAACAAACAGTGAAGCTCTCCTGCTTTGCAGGCGGACGCACCATGTGTGAGGATTGCACACCATCCAGATGGGTCTCATGTAATAGCCTTTTTGTCTCAGCTAATTCCAAAATACTCGTAGACCACGAGGGAGACCAAGAAGACGGAGAGATAATATCCAGACAGACCTGCAAACACTTGGTGTTACCAACTGGAAAGAGAAGGCCAACCAGAGAGATGAATGTAGGCAGGTGATATCTGCAGCAATGAACCTCAAGGGCTTGGAATGCTGAAGAAGAATAATTCCAAAATACTCGAGCAATTTCAGGTATGTCCTTAAATCTTTTTCCTGTCCACATGATGCTGCAGTTTGTCTTAAATTTCTTTGGCATACAGGTGAGGTGACCAACCCACAGGGTCTGACCTTTCTTCAGCATTGTGTGGATGCTCAGTAGGTTTGCCTTGAGAATCCTAATGGATAAAAGTGGCTTGGATTTAAGTGACAGAAATTATGGTAGAAAATGTGGTTATACGCAAACCTCTTTTTGCCATTTCCGATTCAATGTAGTCTAGAGTGGTGTCATCCTCACATATATCATACGGCATGTTGCCGTCTGCATTCACAGCTAACAGTTCGGCCCCCCTGAAACAACCATAATGATAATTTCAATGAGGTTTACATAAAGTTTCAAATATTGTGAACAGTGAGAAAGAATAAATTGAGGATAGAGGTGAAAAGAGTATTAACAGAAAAAAATATAAATGAAAGAGAAATGTAAGAATTAGCTTAAAGTGAGGAGAAGGAGAAAAGCTGGCTCAGCACAGAAAGGAATAAGAGAAAAGCTGGCTCAGCACAGAAAGGAATAAGAGAAAAGCTGGCTCAGCACAGAAAGGAATAAGAGAAAAGCTGGCTCAGCACAGAAAGGAATAAGAGAAAAGCTGGCTCAGCACAGAAAGGAATAAGAGAAAAGCTGGCTCAGCACAGAAAGGAATAAGAAAAGCTGGCTCAGAACAGAAAGGAATAAGAGAAAAGCTGGCTCAGCACAGAAAGGAATAAGAGAAAAGCTGGCTCAGCACAGAAAGGAATAAGAGAAAAGCTGGCTCAGCACAGAAAGGAATAAGAGAAAAGCTGGCTCAGCACAGAAAGGAATAAGAGAAAAGCTGGCTCAGCACAGAAAGGAATAAGAGAAAAGCTGGCTCAGCACAGAAAGGAATAAGAGAAAAGCTGGCTCAGCACAGAAAGGAATAAGAGAAAAGCTGGCTCAGCACAGAAAGGAATAAGAGAAAAGCTGGCTCAGCACAGAAAGGAATAAGAGAAAAGCTGGCTCAGCACAGAAAGGAATAAGAGAAAAGCTGGCTCAGCACAGAAAGGAATAAGAATTCACCGACTGTAAACTCTAGCAGAAAGTTAGTTCTGGAATATAGTTGGGCATCTATTTGGCAGATCTGGCTAATTGGTATGTAGATTGTTGATTCCTTGCCACTCATGCAGATAAATGCAGGCCGACTTCAAAGGAAACCCCTAAACAGCCGGCTTTTATGACATGCTTGTTGCGAGGGGTGAGGGGGGGGGGGGGGGGGGGGTAGTGAGTCTGTTCTTTGCCCCACCGCACACACACACACAAACACACACACACACACACACCAAAATGTAGCCTGGAAAACGGGGAGAATGGGAATTAGCTCCGAGTAGAGACAAGAGGTGGTAAATGGAGAGACCGAAACTGCAAGAATCAAAGTATATTCCATTATAAATAAGAGTGTGTGTTCACATGCGTATACATGATACGTGGTGTAACAGCTAGACACTCGCCTCAGGATCTGAAGGTTATGCGTTAAATCTGAATGAAGCTGGACTTTTGTAAAAAAAAAATGACCTTGGCTTCCAAGTGGACCTAGTCTTAAACGGGTACCAGGTAAAGTCCTAGGAAGTAAAGGCAGCTATCTTGATGTTAACCACATCACCCACATAAAGTGCCGACTGATCTAAAAAAATATAGGTTTCACCCTACATGCCCAAAACATCTGAATACGTGGAAAAACTTCCTGTTCTAAAACATAAAAATAAAAACCAAATTCAAAGCGATCAAGTCAAAAGCTGCAGCAAATTTCCGTTCTCCCCAATCACTCCTCAAGCCACACACGACCTGAACACTTGAACATTTTTTGTTTTCTGCCTTCCCCAAACACTGCCTGACAACATCACTGTTGACTTTGGCCAGGTGCAAACATATCTCATTCTGTTCATGTCTGCACAGATCATGCCTCTTATAACAGACTGCCAGATTTTTGTTACCTGTCTATGAGAAGTTTGCATAAGGTGGCATGACCACAGGTCGCAGCAGCATGAAGTGGCGTCCACATCTCACTGTCGCATGCATTAACATTGGCCCCAAATTCCAACAGAAGCTTAAGCATTTCTTCATTGTCGTCGATACAACACTACAAGAAAAGAAATTTGACAATTCAAATAGAGATGTCTCAGAAGAATAAATACAATTTAAACATTTCTCAATGGCGTTACATAGCAGACTGATTGAATAAATCTTGTGAAAATTACTATGAAACTGCATCCTATTCTGTTTATACATTTATGCCTCATTGTAGATGAGGCATTCAATCTACTTAGTACATGATGTTTCAACCACATAAATATTTAAAACATCTCCTGAACATGTCCCAACTACAGAAATATACTATATCCCCTGAACATGTCCCAACTACAGAAATATACAATATCCACCAAACATGTCCCAACTACAGAAATATACAATATCCACCGAACATGTCCCAACTACAGAAATATACAATTACCAATGAACATGTCCCAACTACAGAAATATACAATATCCACCGAACATGTCCCAACTACAGAAATATACAATTACCAATGAACATGTCCCAACTACAGAAATATACAATATCCACTGAACTTGTCCCAACTACAGAAATATACAATATCCACAGAATATGTCCCAACTACAGAAATATACAATTACCAATGAACATGTTCCAACTACAGAAATATATACAATATCCACCGAACATGTCCCAACTACAGAAATTTACAATAACCATTGAACATGTCCCAACTACAGAAATATACAATATCCACTGAACATGTGAAATGATTGAGTACACCAGATTTGAACCCAGTCCATTCCAAATGAGGCAATGGCTTATCAATGTAAGAATGTAGATGTTCAACTAGCTAAGCAGAACACAAATTTCTTCAGATAAGTAGGTGGGCCATTTAGAGATGTTTTTAAAATTAATTTGACTACAGATGATTTCTGTGTGGGTGTCAGGAAAACAAGAATAGACCCACTGCCTTTCCTAAAAGCATGGATAACTAACTGGGGACATCCTTCAAAGTCAGTGTACATCTGCCTGAGAGGCAAGGAATCAAGTCTGCATATAAATTGGCCAGATCAGAGAAACGGATGTGCATGCAACACTCACAGAACAGGACTAAAGTCTGGAAGTGGATGAAAACCCGAAACTGTCCAACGGAGTTTATAACCGGTGAAGGAGGAGCACAAGTAGAAACTACAGCAGCTTCTTTCAGCTGTCTAGTTCAGTGTCCAGCCCGTAGTCTGTGGACTACTACTGCAGAAGTGGCCTCATTGTCCGCTCAAAATTACCCAAAAATGTTTCACTCTCAGCAGTGTCAGTTATTAAAACCAGAGAAATCTGTTTTTGCAGTACAGTGAGATTATCAATAGCTAGATACTGGTCAGAACTCGCTTGACATTCGGCTGAGTTTTGGCTCGACTAGACTATTGTTATTCGTCTGCGGGTGGGTTATTGGCGGCCCGGGAGCACATCATTGTTGTAGAGCCAGTCACACCAGCCAGTTTTTTTAACGATTGTCTCGAGAACTGCGGAGAAAAGCACGCTTGGGTGTCCTTCTCAGGATACTCTAACAAGCCTTGCCAGACTCTGCAGGGACCGAGCAATCAATTGCCGCCCGACTTACCAGCCCCAGCCACACGAAACCATGGCCCGTGGTAAGAAGAATCCGGTCCAGCGCCGGGACACCAGAGCATCCTCAGCCAAAAAGGAGGAAGCACCTGTCGCCGCACCAGAACTGACGATGCCAGAACCGGTCGACGACCCGGAGGAGACACCAGCCTCACACACCCAGACGCCGCCAGCCCTGGATGTGGGCCCTATCGAGGCACCCGTCTACCTAGAAGCCGCCCCAGTCGTGGCGCAGGAACCGAGCAACACCCGCCCACTCAGGCAGCAGCAGCAACGACCGGGAGCCTACACCACAGAAGTTTTGCAGTGCTCTCGCTGCAACAAGGCGTGGCACTCTGCCTCGTCATGCCGCAGCAGCCCTTCGTGCCGTTACTGTTCCGGCCCTCACCTATTCAGGGAATGCCCTCTGGCAAAAGTGGACCCTGACTTTAAAAAGCCAAACGCAAGCAGAAGATGTTCCAACTGCTCCGGTGCACACAGCGCCAGGTACATGGGTTGCCCGTACCTGAAAGAAGTCAAGAGAGCGATGGCGAATACCACCACCAGGACCACACACAACCCAGAGCCGAAACAAAGATATCAGGCGCCCAGTCCGACAGCTGTGAACAACAACGACATTACGCAGCTGAGAGACGAAATCAAATCCCTGCGAGAAGAGAACGCAAGAATCGTGGCACTCAGGACTCAAGACAGGGACGAGATGATAGACCTGAGAAGCATCCTGCAGGCATCTCTCGAGACCCAAAGGAGACTCGAGGAGGAAAATACAGAAATGGCAAAGTTCAAAACAGAATTGATGGCAAATCTAACCGAGCTCAAGAAGTTAAAGGAAACAAATGCAGTAGCCGCCAAAGAACTGAAAGACAACCAGAAAAGTATACTTTCCGAGATAGCCACCATCAAGAAAGACCTGACAAAAACAAAAGCAGAGGTAACCGAGGCAAACAAAGAATGCGACAAACTCAGCTGTGTAATCGAAGCCACGCACAGAGTGATAGAAGCCAGAGAAAACGCGAAGAAAGAAAAAGACAGAAAAAGGCAGATCCACGACGCACACGTGAAACCCGGAGATCTAGAGAAGAAGTGCACACAAGACCTATACATCCTCAAGGAATGCCTGAAAGGCGACTTCGCAGCAATAAACAAGGAGGTGAAGCAACTCAAAGAGGCCACCCGGCATCTTCAACTCGAAAGCATAAGAAACAACAAAACGAAGATAGCAGCCCACTCAAACGGAAACGACGCCCACGTGAAGTAGCAAGTTGAAAGCCTACATGCAGCAACCAATGAAAACCTCACAAGCCGCCATGACAGCTGAACAACCACGCCCACCAGCCCTGAGAAACCTCACAGCCCACAACCAGATGACACATGTCCGCCGCCCAAGCCACGCCCACCTAACACACTCTGACAGAAGCAACTAACCTCAGGCAGAAATGTAAATCGCCACAACAGAAACGACTATAACTGGAGAACAAAACTCCAGACAACAAAACGCCGCTTCGATATAACCAACGCTCATTCTAGGAGCCGGTTGAAAGAAGCAAGAAGTTTTTCGTTTTTTTTACCAACACCAGTTACCAGTTTTTGCAGTACTTCATCAATCAGAAACTGCTTCATGTTCACTGACTAACTTCCCCATGGATAGCTTTAGTTGTTCATCCATTTCTGAACTTTGTCCCGTCATACACAACGATCCAGCCATGCATATTAAGAACCTAACCTCAAACCAGCAGCAAATGTCACACAATCTAGAAATGGTATTTTTATTATGTAGAATTTAACAAATAAGCTGCTATCTACACTTATTTTTGATTATAACTGTCAAGTGGTTAGCTGTCTGGTGGTTCGCTGTCCGGGGGTTAGCTGTCAGGTGGTTCGCTGTCTGGTGGTTCGCTGTCAGGTGGTTCGCTGTCTGGTGGTTAGCTGTCTGGTGGTTAGCTGTCTGGTGGTCCATGAAACAATCGAGCAGTTTATTGTATCCTGTTATCTACTTTGCTATAATCTTCTTTCTCTTTTTCTTCCATGTTCACTGGCTGTAAACTCCAGCAGAAAGTTCTGGTTGTTAGTCCATCTCTGGACCAGAGTATTGTTCCAAAACCTGTTTTGAGCACATCGATTTTACAGATTTTACTTATTTGTATGAAGACTTGTTTTCCTGCCTCTCAAGGGATACACTCTTGCATGCAAAGGAATCCCCTAACTAGCGGACTCTTATGACATGCTTGTTAGGGAGGCAGTGGGTCTATTCTTGATTTCCCTCCCACAGTGCGGTCCTGGAACCCACCTTGAGATTATTTATTGCGATTATCTATGAGTGTCAATCATCGGTGACATTTATCTTTCCAGGTGCACACTGTATTACACAGCAGAATGGAAATAGTTGAAGGCTAGGGATGAACTAGCTAGAGACTGCAAACTGCACTTCCCGTGACAGCTACTGGCAAATGTGGAAACTGAAGACGGCTGTGACCTGTAACAGTTTTTATCTTCCTTCAAGACACAATTTGTTTGTAGAAAGTGTCAGCCATTCAGTAACGTCAAAGACAGCAAGGTAACTTCAGACTCAAGACCACTCCACAACAGACTTTATCCTCTGGGTGAAGGTCTGACATCAGAGCATTCACAGCAAGTCCATAATGGTTCTGCCTTCCTTCTTCTTTAATTTATGTTCTCTGGTGGACAGTTTTAGTTGTTCATCCACCTCTGAACTTTAGTCTCACTCCAGAACCTGAGTTTCATACACAACTATTTTGTATATCTGACTTATTTGTCAGCAAATTGTTGGTTCCTTGCCTCTCAGGCAGATGGACTCCGACTTCAAAGGAATCCTTTAATTAGTCGACTCCTAGGACGACGAGCTTGTTGGGGAGCCACTAGGTCTTGTCTTGTTTTCTCCACAATGGGACCCCCAGAACCCACATGGGAAAATTCTTAATTTAACTTCAGGATTCTGACAAATCTCTCTCTCTCTCTCTGTCTCTATCTCTCTGTCTTTGTCTCTCTCTCTCTCCTTTGTCTCTCTCTCTCTCCTCTGTCTCTCCTTTGTCTCTCTCTCTCCCCTGTCTCTCCTCTGTCTCTCTCCTCTGTCTCTCTCCTCTGTCTCTCTCCTCTGTATCTCTTTCTTTCTCCTCTGTCTCTCTCTTTCTCCTCTGTCTCTCTCTCTCTCTTTGTCTCTCTCTCTCTTTGTCTCTCTCTCTCTCTCTGTCTCTCTCTCTGTGTCTCTCTCTCTCTTTGTCTCTCTCTCTCCATCTCTCTCTTTGTCTCTCTCTCTCTCTCTGTCTCTCTCTTTGTCTCTCTCTCTCTCTCTGTCTCTCTCTTTGTGTCTCTCTCTCTCTCAGTGCGTGCATGCATGTGTGTTAGTATTAGGATGTGGCCATGCATATTAGTTCATTAGCTTCAGCAGCGAGAGACCCTCACATGGAAATGACAGGTTCGATTCCCGCCATGATAACAATCTTTTTGACGTCTGGTATACCCTCTTATCTTTCCACTTCTTTCTATGAGCGCCAATCAGTTCTTGCATATTTGTATATTATATATATGAGAAGTGATAGAACATAGTTACCTGGTGTAATGCTGTCAGTCCATCCTCATTTGTGACATCTGGGCTCACACTGCTGTTTAGTAACCGACGAACTGAAACCAACACAAAAAAATTTGCATATCTGAAAACCAATGTCTCAGTAATCTCAACACACACACACACACAAAATATGTCAACATGACATAATATTTCAAAGTAACCAGGGTAAACAAATACAGGGCTCAGGTTGCTATGGTTTCTGACACTTCCTGAATAGGCCCCTGAATTCTGATTTTTGTATGTGTGTCCACTGGCTTTCGTAACCTGTATTTACAAATATATTGAGAAAAGAGGCTGCAAAAGAGAGAGAGAAAGCGAGAGAGGGAGAGAGAGAGAGAGAGAGAGAGAGACAGAGAGAGAGAGAGAGAGAGAGAGAGAGAGAGAGAGGGCTGCTAATGAGATAAAGGAGCTGGCTAATTAAAAAAAGGAATTGGCTACTTGGAAAAAAAAGAAATGGCTCAAAATTTGACCATTCCCACAAGAGACATTCCGGATGACAACAGTGAAAGTCCTACAAACCCTGTTCCACATACTACGAAATTAGAATATGGGCACTCATATTATACTGAAGACATCAATAACAGGCCAAGCAAATGTTACAGTGGAGACTAAGAATTCAAGTTACAGACAAGTTCACAAAATAAATTACTAAATGAACTTGCAAGGTATCAGCAGAATTTAAAAGCAAAATATGGAGTTCTACACTATTGGTTTAGGTTTACTATAGGTATAGGTTTACTTTAGGTTTAGATGACGGATAAACATCATGGCACAAGGTTAGTAACCCCTAAGTCTAAGTCTGAAGAATCTCAGCGCAGTGCACAAACTCTGTAGCACCGGCGAAGATACTGAAATACTTTGCGTTGATTTTAACTCCAAATTTGCCAGGGCAGCGCCGTTAGGCTAATCTTTTCGATTTTCAACTGCGGGGAATTTTTTACGTGTGCAACAATACACACGGGTGTTCAATCTCACTACCCAGAAGTCTATGTGAAAAAAATCCCAGCCTTCACCGGTACTTGAACCTGGGACCTCCAGCACTTGAGGCAGACGCCATGCTTCGAGACCATGCAGCCCTCAAAAACTATCATTTGAGAACCAAGTTAGATATTTTTTATTCCAAATTTATTCAAATTTTGGCATTTGTTAATGAAAGTTGGAGAGCCCAAAAAGACATGGAACTCAAGTTCAATGCGCTGGAAAACAAATGACGGTTAAATGCTGAACATACAATGGGACAAATTCAACAGGGGAGAAGAAATTCGAGAAATATATGGGCAACCACTGGTATCAACATTTCTAAGATAGCGAAGATGTCAATATACTGGACACATCCCAAAAAGAAACAAGCAAAGTATCAATTAACAGGCACTGAAATCAGAAACAAGGACATTCAAGAGAAACCCTTAGACGAATGTCAACCAGAGAAGCCAAAGCTAATGGACTAGATTCCATCCATGATATCAAAATGATTGCACAGGATCAGAAGGGAGTGGAGGAAACGACTGAGTTCTCTGTGACACAAAATGACATTAAATGAACGAGTCAACAATAGCTACACTAAGTATGACACTATTCTGCTCTTCAAATCGGGTATGGACAGAAATGAAGACATATAAAACAGACACACTGCCACCTTCCAAGCATGTCGTATAAGGGGTGATTCCTTTGAAGCCAGAGTGCATCTGCCTAAGAGGCAAGGAACCAACAGTCTGCATACAAATAGGGCAGATTAATAAATCGGATGTGAGCACCAAACTCACATTCTGGAATAAGAGAAGTCCAAAAGGTCAGAACTTTTGACAATTAGCTTTAAATAAATAATTTACTGTTAAAGAAAAGAGGGAAGAAAAAGAACCGCATAGTTATCCGATAACATATTTTTATTAGTAGAGTGGAAAGCCGCTGACACAAGTTATAAAGAACAATCTTCCCGATTTCCTGTGTCTGTTCAGGAACTCAGTTGCGCGGGGGGGGGGGGGGGGGGGGGTGGGAACAGATGCACTACCCCCTCTCACTCCCAACGAGCATGTGTAAACGATAACTAATTAAGGGTTTTTCTTTCAAAGAACGAAGTGCATCTGTCAGAGAGGCAGGGAACCAATAGCCTGCACACAAATAAGCCAGATCTGTAAAAATAGGTGTGCTCACAAAACTCAAGGTTTTAGATCAATACTAAGGTCCATAAGTGGACGAGCAACCAGAATTTTCCGCCGAAATTTACAGCCGATGAACACGAAGAAGAAGACTTCGAGATGATTCACAACTACTTACATCCAAACCTATTCAGAGATGCATGTATATGCATGTTTCTGGATTTGGCCGAGATTAATCATTCATTAATTTTCGAACTGGCCATAGGCTGTAAGTCTCATGCATCCTCAAAACAACACTATCGTCTGGAAAGGTGTCAACAGCGAACGGCATTTCGTGCGATTTTTCCTGGCAACGGAATGACACAATAATCGGGTGGCCTGTTTTCCGTGAAGCAGATACCCCGACTATTGTCTAAAAACCTATTCACATATCTGACAGTAGTTAGTGCCGGAGTCGCCGGCTAGTGAGCTGTCCTTAGCCCCAAGGTCGTCATGTGTGTCGCGTGGAGCGACTTCTCACAATAACAAGTGTGGACCGAGGACAGGTGGTCACGGTACACTTGAGTATTTCGTGCGGCGTTGCCATTCCCGGGTTGTTTTCCCCCGTTCCAATCTAGCTTTACAGATTCCACCCCCCCCCTCCCCTCCAAAAGTTTCTTGAAGATCGCGGCCGCTTTTTAAACGGTATTACGGCAGGGCATCATTCATTGGTGAGCGCCGTAATCAACCCGAGCAGATCAGGAATAAGGTTCTCAGAGAAAAAGTCGGCACAGAACCAATTCTGAATTACATACAAAGACAAGCAAATCAAATGGGCTGCACACAAAAAGAATGCGCTGTGACATCATTCTATAGAAGAATACATGTAAAGAGGTGTAAGGCCAGAAGATCACGAGGCGGACCCCCCCCCCCCCCCACCCCCCCCCCCAATCGAAAGAGAAACTCTACAACAGTAGTCTATGTTTGCGGCGGCCTGAAGAGTGAGAATCAAAACCGTATATTTCCCCCGACACCCAAAGTAGTAGAAGAGAAATCGAAGAAGACTAATAAAAGATTCGTACATAACACACTGCCCCGCCCTAGACTAATACATCCTTCTCTCCATCCATCTGTCCAGAAGAGCAAGAAGCAGAAGCTTATATTTCCCCCGACACCCAAAGCAATAACACAGGAATGAAGAACAACAATGTATTACTTTTATTTTGCATTCGCCCTTAAAAGGGTGATAGGAACGTTATGCTGTAGCTGACAGCTAAGCTGCGATATCTGCATCTTTAGGCTAAACACAACCAATCCAAGTAAACCCTTAGTTAGTCGCCGTTTGGAACACGCTATTAGGAGTCGATAGGTCGAATGCCGACCACCTTTACTTCCCAGGTACCTGGTTTCCTTCATTCTAGGATGTCGACCTGGGAGCACTTGAAGTGCCAGCCATGGTCACTCACAACCATAAACAACAAATTAGTAACCATGAAAATGAGATGTCTGAGAACGGTTAGAGGAGTGACCGGAAGAGATATAACCAGAAATGAGGTCATAAGAGGAAAAAGTCAGATCAGAAACAATTCTCAATTACACACAAAAAAAAAGGGCAAGTTAAATAGTCTGCGGACTTGGAGAAAATGCCGTGTAACGTAATACCATATAAGGTATACATGATAAGAGGAGATGGTCGCAAATCACGAGGTAGACAACGAACAATGTGGAAAGATAAGGTGAGAGAAACTCTACAACAGCACAATGTGTCTGTGGTCAAGGCGGTTTGGAGAGCAAGAAGCAGAACGTTACATCTCACTCGACACTTGTGGCGGTAAAAGAGAAAGTGAAGCAGAAGAAGACCTTAGAGCAAAGGTCAATTTGGCAACAACAACAAAAATCCGCCTACAAATTCAACATCTTCAGGTCGGAAGGCGAGCACAATTCGGGGGATATAATGTTCTGATTCCAGACCTGCACGACAACTGAACATTGCGGCTACAAAGCCTTTATCAGCATACGACACAAGCCAACACATAAGCAACTGCAAATATGAAATACAAGTTACATTACAAACACACACATAACAGACGAAACAGATGAGCACAAACAGATAATAACTGTTTTGAGAGGGCTTGTACTGGGAGACTCCATATATTTTTGTATTGGAATGAAGGGCACCTTTCAACACCAGTCTTGCTCTGAGATGCACTCCCTTTTTCGTGGTTCAAACTACCTGAGAATCAGCCAGGGTTGCCATATTGGCATTTTTTATGCCAGATTCCACAAATTTGGCATATTTAAAATTGAACTGGCATCAGATAATGAACTGGCATATTTTGGCATATTTGGGTTTTTCCTGGCTTTTCTTATCAAGATGTGCTCACATTTGCTTCATTGTTCCTCCGTTAGAAACACAGATTTGCTAAAAGCAATTTAGATCTACAGTTAACATCTTTATTTCAGTTTTTTGACTTTGTTGTGATGTCCTGGTACGGACTAAAAGAGATTCGTGCCATTTCTTATTGTATTTGTTCTCCTAAACGGATCATGACTTCGATAAACCCAGGCCCTCTGTAATTTATGTTAACCTACTAGAATAAATGCGGGATATAAAACCAAAACCCACCACTGATACCAAGTGATTCAGACTGTTCTGAAACTACTTGAGGACAGAAAATAGAGAGGATATAAGCCTAGTTCTGTCTGTGATAGATTTTATTACTTTTTCCAATGGCCACGTCATCCAAAAAAAAAATGGAAAGCATCTTAAGACATCGAAAGTATAATAGTAACTGGAACAAAACATAACCACGGCTCAGAAGATCTTCAGACGGATCAGAGGCAGCCTATTGTAAACTGTGTCAGTGCACTGTTGCACCAAGAATTAGAAGCATATCAAATCATGAAAAATCCGAAAAACACAGGATGAAAACTCCGTCAAAAAGCCAGTCCCAGCTTATTACAACAATGACTCCTAGGCAAAGTAATGATTAAGTTCAGGTCCGGCTGTATATTCTATGCTATTTATATCTAGATTTGGCCGTGATAAAGTTAAAGGCAGCAGAGTTGCAACTTGCTGTAGGCATGACCTGCCATTGTGCAATAAGCACAATTGATCATCTAAGTAAAATCATAAGAGCGCGTGGGCAGGGAGTACATTAGATTAGAGCACATAGTTGCATAGAACTAAATGTTCATGCCTAATAAAACTAAAATATTATATCGCCTTCACTTAAGGATGACCTTATTTATGATTTTCGGAACAAGAAATATGCCATCATTATAGATGAGTTGCAAAGATTTTATCCCATCTGAGAAAATGCTTAAAGATTTTACATCCGAAAGTCTGGTTCCAGTGAGGATGACAGTGAAGAATTCAATCTAAAGCTTTTGGTGTGAAGCTAGTACAATGTTACACTTTATCTGGCATCTTTCTGGCATATTTTGGGCAATGGTTTGGCATAAAATTAAGTTTTTCATCTGGCAACCCTGGAATCAGCACACGAGACTTGAAACGCAGTTTTCCAAAGGGTTTGTGTGACAGCGCGCGTCTGATATGTGTGTTGGGGGGTAAGCTGGCTCTAGCGAAGGATTTTTAGCCGCAACGATAATTCTGCCACCTGTGACTGTCACTTGTAAAGCAGTTTATTTATTTATTATTTTATCATATCAGTGTCGCAGTTCAGTTCATGCCATAAAAAATATTTGTTACGTGTCAATTCTGGCAGATACACTAGCATGGGGCTCTGTCTGGGTTAGGCCAGCTACTATCGTTTGCTAGCAGACAGATGCTAATCCATTAGACCAAGACATGTCACAGGTAAAACATACTTTAGTCTTCTCTAGTTGTTTGTGCAGTCGAGCGTTTCACACTCAGGCAGACTATCCGCCCTGACGCTCAGAGAAAAGAAAACGACAGCCTCTCAGTCTCAATCATCAGTAATTTAAATATGTGTGGAGGTTCTGTCACAGCACAGCACGAGACTCTAAACATGCACAAGTCCGTACCCCTGAGGTTAGCTGACATAGAGAAGCATAGATTCAGACGCCTAGATACAGCTGACACAGATACACACTGATTCACACACCTGGGTATAGGTGATACAGATACACATAGATTCAGACGCCTATGTATAGCTGATACAGATACACATAGATTCAGACACCTGGGTATAGCTGACACAGATACACATAGATTCAGACACCTGGGTATAGCTGACACACATACACACAGATTCAGACACCTGGGTATAGCTGACACAGATACACATAGATTCAGACACCTGGGTATAGCTGACACAGATACACATAGATTCAGACACCTGGGTATAGCTGACACAGATACACATAGATTCAGACACCTGGGTATAGCTGATACAGATACACATAGATTCAGACACCTGGGTTTAGCTGACACACATACACACAGATTCTGACACTTGGGTATAGCTGACACAGATACACACATATTCAGACACCTGGGTATAGCTGACACACATACACAGAGGTTCAGACACCTGGGTATAGCTGACACACATACACATAGATTCAGACACCTTGGTATAGCTGACACAGATACACACCGATTTAGACACCTGGGTATAGCTGACACAGATACACACCGATTTAGACACCTAGGTATAGCCGACACAGATACACACCGATTTAGACACCGAGGTATAGCCGACACAGATACACACCGATTTAGACACCTAGGTATAGCCGACACAGATACACACCGATTTAGACACCTAGGTATAGCCGACACAGATACACACCGATTCAGACACCTGGGTATAGCTGACACAGATTTACCTAGATTCAGACAACTGGGTATAGATGATACAGATACACACAGATTCAGACACCTGGGTATAGCTGACACAGATTTACCTAGATTCAGACAACTGGGTATAGCTGACACAGATTTACCTAGATTCAGACAACTGGGTATAGCTGACACACATACACATAGATTCAGACACCTGGGTATAGCTGACACAGATACACATAGATTCAGACACCTGGGTATAGCTGATACAGATACACATAGATTCAGACATCTGGGTATAGCTGACACACATACACATAGATTCAGACACCTGGGTATAGCTGACACACATACACATAGATTCAGACACCTGGGTATAGCTGACACAGATACACATAGATTCAGACACCTGGGTATAGCTGACACAGATACACATAGATTCAGACACCTGGGTATAGCTGACACAGATACACATAGATTCTGACATCTGGGTATAGCTGACACAGATACACATAGATTCAGACACCTGGGTATAGCTGACACAGATACACATAGATTCAGACACCTGAGTATAGCTGACACAGATACACATAGATTCAGACACCTGGGTATAGACGATAGACGACTTTGTCGCTGGTCGGGTCAGTATTTGGGTGTGTCTCTTTTGATCACATCAACACTGCAGGAGTCCTTTTCAGGGCTACTTGTTGGCAAGCAATGCTAAACCATTTGATTTTGGCGCATTTAAACCTAGTCACAATTATAACCAAAAGCTCCCCACTGGGGAATGCTGGTTGCACACGACGATTTTGTTCTTTTCGCAAAGCAAATAAAATCATAGACAAATCTATGGAACACATAGCACAGTGTTCACATAATTTGATGACTAGTAAATATTCCCTCCAGCGTCTGGTGAAGCAGCCATTTTATCGATTCTATTTAAAATAACAGCGTTCACCCCTCATGATAAATGGTTTTACTTTTTGATCCGCGGTCTCGCGTTCTGTCTTATTTAAACACACATCCAAGCTGTCAACGGTTGGTTAAAGTTGACAGAGCGCTATTGATTCGTTTCAGAGAAACCCGATAGACACCTGGGTGTCATTTCTCCGGTGTCCCTTTTTTGTGTGCCGAAGTAAGCTAAATGCAACTATCTATTAGCATTCAGTGATCTTCTTAGAAAAAAAAAATATATATTAGGCGGCAAACAGATTGTTCCTTCTTTTGAAAGTGATCACATTTATTGTAAAAGATTTTCTCCGTCTGGGTTCCGTAGACCCATTAAAGAAAAGGAAGAGGTGGGAGGGGGGTCGTGGGGGGGGGGGGGGGGGAACACGCTGCCCCTTCCTCCAAAAAGCCTGTCGTAAAAGACGACTAATCTGGGGTGTTTCCTTTGGAGTAGTGCAACTGCCTGAGATACGAGGAACCAATTGTCTGCAACTGAAACACCCTAAACTCGAACCCTCAACCGTCGCAGCTCGTACCAGGCGGCTACTTGGCCACGAAAACCACTCTTACTCTCAGTGTATAAAAAAAAAAAACACATCTGTAAAACGGATGTGCAAGCAAATCTAAAGTTCAGGAACAAGACCAAAGTCCAGAGGTGGACGAATGACTAAGACTTTTCTGCCGGAGTTTACAGCCGGTGAACGCTAAGAAAGAAAGAAAAAAGAAGAGGAAGAAGAAGAAAAAGAAGAAGCAGAAGAAGAAGAAGAAGAAGAAGAAGAAGAAGAAGAAGAAGAAGAAGAAGAAGAAGAAGAGGAAGAAGAAAAAGAAGAAGAAGAAGAAGAAGAAGAAGAAGAAGAAGAAGAAGAAGAAGAAGAAGAAGAAGAAGAAGAAGAAGAAGAAGAAGATGATTTCAATTGGGATTGTGCTCCCACAAATCCCAGATGGTGAATCTCAACACAGTACTCGGACTCAGTAGTACCACTTAGCACAGTACATCTATTCTGTAGCATATCTCAACATTGCACACCGGGCATTCCCATGTGTGCTCAGTCCTCCGATGCAGCAGCTACTCCAAGGTACCACTTCCTGCTGTTCCCATGAGGAGTTGGTTACAAAGTTTTATATCTCGGCCTCAAAGACGGCATAGACGCGCTTTACTATCTTTACTCTCAGGTCACGCAATCTGTGTAAGATGTATGCTAGCCCAATTCGTACAGCGCTCTTTCCATGCCCCTTTTCAGCATGCAATGGTGCATTGCTTGCCCATTGGCCCGACTCAGTCAGTACCGAAGCAAATCACCATGGAAACTGTACAGCACGGCTTTTCAGCGACGTTTATTCAGGGTCCAAAAGGTTCAAAATGGGAATCGTTACGGGCCACAGACCGAGCCCCGGCGTAGAAATATCATTATTACAATTAGCAATGATCCGCGGCCCACTTGCTGGACCACTGCGGGCCGGATTCGATCCGGAGGTCGTCAGTTGAATAGCCACGCTACCTTAAAATGTTGCCTAATATGAGACTCAATTCCTCATTTTGTATTATCACTGATGCTCTCAAATAACACAGAAGTAGCGAAACTAGATTTGGTATCACTGAAAGGCAACACGCGACAGAAAGTTCGCAATTTGATACGTTTTCCGCAGCATAATAACATTCAAGAACGTCCTTTGATCAACGGTTACACTAAATGGGTTGCCCTGAAAATCCGACAGATAATAAAAGCTAGTGTAAGACTTGAATAACATGAGGCTTCATGAATACAAGCGGTAGGAAGCCTGATTAACTGCTTTTGAAACAGTCCCGCATATTTATGTGGGAAAGTGTTGTACTAGTGTGGGAAAGTGTGTTGTGCCAGTGTGGGAAAGTGTGGTTTATTGTGGCAAAGTGTGGCGAGCTATTGCAGAGAAATGTGGTGTGCCACTGCGGAAAAGTGTGGTTTGCTAGAGTGGGAAAGTGTGGTGTGCTAGAGTGGGAAAGTGTGGTGTGCTAGTGTGGGAAAGTGTGGTGTGCTATTGTGGAAAAGTGTGGTGTGCTGTTGTGGAAAAGTGTGGTTTATTGTGGAAAAGGGTTGTGTGTTATTGTGGAAAAGTGTTGTGTGCTACTGTGGAAAAGTGTTGTGTGCTACTGTGGAAAAGGGTTGTGTGTTATTGTGGAAAAGTGTTGTGTGCTACTGTGGAAAAGTGTTGTGTGCTATTGTGGAAAAGTGTTGTGTGCTATTGTGGAAAAGTGTTGTGTGCTATTGTGGAAAAGTGTGGTGTGCTATTGTGGAAAAGTGTAGTGTGCTATTGTGGAAAAAGTGTGGTGTGCTACTGTGGAAAAGTGTGGTGTGCTATTGTGGAAAAGTGTGGTGTGCTGTTGTGGAAAAGTGTGGTTTATTGTGGAAAAATCTTGCGTTCTATTGCAGAGAAATGTTTTGTGTTACTGTGGAAAAGTGTTGTGTCCTACTGCAGCAAAGTGTTGTGTGCTACTGCAGCAAAGTGTGGTGTGCTATTGTGGAAAAGTGTAGTGTGCTACTGTGGAAAAGTGTGGTGTGCTACTGTGGAAAAGTGTGGTGTGCTACTGTGGAAAAGTGTCGTGTGCTACTACAGCAAAGTGTGGTCTGCTATTGTGGAAAAGTGTAGTGTGCTATTGTGGAAAAGTTTGGTGTGCTACTGTGGAAAAGTGTGGTGTGCTATTGTGGAAAAGTGTGGTGTGCTACTGTGGAAAAGTGTTGTGTGCTACTGCAGCAAAGTGTTTTGTGCTAGTGTGGGAAAGTGTGATGTGCTAGTGTGGACAAGTGTGGTATGCTATTGTGGAAAAGTATTGTGTGCTACTGTGGAAAAGTTTGTGTGCCACTGCAGCAAAGTGTGTGCTAGTGTGGGAAAGTGTGGTGTGCTTGTGTGGAAAAGTGTTGTGTGCTACTGTGGAAAAGTGTTTTGTGCTAGTGAAACAAGGTGTGGTGTGCTCCTGTGGGAAAATGTGGGTATTTTCTGTGGGAAAGTATTCCGCGCTAATGCAGAGAAAGTGGTGTGCTAGTGCGGTAAAGTTAAGTGTGATACTGTGGGTAAGTGAAGCGTACAACTGTCAAAAGCTTGTGGGCTTTTATAGCTCAGGCAGGGGTTTAGTCTGACTATGGAGGTCGCGATAGTGACCAAAGCAATAACAGCTGGAGACACAGACTTTCACCTGCTCATGCTTTCTCAGTATTCATCATCAACATCATCATCATCTTCTTCTTCCCTTCTGTCCGAAAACTGACATCAGGAGGCCGGTAGCCTTTGTGAAAGCTATCGTACAGACCACATCTCTCCATGCACCACACAGCTTTGTCTTCACTGTGGCTGGAGCAAGCCAGATTGCGACTCTGTTGGCAGCATACATCTGACATTGTTGTTGCACTTGTTCAGCGATTTCTGGTGCCAAGTTGCAGGCCCACGTCTCCGTGTTTCCTAAACTGACAAGTTTGAACATTTGTTGGTGAAATCTGCTGCGTCCTGTCTTTAGTCTGAATATAAGATATTCGCTCTCTATTGAGGCGATGAAGCGAGTCTTGAGCAGAAAATTTGGAGTGTGTATCCAGCCACCTTTCTTGGACACTAGACTGTATTAATATCTTAGTCTCTTGGTGAGCTGAGCCCGTTTGATTGCACCATGTTACAGCCGCTACTGGCCAATCTGTCGGCTATTTCACTGGCTTTCAAGGCGCAGTGGCATGGAGTTATCCTATCAAAAATGAGGATTAGCACGTTAACTATTTTTAGTGGTGGCACATTTTTGCTTCTGGCAAACTGTGGTCGATGCATTTTCCTTCGTTTGTAGACTGAAAGGATATAGCTACTATTGAGATGAGTGCATGGAGTGACATTGTGAGCTGCGGATTTTATCTGGATTGTTTTCCGAATGTGACCAACGTGGTGTTGTGAAATCTAGACGCGGAAAATGGCGAGTGGCCTGTTGTAACAGAATTGGTGGTGCCTTATGTTAATAAAACTGATCACGTTTGCAATTACTGATCTGTTTGTAGATGCTGCTTCTGGCGATGATGAGCTGCATTTCTGTCGAACTATTTGTGTTAACGTTTCTGATGGCGGCCTTATGCTTTGAATGCGTGTGTATAAAGGTAAAGTCGGGAGATGTGAACCAGCGTCATTGCTCACGGTTATAAACCATAAGTGCTCTGCTACCAGTATGGACAGCTGATAAGAAATGTCCGCCTGTGTCACCGTTCGCAAGTAACTATGTAGCTACATACAGCGACGTTCCTCCATTTACTCCAGAGTTTCAACTCTGGTACCCATTTCCTAGAGGCTGGGTGAACCCCGAGAGACGTCCGGTTTTGAACACCGACTGTGGCTGCAGCGAGTCGCAGCTTGATTTGAAAGCTAGCCTCTTATCGACTGCGCTAACGTGGCCCATAAAATGCGTGTGTATGTTAGTGAGTGGATATGCTCAGACAGCAGTTTGTATCAATTTTTCCACCAAAGACTGATGAACATTCTGTGTTTTTTGTTGTTGTTGGCACAGGAGCGAAGCAACTATGGGTTGACCCGTCCACTATGAAGCTGAGACTAAGATTACCAGATGACCGGTGTCGTGGAAACCATTGCAGCACAGACTGTTGCACTGAAGAACCCAAGTGAATCAGCTGTTGATGCAAGTCTACAAACTTAGTGTCTTTTGAATTAACAGCTGGGGATAGAACTGACATAGCATAAGAGCTTTTGAACTGAAATGCTACAGAAAAATACTTCCAATACCGTGAACCAAGAAGAAAACAACTGCATGGCTTGAACATGAAGGAGAACTGGCTCATAAACAGCATCCTCTCCAGAAATACGGTGGTCTGGAGAGAACAGTGATGGGGGGATGCAGTCACCGGAACATGAGGCAGAGGTCACAACCTACGAGAATGTAGATACAAGACCTTGAGTTGCACTGACTATGAAAGCACATAGGGCTGCAGAACTGGCTTAAGAAAAAGACACCTTCAGTTGTGCTGTGACGACAGCGACGTTCTAAAGGACCTGCTGATTGGCTGAGACCAATGAATAACAGCGGTCCCTGTCCTGGGAGCTGGGAGTAGCATGGCTGGTGCAGTCACCATCAACTGTTCAAGTTTGGAAGTTTATTTTTGATCCACAACAGAAAAAAAAAAATTCCCTTCAATCACCTTATTTAGGATTTGAACCCAGAACTCCCACACAACAGCTTGGTGTTCTAGCAACTTGGACAGTGACTCCATAGAACTTGGATAAACAATAATAAGAACAACAGCAGAGCAATAACAACAAACATCACAATAATTAAATAACATCAACCACAAGAGTAATAATCATCATCTTTGCAATCAACAGCTGTAAACCCCAGCAGAAAGTTCAGATGGATGTTTAATCCACCCCCCCCCCCCCCCCCCCCCCCCGACTTCAGTTTTGTTCCAGAAGGGTGTTGGTCCACCCCCGACTTCAGTTTTGTTTCAGAACCCCAGTGCTGCGTGCACATTTGTTTAACAAATCTAACTAATTTATATGCAGACTCCTGGCCTCTTGCCTCTTTGAAAGAAGTTCCCAATCAGTCGACTCCTGTGATTCCCAATGAGTCGACTCCTAGGACAGGCTTGTTGGGGAGGTAGTTTGTCTAGTATTGTTTCTCAAACAATGGGCCCCGGAACGAACAAGAGGAGCAATAATATTGACAGCAACAATAACAACAGCAGTATCAATAATTCTGTTATTGAAGCCTCTGAGAAGGCTAACCCAGGTACACAAATGCCTGCAGAAGTCAGATGTGTCAGCCAACAGATGGGTCAGATATCACAGAAATATAGTAAAAGGACACAGAGCATTTACATCTTCAGATGAACGCACAAGACATACTACCAGCAGTAAAAACAATCACAAGGAAAATAAACACAATCATAATAATATTATGATTAATATACTGCCCATAATGCCCCAATGGACACATGCCCCCAAACACCCAATATCAAGCCACCCTATTTATCAAACTGTTCATACCAATTGGTTTTTGTGGCTACAATGGTTTACAAGATTAATTAAGTGACCTCTTTTCTTGTTTTTTGTGTGTTTTTTTGTGTTTTCTTTCTCCAGGCTGCTAGCTGAACGTCTGACCACCCCAAGCTAACAAAATCTCAACCTGGATGGCAAGCCAGGGGGGCAATCCACCAGCAGGCAGAGTGTTGACAATGCTATATAGGTAAAGAGCAAACAACATGCCAGGTAGAGTGCCAACATGCCAGGCGAGAGCCAACATGCCAGGTGGAGTGCCAACATGCTAGGTGGAGTGCCAACATGCCAGGTGGAGTGCCAACATGCCAGGTGGAGTGCCAACATGCCAGGTAGAGTGCCAACATGCCAGGCGAGAGCCAACATGCCAGGTGGAGTGCCAACATGCCAGGTGGAGTGCCAACATGCCAGGTGGAGTGCCAACATGCCAGGTAGAGTGCCAACATGCCAGGTAGAGTGCCAACATGCCAGGTAGAGTGCCAACATGCCTGGTGAGTGCCAACATGCCAGGCAGAGTGCCATGTTACTATTCTTTGCTCAGCAAGGGTCTCAATTTTGATAACAATAAGCAGCCAAAACAAAATTTATAACAGCAACATCAGCAACAATGATAACAACAAACTTAACAGCAACACTAACAACAGCAGTGAAAACAACATTGAGAACAGTAACAACAAACAATGAGGAAGATAACAATGAGACAAAATGCTAACAATATGGACAACAGTTTCCCTATGTGGGTTCCAGGCCCCCAGCTTTTTTAGGGTGGGGGGAAGAAGAGGCCCAATGCTTCTTAACTTAACAATCATGTCATAAAAGGCAACTAATTAAGGATTTGCTCAAACTAAACGTGCTGAGCCAACAGGTAAACTGCAGGTTGTTTAATAACTCTAGCGGTGCTCCAGTATAGCTGTGTTATACAGTGGGACAGGGTTTATGGGATTTGTTCTGGTCTGATTCTCATCCTTGAAGTGTTAACTTTTTTCAGTTCCAGAAGGTTTGTCAGGAGATCCTAAGGGAAGAGAAGAATGTGATTCTTCTTCTTCTTCTTCTTCACTTCCTCTTTTACCGCTGTGGGTGTCGAGGGAGAAATAAGGTTCTGTCTCTAGCTCTTCTGGCCGCCTCGACCATAGGCACATCGTGCTGTTGTAGAGCTTCTCTGATGTTATCCTTCTATCTTGTTCTTGGTCTACCTCGTGCTCTACGTCCTTCTTCTCTTTCCATGTATGCTTTGTATGGTATGGTGTCACAAGGCATTCTGTCTAAGTGGGCAAACCATTTCACCTGCTGTCTTCGTATGTAATTTAGAATTGGTTCTGTGCTGACTTTTGAAGAATGTGATTACTACCCCAAAAAAATATCAGGTGTGATTTGCTTCTGAAGAGGCCACATAGACAATGAAGTGACCTATGGAGAAGCCAGATTTCCTTAGCATGTTGTGGCCGAATAAAAGACACTATGAAGTAAAAAAAAAAATGGTGCAATTATTTGAATTTTTCAGGAATGACAAATGACACCTCTTGTGTCTCGTGGGAGTGAAAGAGTTATAAGTATGGATGACAATTCTGGAGGGGAAACTATGAGCTGACCTGACCTGATGATACAGCTTAGCTGTAAGCCACAAGAAAATGTGCCAACCACCCTTTTAAGGGTTAATATAGAAGAAGGATAACATAAACAAAGTTAGCAACATAACACCAAAAGTGGATATAACAACAAAAGAATCAAATCGATTCTGGTATGACAAAGCAGTGCTAAATATGTCTATTCACATGGATACAGTACATAATCTCACCTTCCTCTAGATCATTCCTGGCTGCAGACTCCAGAAGGGCAATGTTCGCCACAAACCTGACTCGATCAGATCCTCGTTTTGATTTTGTTGAAGCCGGTTTCTGCTGCGCTCCTTTCTTTTTTGATTTTTTCCCACTTTCTTTTTCCAGCTGTTTCTCATACTGATTCCATTTCTTGAGCTGCTGTGACCGACGTTTCTTGGCATGCTTCAGTCGATCCTGAGTTGTCATCCGTTCAATGGATGCCATCTCATTCACCAACTCATAATGCTCGGTTGCCATTTTCCTGTTGTATCAGTCTCCCTTCCACACAACTAGCAGAAATAATTCAAATCCTCATGAAATAGAGATTCAAAGTTGTATCCGTACATGGTATTTCGAAATCATGAACAAAACACCACAGAATTAATATTTAACTTAAACCCAGCATAATGTTATTCATAAATCTCATCAGAGATTTTGGTTTCAAAGATTACATGTAATCCAAGAATGCTATCACCTGTTCACCGATGTAGATCACTTTTCTAAATCTCAGTCACTAAATTTTATAATAATATTTACAATAATATTGGTGTCACTGTTGACTTATATGCCCCATGGTCGTGTATTTCAGATAAACAGGCAACAGCAGCTTTCTGGCCAGCGTATAATTTCCCTCCACTTGCTGCTGACTTGCTAGGTCTGTAGCATCCCTGTGTCAGCTGTCTTAGCCAGTAGCCTGTAGGTGCTTGTGGATGGGCAAGGAGGTTCCTGTAGAAAGATAAAAAGGAAACATGAAAGAGGATTCAGTACGCAATTATAAACAAACAAACAAACATTAAAATGAATAAACACTGTGTGTATGCTATTTGATCCCCGTATGGGTTCATGGGCACAATTGGGGAGAGGACGGGGTGGGGGTTCGGACCCAGTGCCTCCCTAACAAGCATGTTGTAAGAGTCAACTAATTAGGGGTTTCCTTCTAAATCTGGTGCATCTGCCTGAGAGGCGAAGAACCAACAGTCTGCATACAAATAAGCCAGATATGTAAAATGGATAAAACACTAAGCTCAAGTCCAGAAGTGGATGAACAACCAAAACTTTCTGCCATTATTTACAGCCAGTGAACACAAAGAAGAAGATGAAGAGGAAGAAGAAAATGAGGAAGATGAACAAGAGGAAAAGGAAGAAGAGGAGGAGGTGGAGGCAGAAGATTAGCAGGAGGAAGAAGAAGAAGAAGGAAAAGAAGGAGAAAAAGAAGAAGAAGAAAAAAGAAGAAGAGGAGGAAGAAGCAGCAGCAGCAGCAGAATAATAATAATAAAAAAATATTAATAATAATAATACTCTGGAAGACTGAGCTCCTAACCTAAAGCACTGATGTTTGAGACATCTATCTCCTAAAAATTACCCACATCTATTGCAGTGAAACTGGCGAAGAGTCTTTCCTACCCTCATATTACCAAAGTTCTATCTCCAAGGGGACTGTGCTGTAGAGATCTTCAATAATTTAAAAAAAAAGGCGGCTTTGGTGACTGACTGCTTTCATAAACAGTGAGTTGTGATTCTGGTGTGGTACTGTTAGTTCTGACAATCTAATGGCTACATTATGCATTTACTCTGCATGTGCGAGCTTCAAGATTTTTATGGGACTGATGTTTTTCACAAATTTTGTAGAAAAGGACAGCGAAGGATATTGAGTGTGATTGACACTGACAAAGGAACTGAA
This sequence comes from Candidula unifasciata, assembly GCA_905116865.2. Classification (NCBI taxonomy): domain Eukaryota; kingdom Metazoa; phylum Mollusca; class Gastropoda; order Stylommatophora; family Geomitridae; genus Candidula; species Candidula unifasciata. The sequence goes on from CAJHNH020001324.1 coordinate 503,064, forward strand.
CAATTTTAAGGAGACCAGTCTACGGGGAAGCAGCACCTTTGCTTTGGCTACCGGGGGGGGGGGGGGGGGGGGGGGGAGAAAAAAAAAATTGATAATAATATACCCTGTTTTCTGCTGGCACCCTCAGGCAGGGGTCCAGTAAGTTATACATGCTGAGGCCCAGGCCCCGTCCCCCACCCCCAAGAAAATGTATAAGGAAGCTAATTGGGCCTCATAACATGTGTGGAAGTTCTCATTTTAAGTATCTACTGACATATGAAATATTATTTCAAGCATACTATAAGATAAGAAGAAACTCCACTGGGAGCATGTACAGCAGGAGTCTACCAATCACCAGTAGAAGTAATCTCTCGTCAACAAATGTTTAGGTCCGAGCTCCTAGACATTTTCAGAGAGTGGGCCCACCTGAGTTCATGAAGCTCAGGGTTGATTTTCTCCTGCTGCACGTATTACCGGATGTTATCGGACAGGGACAAGACGAATTTGTGACTTTGCAAAGGTACTGTGAGATACGAAGTAGTTGCGGTAGCATAGTTAGAGCATTCATCTTACATGGACCACCAAGTGGCAAGCTTACGTTTGGTTTACCGGACACATGTTGGATTACTATTATTAGCTCCCATGTCAATTTGACCTTAAATGGGTACCAGGCAAAGTTCTGGGAAGTAAAGGCAGCCAGAGTGATGCTGACCATTTCCTCCATCAAGTGCCGATTAGTCTATAACATATAGATTTAGCCCTTTACGCCCAATATGCTCAATGTGTGGAAAAGGGTCTCTACTTTTTATTCAGCACATTAATATTATTGTTTACCACTTATTACTCCACACACCCCTTTGCCTCTTCCCCGCAAGCGGTTGGAGAATTTTTTGGGAAATTGACTTGAAATTAAACTCGACCTCAAAAAGCTATTTAACAAGGAGAAGAATGCAGAGAATGGGCACACAAACAAAACACGGTATGTGAAGAAAAATAATGGGGAAATATAACAGCCGGGGCTAGCTGGGTGCAAGTGGGATAAACAAAATGTAGGCCAAAAACGTTAAAAGAATGTAAATTATGTGTGCGGTAATCTAACGCCGTCCAGACTGGCAAGAAGACGTTTCATAATTTATGAGCTGACTGGCCAGACTTTGTTAAGTGACAGATTAAAATGCCGCATACAGCCAGGTACGACACGGTCCAGGGCTACCAATACTGGGGTTTTCCCCCCAGATCTTGGTTTTTATATGACGCCTTGGGAAAATCTTTTTTTTAAATATATCCCTATATAAAAGTGGTAAATGCTTCGTTTCCTAACTATAAATTTTGTACATTTTAACAATCTGGGTTTTTTATTTGAGTTTTTTTTTTTTTTTGCTGAGGAATTGCTTGGGTTTTTGTGCAGCTTAGCTGGGTTTAAAAAAAAAAAATCCAATTGGCAGCCGTGGCGACACCTGACAGTGACAGGTCTACTATAGAGTCTGTTGCCTGTTCCTTGTCTTAATGTAAAGGATCTTTTTCACAACAGTGGCGCATCAGGCGTATGATGCTAGACATATTTGTATAGCCCAACGTTGGGCGATATGGTCAACATTACGCCGGCCGCCTTTACCGAACTTCAACCTAAGATTAGGGAGCATGTATCCGTTACAGCAAATTTGTACTGGCCAGTGAAGCTGGTGTAAACGTTGTATATTATATGGCTCTTGAGCTCACAAACCAGCAGAACACAAAAACATTCCAGAAGGCTAAGCCGGTCAACAAATGCATGCAGAAGTCAGATGCGTTGACCGTAAGACGCAAATATCGCAGCCATGCTGTAAAAAGACACAAGGCAATAACGTCTTCAGAAAAAAAAAAGAAGAACAACCAACAACATCAACACAAAACATACGTTCATATGCAGACAGAAAAACAAAAACAATTCCAAGTAACATTTTTAAAAAGGTATAGCCTTAACAGTGATAAGCAGAAACGCATGTCGCAAAATCTGTGATCCTGTCGGTAAAACACGTGTTGCGGACAAACTCAGACATTATGGAACAGTTTCTGCCGAAGGACTTTAATCATCATCATCAGGTGCCTTGCCGACTGGCGTGGGCGAACATGCCTCTCCATAATCCACCATCTCCTGCAGCATGTATCAGTTCGTGTGCCGACACACCTCCACGCCATGCAACAAGACTGTCAAGAATCTTCTCTCGTTGTCTTCCTCTATCCCTCCTTCCATAGATCTTTCCAGTGGTCACAACATGTTCTCATAACATGGCCGAAAAATGATGACTGTCTCCTTCTGATGTCTGTGATAAGTTGTCTTCAGGCTCCCGTCTCTTTCAAAACCTCTTGGTTGTTCCTTTTGACTGTCCAGGGTATTCTAACACTTTAATAATAAAACATAAAGCGACGACCGTTCTTTTTCTATTGTGTGCACAGTATTTCAGGATCCTCGCCGGTGCTACAGAGCCTGTGCACTGTGCTGAGCTTCTTCGTACTCAGACTTGAGTTAGAAGAAGAACAGTGCCCTTTTGGGTTACTACCCGTGTGCCATATTGATCCGTTGTTTAAACCTCAAATCTCTTGTGTGCAAATGTTTAAAGATTGCAGGAGGCTTTCTTGGCATCCGTGTGAAAGAAGACAGGATCTTGAGGATTTGTTTCTCTACAGCCAGCGACTAAGTCAGTAATTCCTAATTTCCAAACATGGTTGCACTTGGACCGTCGGTAGTACAAGGTCACGGTTGCACAACCCTTGTCTAAAGTCACATGGGCATAGAAAGCAAGGACAACTATCAAACTAATATCCTTAAAAAAAAAAAAAAACTTACAGAAGAAAAGAAAGAAACAGCATCCTCATATCAGTGTTATCTCTCTGTCTCTTCTTGTGTGATATTCAAGAGCCTTACACATGTGACGTCTTAAAATGTTCCGAAAAAAGTTTCAGGCGTCTGTGTGATCGTGAGGCTTACATGGGCACTGAGAGAATAAGGAATACCCAGCTTCTTAAAAAACGGGTCGCTGCAGACCCCCCCCCCCTCTTTCTCAATGTGGTGGGACGAATTTTTCGTAATTCTGCCCCCCCCCCCCTTGCGTCACCGGGTGTTTATCGCTCAGTGTGATGTCCTAGAGGGGTAACAAGTCAGTCAGGAAGTGCCACTGTAATTCCGGACACATTCAGAAGACGTGGTAGGAGACTGAATACCTTCTAGAAATCACTAGAGCTAGAAATGGAGCCAATATCGAAGCGTACTTGGCTAAGTTTAAAATTTTAATAAAATTGTCTGAACACTGTAAGATACCGCACGTGTATGATATACATTAAATACTTGTGTTTTAACAACAGTTTAAAATCCCGGCAACCATTCTTATGACCGTATATTTTAACAGACCAACCGCCCGGCTCTCTAGCGTAGTTGGCTAAACCGGACTGCGCGGTGACCGGGCGACGAACTCCTTGTGGTCCGGGTTCACTCCCGGGGGTAGGCAGAAAAGCCACATTTCTCCCAGATTTACTGTGTTTATTATGGAATCAAGGCCGAAAGGTTGCGATATCCATAATACCGAGCCTAAGGGTTAACAACTCATGGCTTCTGGATACTAAAAAACAGACCAACCAGTACTCGGCGGCGGATGAGGTCAACACCACGAGCCGGCTGTGTCCACGTCACTGGGCTTTTATCTATGACCACTGTTAGAGTGGACCCATACGAACATTTGTAGTTTATCTGTAACCGTCTGATTGGTTCTCGTCTGTCAGAAGCTGACACTTGTAGCTTGCGCTGCTTTCGCCCGTCAAATGAATGAATGATGTGGCGCGTGAGTGTCCCTGGCCACGGTTGACCTTGCTACAACAGCGGACACGTTTTGTTTAACAAAGATGCAACCAGCGGTTCCCAGGCCACCACTAAATAAGCTCAACACATCGTGTGACGAGGAAGTTGGATGAAAATTGGGGGGTGGGGGAGAGAAGGTGCACACAAAACAGCTGAACGCGTCCAGTCTTCATCAACTATATAAACTTGACTGCAGGCAGTCATATGTGTGATTAACTTTACGTCCTTTTTAGGATGACATTTTTCGTTCGTTGAAGCCCTACTCTGGCTCTTGCCAGGGGCCGCAATATATAGCCCGGCCATAAATATGGTCTAATGGCTGAACGCGGTTTCTGGGACCTCTCTACGGTGATCCTCACCCACATGGTGGCACATTGTGTCATCGGGTGTTTATCGCTTGTGTGATGTCCTGGTGGGGTAGAAAGTCAGTCAGTCATATGTTCGATTACCAAGCCAGGAGAGAGAGAGAGAGAGAGAGAGAGAGAGAGAGAGAGAGAGAGAGAAGAGAGAGAGAGAGAGAGAGAGAGACACACACAGACAGAAAGGCAGATTAAGCATCATTTTGTCTGCCTCTACAAATCCTCTACCCCAGTCTATCATTTCATTTTACTTCTCTATGGGAGGACAAATGGTGAAAGTGGTTGTGGGTGGTGAGCACAGAACCGAACGAAGACAACAGGGATAACAAGAGACTGCGAATTAGAGAGAGAGAGAGAGAGAGAGAGAGAGAGAGAGAGAGAGAGAGAGAGAGAGAGAGAGAGAGAGAGAGAGAGAAGCGTGGAAGACAGGAAAGCGTAGGTAAAATAGCATGAATAGCCAAGGGAAAGCGGTACGGGGGATAGGAAAGCTAGAAAGTACGAAGACAGGTAACGTAAGAAAGACAGTAAGAGAGAATGAAAGAAAGGAATGAACTTTTTTCTTAAAGGGTCACCTTACATTTGTCCCTTCAAGCATTCCCCTCTCTCACATTTGTGTATTTATTCTGTCGATATCGTGTTATGTTATTACAACATTATTCGTAATATTAAGAGCCAGTAAATCATAAAAGCATGTACCAAAAGAGGAAGTCAAAGAGAGGAGGAGGAGGGTGAGGCATAAGGTAGAAGATGGTGGCGGGACAGAAGGTTAAAAAAACACCCCAGGAGGGTGGCGTTTAAAAGTGTACCTAAAACCAACATGAAACAAAACACACATGAAAGCGTTGTCTGATGAATGTTGGATGCAACCTCTAACACAGGTTATACCATGCTAACGATGTGGAAAGAAACGTGGATGTTCCCCAGATGTACCTGGCAAACACAGTTCATGTTCTATCACGCACGTTCGAACACAGGTGATTCTGTTTAATTATGTCGCTACCAAGCAATTGATCATGCATTTATCGGAGCTACTTAACATGATAAGCGTTTCTGGACCCAACGAGTTCAGTGGGAGCTTCAATACATTCAGTCCCGATGTTAATTCAGCTTCCTTTGTGGCGCAGTGTTATTACTTCAAAACCTTCAAACCAAAGAGCTTTCTACTTGACGTATTCTTTCTTCTTCCGCTGTTTTATTCCCCAATGGAGCACAGGCCCTCAACCAACTCAAGCCAAGTCGTTCTTTCCTTTGCTATCGCATGCAGCTTTCCCCATGTCCTCCCCATCTTTCTAACTTCATTCTCCAGCTCTCTTCTCCGCGTGTTTTTGACCTTCCTTTATTCCTATGCCCCTGTGTGTTCCAATGCAAAGACATTTTAGTTATGTTGTTATCCTGTTTTCTCAGTGTATGTCCTATCTAACGCCAGCGTATTTTCCTCACCTCTTTAAGCTTTACTATTAGAAAATGCCACGCTTAGGAAACAAATCTGGGACTGAAAGTGTTAAGGGAGACGAAGCAGCAGGAGCTGGGGGAGAAACTGAAGATGATGATGCAGAAGCAGCAACAGAAAGCGAAGCTCCAAGCAGGAGAAGAAGATGATGAAACAGAAAAAGAAACAGCAACAAAAGGTGAAGTAGCTGCAGACAAAATCAGATGAAGATGCAGGAGCAGTAAAGGAAGGCGAGGCAGCAAGTAGAGGACGAAGAAAAAAACAGCAACAGAAGGCACAGCAGCAGTAGACAAAAAGAGATGATGATGATGATGCAGAAGCAGCAGTAGCAGAAGAAGAGGACTTTGATTCTACCAAAAAGACTTCTAAAAACCGTTATTTGATTGGCTGCACCAACAAAACAGCAACTTTCTGGCACATAATCACACACGAAAACAATATGCTGTAAAGATATAAGGTGTGCACTCGTTCTCGTAGCTTAGTTCACATTTCTAAAAAGTTTGAGATAGATAAAACTACCCCAACGGTGTGGTGAAAGACCAGACATGGAGTTCGCGTACAGCTGGAGGTCAGACAAGACAAGAGATTGCTACGCACCAAAACAAGATTAACAGATGTGCGGCCTTCCGTTGGCACCTCTTCATTAGGGGGAGAGGTTGCTCAGTTCATTTTTTTTTCGTGACCGAACGGCACTTAGGGGCCATGCGGTCAACATAAACCAAGATGAAAGAATCTCGGGCAAATATTTGATACAGTCAAGGTGAGCACCTTTGGCACATTAGTAATTAAAATATGCCAACCAGAAAAAAAGGGGGGAGGAGGAAGGGGAGAAGCAGTATAGAAGGCGAAAAAAGGGTCACAGAAAAGGAAGCGTACAACATTAACAAGAAAAGGACGATTTTTTTATAGGAGGGGGGCGGCGGCGGGAAGGGGGTGGGGCAATGAGTAGGAAGAAGAGGCGCAGGAGTTTAAAAAAAAAGAAGAGAATGATAAAAAAGGAAGAGGAGAGGGAAGAAAGAGCAATATGGAGAATGATGAAGCCCTCTTCAGAAAAGGAGGGGGAGGGAAGGCAAGAATGAATATGAAAAACAAGAGTAGGAGTAAAACAAAGAGCATGAGTAAAAAAAAAAGGGAGAGAAATAGAAGAAGAAATCCCCTAATGAATATATAAAACGCTACTACTTGCATTACACACAGACAACAAAACAAAGAAATTATTTTATCAAAGCCTGCAATTTATTAGCAAAAAGATTAGCAGACCAGATTTCTAATTACATAAAGCAGACAACAGAAGGCAGACAAGACAAGCTCCCGCCAAAAGTAAACACAAACATCGCAGATTCCACGCACAAACTGGCTTCAGAGATCGCCCAATAACACAAATTGTCTTCCGTTAAGCGCCGTTCGTTGGCATAACAATATAAACGTTTATTAACAGAAAAAGGTGTTCTTTAGGACTGAAGAAAGAAACTGTGCTCATGAAGTACAATCGCTATGTGCCATTTAGATCTAGCCTGTCCTATCAGCATATGTGAGAATGTCTTAGAAAAGTTGCCGAAGTAAGAATGAGAAAGTGAATTAGAAGATAGAACCAGCCAAACAATTCATTAACAAGCAACAAATTAGACGGTATGGCTATCTGACGAGAGTGACCAACTGCCAAAGAGAGATATCCTGGGGAAATTTCACAGGACAAGAAGAAGAAGACATCGTTAAAAATTGATCTGACAGCATCAAATTATTTGCAAAATCCTGGCATTATAAACATGGCGTGTTGCAACCTTAAGAAGATTAACTATTGATCCCCGGTGAGATTAAGGCGGTAGAGAGGATGTGTTGAATAATCAGGGATCATTTGTTCAGGTTAAAAATGGTGGTTTAACAGAATGCGATAATGGGAATGATAAAAATGATAACTGGGCATTTCCTGTCTGCTCTGTTATTGAAACAGAATGAACAATATTGCAGCATTAGAAAATATTAAGTTAATCTTATAATAATAATAGTCAATTTGAAATGGTGCATGGAAGAGGACTGGGGAAATAACAAGCAGGAGAGGAAGAATAAGATGAAGCCGAGCGGGAAGAAGAAGTGATAAAGGGAAGGAAGAAGAAGAATAAAAATAAGAAGAGGAGAAAGAATAATAAGACAAGTAAGAGGTGAACGAGAAAAAAATGACGAGGACGAAGAGGAGTATGAAGAAAAGAATAACAAAACAATTCAGAAGGACAAGACGAGAAGGAGAAAAATTAACAAGAAAACAAAACATAAAGAAGAACAAGAGGAAGATAAAGAATAAGAGGTGGTAGAATAAGAAAATAATAACAAAACAAGAAATAAGAGGAAATCGAGAAATAAGAAGAAAACAGCAATAAGTTTTATGCAGATCACTGGCGATCATCACCGGAACTACAGATTTCACGCTTTGTGTGATGCTCTCAGCAGATGGCTAGACGCTCTGCGGAGAAAGACCAAGCCAGATGGGATAACTTAAGGCAATGATATACTGGTCTCGACTTTACATTTTTTTTTACATAATGTGTACCAGTAACTGTGTTGGGAATGTGAGAAATAAATTTGGCCAGTGTAAAAATGCAAAACATTTGTCAACGAACACCAACAAATCTTTACAAATGTATGACATGCAATATATGCCCAATAGATATGAAAACAGGTCCTTGACTGTGTGTGTGTGTGCACTCGTGTGCGTACACAAAACTGCAATTGGAAAAGTCCTTCCAAAGTCCTCAAACTAAAGATAAGTCAGACCAAGTAACAAAATAAGGCCAGAGGTTTTCTGTTACTGTCCATCGCAACAAGAGCAACAGTGAGATGGTTTGGCTATCTGATGAGAATGCCCTGGTATCAATTGCCACAGAGCCAAGCTAAAAAATTACAAAGACAGTTCTGGCGGCAGACAATACAAAATATGGAATGATGGGAACAAGTCGTCATTGATGAATGAGATCAACTTTGTAAAGCTTTGGAGACAGCAGTGGAAAATCCTTACAACCTCCTCTATTCCCCCTCCACTCAACACTTTGATCAGGTAGACTGAGGAAGAAAAGAAGAAGAAGAGGGGGAGGAGGAGGAGGAGAAGAAGAAGAATCCACAAGGAAGAGATAAAGTTAAAGAAATCATGGATTTAGAAAGGCTGAAAACTCAATGGACAGAGAGAACTCAGCTTGTAAGTGACAGAAGAAAAACACAGTATGACTTCGCTCTTTCAGTATTCAATCAATCTTTTCTTCCCATAGTCGAAGCCATGTGGCATTTGTAATGAAGTCCTTCCACAGCCTTCTCTCATGTTATTTCAATCTGACACAGACTATCTTACATGCCATGCGGTCAAACTATCCAGCATCGTCTCTATCTCCCTCACCGTCATCATGTGCTCCTGTTTTCTCCTTCACATGATTAGACCACAGAGTGTAGATTGTCTCTTTCTGATGTGGGCAATCAGTTCTCTTCGTGAGTCAGTTTCTTTCAAGACATCATCATTACTCTTTTTATCTGTACAGGGTATTCTCACCACTCGTCTATTAGCATCATGTATCATATACTAGGTCTAGCATCATGTATCATAGACTAGGTCTAGCATCTTGTATCATATACTAGGTCTAGCATCATGAATCATATACTAGGCCTGGCATCATGTATCATATACTAGGCCTGGCATCATGTATCATATACTAGGTCTGGCATCATGTATCATATACTAGGTCTGGCATCATGTATCATATACTAGGTCTGGCATCATGTATCATATACTAGGTCTAGCATCATGTATCATATACTAGATCTAGCATCATGTATCACAGACTTGGTCTAGCATCATGTATCATATACTAGATCTAGCATCATGTTTCATAGACTAGGTCTAGCATCATGTATCATATACTAGGTCTAGCATCATGTTTCATAGACTAGGTCTAGCATCATGTATCATATACTAGGCCTAGCATCATGTATCATATACTACTGGCCCAGCATCATGTATCATATACTACTGGCCTAGCATCATGTATCATACACTAGGTCTAGCATCATATATCATATACTACTGGCCTAGCATCATATATCATATACTACTGGCCTAGCATCATATATCATATACTACTGGCCTAGCATCATATATCATATACTACTGGCCTAGCATCATATACTACTGGTCTAGCATCATATATCATATACTACTGGCCTAGCATCATATATCATATACGACTGGCCTAGCATCATATATCATATACTACTGGCTTGAAAAACACAGAAGTGTACACAATGGCTCAGGCATTATTCAATACCTGTAAAACTGACATTATCCTTGCATATATTTCTCTGGACTAAAGTTATCAATGACTGAAGACACAAATCTTGTAAAAAAAAAAAAAACTTAAATCTGATAACATTTTATTAGCATATCAAGGACCCTGTCAGCACAGGCGTTGCAAATGTGCTTTGTCATGCCAGGGTGCCTGGTTCGATCCCAGCTGCGGATAATTTGTCTTGTATTAAGTTTCGACAGTGGTACCGAGAGCTGACCGTTCAGTAGCAATGGCAAACTACTAAACGTAAAATTTGCCTAGAAAAACCACAACAGACAAAAAATGCTGGGGTTGGTTCTGCAATGTAAAGGATAAGCGAGTAGCTTTACCATGGACAAAGAAAATATTATCACTCCTTAGGATCTGAAAGAACAGCTCTCCAGATCAAATGGACATTGCAATAAGACAGATGAAAGATTAATTCATTTGAGGGGTGGGTAGAGGTTCTGGAAGTCATTCAACACAATGGGGGGGGGGGGGGGGGGGGGGGGTGGGGGGGGGGGGGGGGGGGGGGGGGGGGGGGGGGGGAGGGGCATGGACAAATTTGCAATCAGGTTTCACCTGGTGCTTTCAGCATGTGAACTCTTCACTGGTAACTGAGGAAGAAGACGGAGCACGTGTGGGAATGTCTCAAGTGCAGTGATGTCCATTCTTGATTCATTCATTCTCTGTGATCTGAATATCAATGGGGCCTGGCTAATAAACAGTACTGTCTCTGATAAAATGAAATACTTCAGACACATTGAAAGCCATTTTGAAGAATTCCTGTGTGGGTTCAAGGAAAACAAGAACAGACCCACTGCCTACCTAAAAGCATGTCGTAAGAGTCGACTAATTAGGAGCTTTTTTCAAAGTCGGAGTGCATCTGCCTGAGGAGCAAGGAACCAGCAGTCTGCATACAAAGGAGTCAGATCTGTAAAATGGATGAACACGCAACACTCAGATTCTGGACCAGGACTGCAGTCCAGAAGTGGATAAACAACCAGAACTTTCTGCCAGAGTTTACAGCTGGTGAACATGAAGAAGACAAAGATTCTTTGAAGAAGAGGTAGGGGAACTGGACTGAGTGGCTCTCTGGCATGTCAAAATGCAAGTAATATTTTGCACAGGATAAAACTAGGGTTTAAACAGCATTATACAAAAAGCTATTATCATGTACACAAGAAGTGAACATATTTTCTTTTTTTTTTTAAACATAAAAGGTGAGAGTATCAAATAAATTGCATCAAATTTTCACCAGTACATCTGAGTTTCTCTGGAGAATGGTAAGCTTCTAAAGAGGTCGTGGACGGCAGAACGACAGAGGACATCATTGGCCAAATTTGCCCAGCAGAACATGTCAGGCTCAGCTCTAAACAGAAAGAGGCTCCAGAAAAAATGCTAGTGCACGCCAAGGTAATCCTCCTGGGCAGGTAATACAAAGAATGGTGCCAGAAAGCTGCTAATGCCAAAATATAGACCCTCATCCACAAGCACACTCGATTAGGTGATAAAATCATCTATATCAGTGGCTCTCAAGATAAAGACATCTATACCAGTGGCTCTCAAGATAAAATCATCTATAACTGTGGCTCTCAAGATAAAGACGTCTATACCAGTGGCTCTCAAGATAAAAACATCTATACCAGTGGCTCTCAAGATAAAGACATCTATACCAGTGGCTCTCAAGATAAAGACATCTATACCAGTGGCTCTCAAGATAAAGACATCTATACCAGTGGCTCTCAAGATAAAAACATCTATACCAGTGGCTCTCAAGATAAAAACATCTATACCAGTGGCTATCAAGATAAAAACATCTATACCAGTGGCTCTCAAGATAAAGACATCTATACCAGTGGCTCTCAAGATAAAGACATCTATACCGGTGGCTCTCAAGATAAAAACATCTACACCAGTGGCTCTCAACCTTCCTAATGCCACGGCCCTTTAATACAGTTTCCTCGTGTTGTGGCAACCCAAAATTTTTTTTTTTTCATAACTTCAATGAATATGTGTTTTCCGATGGTCTTAGGCTGAAAGGGTCATTCTACCCACACAAAAAAGGGTCACAACACGTAATGTGAGAACTGTTGATCTATACAGATTTCTCAGTAATTCATGGAGTGCTGACCGGGTGGATGGACAAGCACAGCACAGGTGAATGGGAATACAGTAAAGGAAGAAAGTGTCAGGCACTCAGTTCAATTATTTCTAGTCTGATGATGGAGATAGTAACTGTCACGAGATGATTGCATGGCTGCTGGAACAGAAAGCAAACTCACACACTGATAGCGACAGACTCATCAGCACACTTTAGAAGATCCAACTGGTAAACTCTAACTAGGATGGGTCAATAGTATCCAGAAACTATCTTAGCCGTACACACCAGAACATGCTTGGATGAAAGGAAATGAAAAAGCCGACAGACTGGTTGGTAGGGAAAGAGGTATGAACAGGCAGACATACTGAATGCGCTGCATTCCAGAGACATGGAGACATGTAGACGATAAACCGCCTGTTGGATATGGGTATTTAATAAACACAATTTTGCCAGGTAACTCCTGCTAGGTACACTGAGCATGAAGACAATGAGTAGGCGGTTAGAACATGGATGAACTGGCCGGATGTAATAGGAGGTACACTGAGCATGAAGACAATGAGTAGGCGGTTAGAACATGGATGAACTGGCCAGATGTAATAGGAGGTACATTGAGCATGAAGACAATGAGTAGGCGGTTAGAACATGGATGAACTGGCCAGATGTAATAGGAGGTACACTGAGCATGAAGACAATGAGTAGGCGGTTAGAACATGGATGAACTGGCCGGATGTAATAGGAGGTACACTGAGCATGAAGACAATAATTAGACGGTTAGAACATGGATGAACTGGCCGGATGTAATAGAAGGTACACTGAGCATGAAGACAATGAGTAGGCGGTTAGAACATGGATGAACTGGCCGAATGTAATAGGAGGTACACTGAGCATGAAGACAATGAGTAGGCGGTTAGAACATGGATGAACTGGCCGGATGTAATAGAAGGTACACTGAGCATGAAGACAATGAGTAGGCGGTTAGAACATGGATGAACTGGCCGGATGTAATAGGAGGTACACTAAGCATGAAGACAATGAGTTGGCGGTTAGAACATGGATGAACTGGCCGGATGTAATAGGAGGTACACTGAGCATGAAGTCAATGAGTTGGCGGTTAGAACATGGATGAACTGGCCGGATGTAATAGGAGGTACACTGAGCATGAAGACAATGAGTTGGCGGTTAGAACATGGATGAACTGGCCGGATGTAATAGGAGGTACACTGAGCATGAGAAGACAATGGGATGGCAGCTACATAATCTGATCGAACATGGATGAACTGGACGGATGTAATAGGAGGTACATTGAGCAACAGGAGTGGCGCTACACCTGCTGAGAATGCCAAACACTGAATGGAACTCAGCAGTTCTACAGATGACCCGCCACAGATAGCCAAAACAGCGGCACACATAAACCCAAAGGGTACATACCAGGGACCTTCAGTGCCTTGGGTAAATGGCCTAACAAGACGGCTATCCTCCGAATAACGGCCACATATTATGGCGGCCAAAAACACACCCTGACAGGGCCTCATTAGGTCGTGTGTTGTAAACATTCAAAAACATGAACTCGAAAAAAATAAGGAACGAAAAAAAGGAAAATTACGAAATCGACTACACAGCGATAATTGAGGCCTTTATATCTGAAAATAGAGGCATGGAAGTTTGCAAATAGTGCCAGAAAATCTGCTCTTTGTGGCTGTGGTGCCATTGAAATTCGGCTAAATATGATCGGTGCCGCACTGGTAATGCACTTTTCACGTGCCACGGGAGCAAATAAATTGGAGGAAGTTGCAGGAGATGCGGTAGTTGCTGCTCGTGAGTCCCAGCCATCTAGTTTAGCCCCTCCCATCCATGCTGCGCATAGTGGCGCAGGGGATACGCTCGGCGGTGAGTTTAAATGGAAGAACACTATCGCTAACCTGCGTTGGAGCGCGTGGTCTCCCCGCCATGTCGCTATTATCGTGTGTATTGTTGCCTTTCCCAAAATTTTCAACGGACAGTAATCCTAGTTTTGCTGCAATGTGTTCGTCGGAGGAAGTCCGCAATTTACATGTGTCACCCTGTCAGGGGTTGTTTTTGGCCGTCATAATATGTGGCCGTCATTCGGAGGATAGCCTAACTTTGCCACAGCTGCAGAAACATATAACCTTGTATGATTGTTTTTCATCCTCATCTTTTTCCTGGTTTGAGAAATATATTCTTCTCATTCTTCTGGTCTGACACAAACGCTGGCGATCATGCCTCGTCAGTCCACTTCGTAATATAAGATTTATAAAAAGAAATGTGTATACTGCTTCTACAGTTATTTCTATCAGCTTTCCACACACATAGTTCTCTGACTTGGCTGTGGTGGTGTTTTTCAATGATTGTCTTTATTATATAAGTAAATGTCCAACTGTGTGCCTGTCTTCTCTAACAGCTCACTTAAGGAGAATCTCAGAACAGTACACAAACTCTGCAGCAGTGGAAAAGATCAACATGGTTATATACCAGAATCACACAAGCCATAAGCTGGGAAAGGAGTGGGGTCTCATGGCAAAGTGGTCTAGCTGTTTGCCTCACGCTTTCAAGGTTGTGGGCTCAATTCAATGCTGTGTTGTTCGGTTCTACAGGGAAATCTGTATGGAGCTTTGGCATTCATGGTCTGTGCGATGCTCTCAGTGGTTGGCTAGCTATTGTGTGGAGACCAAGCCATATGTAATAAAATCGGGTGCAATGAATTCGATCCTTTCAATTTTAACCTTTTAAACTTAGGCTATAAATTTTCTTTTCAGGGCAGATCTAGTTATTTTGAAACTGTTTCCGGGTAGTAGTCTATCTGGCCAGCTCTTGTTTTTTTTAATTACTGAGGGTTTATTTATGTGTGCAGGCCTCCTTCGAGTTTTTCCTCCCTGTCTCAACACACTGGGAATGTCATTTACTGTCCTCAGAGAAATCATATCATAATAAGGATAGCACACAGTCAAGCATCTTTGGCCTCTTTCCTAACATAGTTAATTTTTTTATAAAGTTTTTCTTGGACATCTGTTACTCCATTCCGTTTATATGTAACCTTATAGGTAAACTATATCAGAGAGGGCACCACCGAGAGCCCTGTCAGAATAGAAGCAGAGGTCAACAACTTAAGCTATAGATAGACCGAATATCCGAGGCCGCAAATATCAGCACTTATGTAGCACATGTCGGCTCAGTGGCTAAGTCGATGCGAATGCTTCGTAATGCCGGGTTCGATCCCAGCTGCAGGCCATGTGCCTGGCGTTGGTTTCGACAGTGGTATCAAGAAAGCCGACCAACCAGTAAGCAATGGCAAACTACTGGACGTAAATTTGCCTAGAAAAACCACGCAACAGACAGGGACTCTTGGGGTTGGTTCTGCGACGTCCTGTAAAGGATACGCAACTAACCTATGTAGCACATACAAGGCTCGCACCTGACTCTTGTTCTAAATCCATCACGGAAAGCCAAAACAGGGTTAGAGAAGAAAAAGAAGTATATAGCTATGCTACAACTACAATAATATACATGAGTACTAGTAACTATCGCTTTTATTTAATACTTCTACTCTACTCCGATTTTTACTAACATCAGGAAACAGTCAGTACTTAGATGATAAGATTTTACTTGAAGTTCTATAAACTTAGTAAATAATATTTCTAAACTTGCGGTGATGGGGTTTTCCTAATTTATTTGTATCGCCTACATCCATCGAGACTGGGAGGCCAGCAAAAGACCAACAAACAGCAGCAGGCAGCAAAGTTCCTATTTGTGAGCCCAGTCGTACATAGGAAGTCATGTCATCGATGGAAATGTGACACCGCCGAGTGAGTCTGTAGCGGAAGACTTGTCCCCTCGGTGTCACTGTCAGTCTCAACAACCTGTGGGATGTGGGTCAGTGACCGTCACTCTCACATATACTAGATCCTCACGTCTATATCAAATACGGCAAAAACAACATCCGGACGTGCATTTCCCGGGTTCAAACACACGGATTTTATCCCAGAATGGATGATATCTCTACAAGAAGAACGGAAACTACTCACAGTTGATGGCTGTTGTTGACAATTGACGGGAGACGATGTTTTCGTGCAGAGCCCGGACTTCAGGTGGCGTTGTCGAGTCCTTTCCTGGTTCCGGTTCGTCGACGGGTCATGTGATCTCAGGTAAGCGGGGGAGTTTGGGCGTGATTACAGGGCGGCAGCCGCGCCATCGGGGCGGGGGGGGGGGGAGGGGGAACTGGAAAGATAGGCTGTTTTTATTTTGCTGCATCAGACTTTTCTCTTCTTCTGTCGTTGCTTTTGATGATGTGTGGACGGAAAAGATACTAAATTATCGTTGTCTTGAAGACTGGGCACAGTATA
The DNA here is from genome assembly GCA_905116865.2 of Candidula unifasciata. Classification (NCBI taxonomy): domain Eukaryota; kingdom Metazoa; phylum Mollusca; class Gastropoda; order Stylommatophora; family Geomitridae; genus Candidula; species Candidula unifasciata. The sequence goes on from CAJHNH020001324.1 coordinate 519,450, forward strand.
AACATACATTAAAAAAAAAAGTAAAGTCCGGAGATGTGAACCAGCGAATCGCACACGGTTATAAACCATAAGTGCTCTGCCACCAGTACGGACAGCTGATAAGAAACTGCCCGCCTGTGTCGCCGTCCGCACGTAACTCTGTTGCTACAGCGACGTTCCTCCATTTACCCCAGAGTGTCAACTCAGGTACCCAGGTAAGTTTTAGGCCTATATGTAAAACGAATGCAAACACAACAAACTGGTTGTGGGAAAAAAAACTTAAGTCCAGAAGTGGACGAATAACCAGAACTTTCCTCCGGAGTTTACAGCCGGTGAATGCGAAGAAGAAGATGAATACCTGGATGGCCTGACCAGATGGATGGGGCGAGACGAAAACATTGAACTGATCCATGATTCTGGTGATCGCATAAGACGGCGAATCAAGAAAGTCTCTGCTTACCGGCACGGCACATCGCATGAGATGATGATTTTACCAGTCTTATGTGGCCCTGTGGAAAAAAGAAAGGTGGGGGGGGGGGTGCAGAAAAATAATTTTCGCCATGTAATGACACCCGGTGGGTGACCTGCATCCCCTTTTCCTATTACACAGGGCCGGGGGGGGGGGTGTATGTGTGCGTGCGTGTGTGTGTGTGCGCGCACGCGCTGTTTCAAATTCGATGTGTAAGTTGGTCTTTATTTGGCTCTGAAAAATACAAACGCAAAGATTTTGGTATTTTATTCACAATGCGGGAGGAGATTTGGTGGCGCTAACAGTAAAAAAAAAAAAAAAACAGTACTTGTCAGGAACCAAACCCACGACCTTCTGATTCGCAACCGAGAGTTCTAGCCGCTAGACCACGGCGGCTCCCAGCTATGCTAGTTGCATTATTGAAAATAATTTATAAAATCTGACTTCTTTCAGACAATTTCCAAAATGTTAATTGTACATTTTACTGACTCTTATCACTTGTTGCTGCTGTTCTCAGTTCATACATAGTTCTAACATTCCAGATGTAAATTCTGGAGATTGTCCTGTGTGAAAGGAGCTAAGTCTGTTGTGATCTAGACACCTCACAGCTTTCTCCTAATCATGCCACGCCTGGTCTCAAGAAAAACCACCTTTCCTCTTGTCCTGCTCTTGAGACTTTCTCCTGAGAGTTTGCACTGAGCAGCCTCATAGCCATTCCCTTACAATCCTCTTTTCTAGCTTTACACAAATATGCCAGGTAGGCTGCAGTTTTTGTCTGTGTTTGGCCTTTACTTCTCTTTAAGTCCTGGCCACAAATAATATGTTGCTTCACAAATGTGGAGCAGAGGGCTACAGAATATATTTGCCAGCTTGCACAGGTGGTTTTGTCTGCACTAACAAACCTAAATCTTCAGGCTACCCCCCCCCCCCCCCCCCCCCCCAACCCAGCAATAAAAAGTAATACACTGACAGCAAAAGAACCCCCACACCCACCAGTGACAGGGTGGCTGGTCTATTGAGAGGCATAGTTAGTTATTTGCGTGTCCTTTACAGGACGTTGCAGAACCAACCCCAGCATTTTTTGGCTGTTGTGGTTTTCCTAGGTAAGTTTACATCCAGTAGTTTGCTTTTGCTTTCTGGACGGTCGGCTTCTTGATACCACTCTTGAAACCAACGCAAGGCCTGTAGGTGGGATCGAACCCGGCACTACAAAGTAATGCCTAAGCCACAAACACTGACAAGGCATACAACGAGACATTCCTTGTCTCTGTTCTCTTCCATGCTTGAAGTGGAGGGAACCTAGAATCTTGCAGCCTGCAATGGCTTCGACCTATGGGGTCAGCTTCTAACTGGAAAATGTCTGGTGAAAATTCACTGTTGGATGATTTCTATCTCATTGAGCAAGAGGCAGACACCGAAACATGCAGGACAGCATCAAGAGACTGACAAACAGCAGTCTGAACAAGTGTACAACCAAGACAAGAGTGTTAGTTGCACCCAACCTGACTGATTGATTTCCCTGACCTCAGGACACTAAATCAAATGTCTAGCATTCTCAGATAAAGGCCAAAGGCTGAGTCAACCTGAGGGACCAGGTTATATTATTTAAATAGACCCCGTGTGTGTTTTTTGGAGCCCAATTCTGGAACAATAAAATAACAGGCCATTGCTCCTCAACAAGTATTTGGTATAAGGTGACTAGTTAAGGATCTAGGCAGAAATATGCAGATAGCACAGCCTAGCTGCAAATCACAACACAGGGTATCAATCATCATTTTAAGGAGGAATGCAGAAGAAGATATTTTACAAATTCCACACTGATGGGAAATTGAACACACAGCCACCAGGCTCACAGGCAAGCATGCTAACCACCAGTCTGCCTGATGAGTTCCCATTTCTAGTCTCATTCCTCCCACAGACTGGGCCTGTCAGTTCCAAGAATTGCTCAGTGAATGCCTGGCTTGTCATGGGCAGTCTCAGCCAGTGTGTAATCTGCTCTCTTATTTGCATTTATTTGGTCACCTCACACCTGGGCCATTTAACAAAGATTACTTAGGGACCACACTATTGGACCATGTGAAACATCAGGGGCTAGACACGGGTCACTTGCTAGACACGGGTCACTTGCTGGGCCACTGTCCTAAATGGACTAAGATTCACAGCATGAAGGATATTTGTTAACAGAACTGACACCTCCCCCCCCTCCCCCTTCCATGTGGGTTCCAGGGCCCCATTGTGAACAGAACTGACACCTCCCCCCGTCCCCCTTCCATGTGGGTTCCAGGGCCCCATTGTGAACAAAACTGACACCTCCCCCCGTCCCCCTTCCATGTGGGTTCCAGGGCCCCATTGTGAACAAAACTGACACCTCCCCCCGTCCCCCTTCCATGTGGGTTCCAGGGCCTCATTGTGAACAGACCCAGAGGTGTTGGGCCAAAAGGCGCAGACTGTCCTTTTAGGGCCCAACAAAAAAGCCCTTTTAAGGCTGAACAAAGACTGTTCTAGAACATTAGGGACCAAGATTCTGCAGACACAGGAACATTTATGTGCGCCAAGGCACATAAGGCACATTCATCATCATCATCATCAGGTGCCTTGCCGACTGGCGATCATGCCTCTCCATAATCTGCGATCTCCTGCAGCATGTTTCAGTTCGTGGGCCGACACACCTCCATGCCATGCAACAAGACTGTCAAGCATCTTCTCTCGTCGTCTTCCTCTATCTCTCCTTCCACATATCTTTCCAGTGGTCACAACATGTTCTATTTTCCCTCTTCTCATAACATGGCCGAAAAATGATGACTGTCTCCTTCTGATGTCTGTGATAAGTTGTCTTCGGGCTCCCGCCTCTTTCAAAACCTCTTATTTGCTCTTTTTGGCTGTCCAAGGTATTCTAAGTATTCCTCTGTAAAACCATATCTCCGAGGCCTCCAGAAATTGTTTGGCCCGCCTACCGATTATCCAGGATTCATTATGATGATGATTTTGTATCTGACACAACAATAATGAAACAGTTTCTACAAACAGTGAATGGGAAAACTGGTAAAACAAAACACCATCTCACAACTGAAAGGACAAACAGTCTGAGAGAAGAAATAAACAAACTGTAACCAGGGGTCACTGTGTGGGTTTGGTGCCCCATTCTGGGGCAGCTGAAAGAACAGACCCACTGCCCCCCCCCCCCCCCAGCATGTCTTACAAGACGACTAAGTGGAAAGAGAGGGGAAGGGGTCTTTCGAAGTCAGAGTGCATCTTTATGAGAGGCAAGGACCCCAGAGTCTGCATACAGGTAAGCCAGATCTGTCAAGTGGATGTACACCCAAAACTCAAATTCTGGAACAAGGCCAAAGTCCTGAAGTGGATGAACAACCACCAGAACTGTCCGTGACAGTGAACGCTAAGAAAAAGTAACATGTGAGACAGCATGGATGACTTGTCATGTGATATAATTTATTTCTGGACAAGAATATGTTACAACACAGATCTCCAGCAGACACTCACACAGACATGCAAGCGCACACAACATGGTCAATCAATAAGGCAGGAATACACTGGTGTGCACACAACCTGTTTGTACCTGATAACTGCCCCTGCTAACATGCAGGCTTAAGCAGGGTTTTCTTAAAACATTATCATCATCATTCAGAATGTATCATTAAACATGGTTTCCTAGCACACAGGGCTTGCCTATGTGTGCTCTGTCTCCTTGAAGCTATACAAGCAATTTGTGCAGTGATGTTTAAAAAAATGTACAATATTTCTCTAAACTACATTTAAAGGCCCTTAACTCTACTAGATTGTTGTCCTGCAATTACGGGAATTTCCTAATCTGCTGCTAAACCGGCGCCCCTCATTGTCGGTACTTTGTGTACTACGTGAAAACATTAGTCACAAACTAAAAATAACTAGCCAATCGGGGTCTGACCACGTCATTGTGAATTGCTGCCCACATGTGTTTGGATTTTCTTTGAGTGGTTTGAGTTTCAAAAATTCTAAAAATTCAAAATAAAACGAGTGGCTGATGAACCAGGCACTTCGACAAGATAGTGAAGTAGGTCTAGGCTTTTCACAGTCCAAAAGATGATTGATACTTTAGTTGATTTAGATTCTGAGGAGTCCGAATTTTGAGAAAAATATGTTCCTAGTTGTAGTCACACAGTCAGTGTGAGCTCCAGTGATGAGGAGAATCTGGACAATTATAGACTTAAAACTAGATCAACAGTAAGAGAAGGGGGCATGTCCCTCAAACAGCAACATCGGGTGCTCACCTTGTGAAATAAGGCTGATCTCTTCCCATCTTCAGCAACAAGCGAAGAGTTAAAATTCCGATGGTACCAGTAATTGTCTGACTGTATATCCATCTCGCCTTTCCCCTGAGTGTCCAGTGTCTGCCAGATCCCCTTGTTACTCCTCGCAGTGCCATTCTCCTCAGACCGTAATGATCTATCTATTCCTCAGCACTGTTCACTTGCTCCCAAAGGGCCCTCACAACATCCAGCTTGTTATACATCAGTTCATCACCAAGTGGTACAGAACCGGCCAGTCTATCTGCCTGCTCATTTCCCAACACATCAGCATGACCTGGAGAAAATATTCAAAGGATGCTTACTACCCGGGACCTTTGAAGTGATGCTTGCCACTCTGCACAGAGCATGCCTGTCTCCACCTTTCTCAACATGTTATGTGACACAGTTACAAACTTAACTTGTAATATATGCCAGGCTTTGTTGCACCAAGCGACGTCCATTCGCCTTCGCTATGAACCCCCCACATACTTCGACTGCCCCTCAACACAAAGCCATCTGTATATACAATCACATCACCTGGGCGGGAATTTTCATGAATCATTTGTTGAACTTCTGATTCTGCACTGTTGGCCAGTCCCTGCTCACATCCCAAAGTGATTAGAACTCTACACAAATCTGAAACATGTTCGGACACTCTGACTCACTCCTCTCCCCGTATACATTTATCAAGCCTGCACACACGTCCAATTATGCCTTCAGCTTGCCTCATGTAAGACTTTCCTCTTTTCAGTCTGCCAGCCGTAGCTCTATCCAGGGCTTTGTGCAGAAGGTACCTCTTGCCCGCAGCTATTCTGAGATATGACTTTGCTTGCAGAACTTGCCTATCTATCATTATCAATAACTGCTACAGAAAAAAACCCACCTGATCTATCTATCTTCTCCTCAAACCATGACATTATGTTTCTCTTATGAGGCCACGTATAAACTGACTCCAGCTAGAACATGCACACATTTATTTCAGAACACATACGTTTCCTCAATGTAAAGTCGATATACAATCATCATAAATATGCATAAAGAACAGTCATATTAACATTCACTTCATTTTGTTAACAAGTGAATGCACTTCAATATAATAACAAATACATTTACTGCTGTATGTGAATGAGCAAGTTAACTTTTGCAAGTTATCACATAAATTAACTGCCATTATGTTGACCTCTGCAAGTTAATACATAAATTGACTTCTGCACAACAACCACAGAAAGAGAGTTAGAAAAAGTGTTACAAATGTATTCTATAAAACTAGTGTCAATCTGAGTTTAGCAAGAACAATTCTCACTCAACAGTCAATGACACTTAACTAAAGTGGAAGGAATCTGATCAAAAGACGTCGTTATCATTAACAGATCATTTGATATTTTACTGTAAAACCGATATAAATCTGGATTCTCACAAAAAAACATCAACTCTTGTATAAACATTGTAGACTTCAACACTGGTTAACTGTAATAGAAGCAATCAGCGGTTCCTGCACCAATATCTTGTGAAGCTTTGGCTCCACCAGCATTTGTGGTTAAGTTGGTCAGTACCATCTGCAGCTGGATGACTTGATCTGCAGCTGGATGACTTGATCTGCAGCTGGATGACTTGATCTGCAGCTGGATGACTTGATCTGCAGCTGGATGACTTGATCTGCAGCTGGATGACTTGATCTGCAGCTGGATGACTTGATCTGCAGCTGGATGACTTGATCTGCAGCTGGATGACTTGATCTGCAGCTGGATGACTTGATCTGCAGCTGGATGACTTGATCTGCAGCTGGATGACTTGATCTGCAGCTGGATGACTTGATCTGCAGCTGGATGACTTGATCTGCAGCTGGATGACTTGATCTGCAGCTGGATGACTTGATCTGCAGCTGGATGACTTGATCTGCAGCTGGATGACTTGATCTGCAGCTGGATGACTTGATCTGCAGCTGGATGACTTGATCTGCAGCTGGATGACTTGATCTGCAGCTGGATGACTTGATCTGCAGCTGGATGACTTGATCTGCAGCTGGATGACTTGAACACTGAAAACACCACAAACTTGGCACAACCATTATTTCTGGGGACAACAACTTCAGGCACCTGTTAGTGAACCAATCTTCTTCTTCACTCCCTCTTTTACCGTTTTTGGTGCTGAGGGAGATCTGCTTCTCACTCTTCAGGCCACCTTGACCATAGGCACATGGTGCTGTTGTTGAGTTTTTTAAATGTTATTTTTCCACCTTGTTCTTGGTCTGCCTTGTGCTCTATGTTGTTATCCTCTTCTGGTGAATGCCCTGTGTGGTATGGCATCACAAGGCATTCTCTCACCATTTGTGTTTGTATGTAACTAACAATAAGTTCTGTGCTGACTATATCTCTTTTGATTTCATTTCTCAGTTCATCTCTTCTGGTCACTTCTGCAGCCCCTCAGAACCTCACTTCCATGGTTACTAATTTTCTTTTATGGTTTGTTGTGAGTGACCACATGTCTGGCACTGGTAGCACAGAGTGGGAATGAACAAGTTTTGTATGATTCTTTGTGCTGATCAGGACTGTCTAATGCTGTAAGAAGGGAGCTAGTTGTCCCAAAACTTGGTTGGCTCTGCAGCATCTGAAGTTGAAATTAGGTGAACCTATACTGAGATCAACCCTCTGCTACTGCCACTGGTATAATGCATCAAGAACTTGGCACAACCATAACTCTGAATGCAGCATTACAAGGTATCTGTTAGTACAGTCCTGTCACCGGTACATTGTACCAATCATCAACATCATCATCTTTAGCCCGGCTCTGCTACTGCCACTGGTATAATTGACTAAACTAAAGCAACAGAAACTTGGCACAACCATGTTTGGATACAACACGAGGCATCTGTTCTAGAGCCCATACAAGAAAGAAGACTACCAAACATGAAATGAAACCCCTACCCATTACAGAGTTACCACTACAATAAACAGGAATATGAAAATACAAAAATAAATATTTCATCAAATACATCATTATAAACATGGGTGATATTGCATTAATTTAATCTTGGACAAAATATACCTTGGTGACCCTGACATATGTATCAAATACAAATGCACAGAAATAAAGCTTGTATGTACAGTGTACGCACAATTGTGATATGTACAGTGTACGCACAATTGTGACTTCAAAGCTGCAGGGACATCAGAACAATATGAATATCATACAAGATGTGGGGCTGCAGCTTTTAACAAATGAAGTCTCCTTCCCTGTGGGCCCAACCATGAAATGATGTTTCTTCTCAAAAGAAACTGAAAGGGATAAAGGAGCCGTGGGAAGTAAAGGTGGTCGGTGTGATACTTACCACATCACATACTGATAATTACGGGTCTATTCAAACATGAAAATATCATATTTTCAGTATACCTCGATACACAGCACAAGGTCTTTACTTTTGCCCCCCAACACCTGGCCTATAGAAATATACTGTCCTGAAATGTGAACCTGAACCAGATAGACGACAAGGCACTAAAAGTTTTAGAGATGTGCATCAGTGAAACCAAACAGTGGACTGGAACAGAGAAGAGATCTAGAGATACTGGGGGAGAGGGGAACCCACATAAGGGAAACCAAACAGTAGACTGGAACAGAGAAGAGATCTAGAGACACGGGGGAGAGGGGAACCTACATCAGGGAAACCATACAGTAGACTGGAACAGAGAAGAGATCTAACACTGGGAGAGAACCTGGCAATTAAAAAAGAATGTACACAAAACAATATCATCTTGGAGCGGATGCTGAGAGACAAGTAGGTACGGCAAGTCTATTACTGGAAGCACATATTTTCTATCAAAACCTACAGGACACAAGAATACAAGGACAGCTGGGCACAGACAGTGACTGAACAAAAGAGAGTTGCTGAGGACATATAAAAGTTGGGAGGAGGGGCAAGGAGACATGTTGAGATGGCTTCCACACAAGGGTTATGACCTGGTGAATAAATGAAATGTTAAATGATTGTTCTAACCAAAAAGGAAAACCTTTTTCTAAAGCCAACTGAAACCACAAAATGTGGATGCTAGTAACTTTCCTTGTCAGTTGAAACCAACAAATGATGACTCTTTTTAACTTACAAATAATGATTGTCCACAGCAGGAAGGACTGCATTTATAAAAAGCTGAATCTCCTCTGAGCCAAAAGCTGATTTTTTTTTCTTCCCTTTAAGGATTTGACCTTTTTTTTGCAAGAGTTAGCGAGCGTAGAGTTTGTCAATTAAAGACTGCTGACACAATTAAGTTCTCAAGGATACTGGAGGGTGTTTCCTCATGCTCTGACTCTTAGATAGTCTCACAGATACATAATCTACTTGACAACATAAGACATTCATAACAACCATGCAGGACACTGATGAAAACAATGAGGCATATACAATAAATCTGCATCTAAAATCATGTGGGTATTGCATATAATACTATTAGTTATTCTATCCACTACCAGATGTAGTGTTTTCTTGATCCACACTCGCACGCACAGTATCCACACAAGATTTCCACCACACTAATCAGGCAGTCTCCCACACACTACTAATCATGAAGTCTCTCACACACTAATAATGCAGACACCCCTATACCATACAGACAGGTTCCCACCAATCAGTTTATTTGATGCACGAAATAAAACACTAAAAATGTGACATTATTAAAAAAATCAGAGATTATAATGTGACAAACAACAATATTTGTTAATAGCTAAAATAATGTTCCCAGCAGCAATAATAATGATGATGATAAAGATAATGATGATAAAAATAATAAATATTGAAGGGGGAAAAAAATTAAGTAACCAAAAAAGGAGATGGGAATCTAAAACTGGGATGTTCCCATTCTAAGTTAGGCACTAGGCCACATTAGTGGTGGCAACATGGCGCTCTCAAGCAAATACAGATATTAGGCCTATAGCCACACATGACAGGTCTACACCCAGACAAGCTAGGCCTATAGCCACATACTATGTCTATACCCACATATGCTAGGTATATACCCACACATGATAGGCTATACCCACAATGCTAGGTATATACCCACACATGATAGGCTATACCCACATATGCTAGGTATATACCCACACATGATAGGCTATACCCACATATGCTAGGTATATACCCACACATGATAGGCTATACCCACAATGCTAGGTATATACCCACACATGATAGGCTATACCCACAATGCTAGGTATATACCCACACATGATAGGCTATACCCACAATGCTAGGTATATACCCACACATGATAGGCTATACCCACAATGCTAGGTATATACCCACACATGATAGGCTATACCCACATATGCTAGGTATATACCCACACATGCTAGGTATATACTCACACATAATAGGCTATACCCACACATAATAGGCTATACCCACACATGCTAGGTATATACCCACACATGATAGGCTATACCCACATATGCTAGGTATATACCCACACATAATAGGCTATACCCATATATGCTAGGTATATACCCACACATGATAGGCTATACCCACATATGCTAGGTATATACCCACACGCTAGGACTATACTCACATGATAGGCTACACCCACACATGCTAGGTCTATCATCAAACACGCTGTCTATACCCAAACATGGCCCACACGCTAGGTTTATACCCATATATGACAGGCTATACCCACATGCTAGGACTATACCCATATGTGATAGGCTATACCCACACAAGCTAGGTCTATAGCCATTTAATGATAGGCTATACCCACACACGCTAGGTCTATACTCACATATGATAGGCTATACCCACACACACTAGGTCTATACTCACATATGATAGGCTATACCCACACACACTAGGTCTATACTCACACATGATAGGCTATACCCACACACACTAGGTCTATACTCACATATGATAGGCTATACCCACACACACACGGTCTATACCAGGCTTCAAGCCGTACCACAGCCACAACATCCCCAACCACACACATATCAACACTACAAATCCTCCTAAAGTGTGCTCCGTGTTCTTCGCTGATAGAGACTTTGGTCGAAACTTTGTGTGCATTTTTTCCCAATTCCCTCCACTGAGCTTTCTAGTTTACATTTACGTTGGAGTGAGCTCTTCTGAGTGTTCTAGTATGTGGAAAATGTTGCTTTAGCATTGGCTGGCACCTTTCTGTCTCTTCAGACAACCATGTTGTATTGTGCTATGAGGCGGCTTGGGACTCACACCCCATGGTGTATTGTGCTTTGAGGCGGATTGGGACTCACACCCCATGGGGATTGCGAGTGTGACTAGCAAGACCTTTCCATGTTAAGACAATTCTAAACATTCCGTAGCTCAAAACGACATGATACTTCTCAGAATTCTCCTTTAATTTGCAGAGGGATGACAAACTTCAATTAAATGCCCAGAAAGAACACTAGACCATTGGGAAATATCCACCAATTGGTTATTTTGTTTTGAACATTTCCAAGCTCTGTTCACCTCTTTTATTTTTTAGTCCATGCTTCGTAGCAAAATAGTGATACGAGCCTATCATGTTCTATGTTCCTGTTTCTGCAGACCAGTATTGATATTGTTTGATTTCTGCCGGGTTGAAAGCTTAAGGCTGAAACTACAATATATATTACTATACATACCAAAAGCTCAAGTACAAACATCTTTGGCTAGCACTGCACAAGCTTCTGAGACAAGTGATAAATAACTAGGACAGTAATAAACAGCCACTGTTTAAACTTGATAAACATCGATGCTTGAACATGATAAACAGTCAGGGTTTATACCTGATAAACACCCAAGTCCTGAACACGATAAAGACCCAACCGTTAGGCTAAAAGGTATCGATCTTGCAGCCCCCGGCACAGAAATACATCCGATAGAAAAGCCACTCACAACACAATCATCAAGATGCTTGAAGTCCCAGCACATGCATGAGAAACATACCAACAAGACAAAGCTTGTCTGATCTACTTCTGTGGACACTAGTTTTACTTTATTGTTTTTGTTGCTGCTATTATCTAAGTATTTTTTTAAAATTATTATTATTATATTTTTTTTAACTGTTCTTCCATCTCTAAATAGTTTTTGATTCCATTCGGCGGCACATGGTAAATTGCTATCAAGCCAAAGAAGAATAGAAAACCACCAAAGAATTGGTGTCGTCAGCCGCTACACGCTGCCGTATATACTCAGCAGAAGATTCAAGCATTTGTGGACTGAACAAGTTGATGTGCAGCGAGGATCACCTGTCGAATTACTGTTATTCAGTGCCAGGATTCAATAAAACTAATGTCAAATGTAAGTAAAGAACTCGACAAACAACTGACACATACAAAAATCTAGTGTCTCCATAAAAGTTATATCAATAATTAGAGAAAGAAATGTTGTTGAACACAAAGTAACTGATCTAACAACTGAAATACTACACCCAAACACAACACAGAACAGTGAATCCTAAAATGAAAGAACTAGATGACGGCAAGGTAAGACAGGAAGTCAGTGTGTTTTCCTTGCCTGTCTGTTCGTTGATGAAGACTGGCAGAAATCTGTCTCCCATTTGTCAAGCTCTCTAGCCAGATTTTTGTTGAAACATTTGCTGTTCTCACCACAGTGCTGTCTGCAGCAGTTGGTTGAGAGATGTGTAGCGCAGCTGGCAACTCTTGAAGGTGATTGTGGATGTTCAGGAGTTCAATGAGAGGATGATTGGCCATTTCAATAGGGCAAGAACTATACTGGCACAAGAGTGCTGGCATGGTTTTGATCTCTCTGGGTTATTTGATTCTGTGAGCCTGCTGACAGGTTTGCCCACAGCTGTACACTATTCAACACTTGTTCAAAACTTCACTGCTGAATCTTCTCTGCTACGTGACCTCATCCCATACAGAAAGTGCCAAGAAAAGTCTCTACAAGCAGCCCATTTGTTAAAGTTAGTCCTAAATTTAGGCTATAATTGTTAGTCCTGTTCTAAATCCTGACCAGCCCCGTACATATCGGCAAGCCTGGAAAACTTGGGCCCCCACTCGTTGAGGCAGTCGTAGTCATGGTTGCTGTCATTGCTGCTGGCGTTGAGCGAGCTGAGACTGCCCGCGTCACTGCTGCCTCCTTCAAAGTTGTACTCCCGAACACTGTCGAAGGGTGGGCCATTGAGCTCGCTGTCCACGTCTTTCATGCGATCATCGATGAAGTTACCAACATCAGAGATGTCCCCAGGAGCATCTGCAAAGGTAGACAGAATACAAATATGATTTACTGTACATTCAAACATCACAGCAGACACAGTCAATGATGAACTACAGTCAGTTACTACAAACACAGCATGTAAGGATTACACAACTTTGCGACCACTGAGAATCAAACTCTTGACCACAGTACAGGTAGGAAAGTACACTAGTCACTATATCTGCCTTCTTTTGTTAATAAATGCTTTGTGCCGGGGTTAGACATCATCATTTTAACTGAAGACAAGTAGCTGAGCCAGGGTGCATACTGTTGCCTGGTATGCTGTGCAATCTTAGGCTGTTGGTGACTCCTTCAATCCATCTTCTTCTAGGTTCACTCTGCAACTTGATGTTTCCCTGTTTATGTTGTACACTCCCACTGTATTGATTTAGATGTTCGCCTTTACACATCTGACTTCAGCAAGCCATTAGTGAGTTAATTTTACAAAATGCTTGTTGCCTCTTTCAGCGCCAAACAATGAACAAACAATTCAAATACTGTTACTTTATACATCACATTCATTCCTGACTTTCTTCTGTTGCCATCATCCATTCTATTCAATTGTCTCTTTACCCCCTACTGTGGGATATCTTGATTATTTTACCTCAGTCGGATACAGAGACTAAATCAAAAGTACACATATTTTACCATGTGAAAATTTCAATTGACAAGTGCCTCAGACTAAAAGGGTCTCCCCCCCCCCCCCCCCCCTCCTCCACTCATACAATAGGGCTCCAGAACCAACATGAGGAGAAAACACAACAAAAACATCACACACAAACAAACAAAAACAGGTAGAAAATAGGTCGCACTTCCTAGCCTCCTGCTGACTTCTGGTGGTTTCACAAAGGTCACATAGCCTGGCTTCTGTAGCCTGGAGATGTCGTAGGCATCCTGGTCTTCTTCCCCTGGGAACAACAAAGGTTACACAGGGAACATTAGAACCTACAATGAAATAATACACTCAGGGAACATCAGAACCACAGTCAAAACAAACTGAGGGAACAGCAGAACCACACCGTGATACAACACACTCAGGGAACATCAAAATAACATACAGCTAGAATACACTAATGGAACATCAGAGCCACATAATGCTAGAACACACTCAGGGAACATCAGAACCACGTACAGCTAGAACATAAGGAACATTAGAACCACAGACAGAACACACTCTGGGAACATCAGAACCACATACAGCTAGAACACACTCTGGGAACATCAGAATCACAGACAGCTAGAACACACTCAGGGAACATCAGAACCACATACAGCTAGAACACACTCTGGGAACATCAGAATCACAGACAACAAGAACACACTTGGGGAACATCAGAACCACAGACAACGAGAACACACTCGGGGAGCATCAGAATCACAGACAGAACATACGCAGGTAGCATCAGAACCACGTACAGCTAGAACATAGGGAACATTAGAACCACAGACAGAACACACTCAGGGAACATCAGAATCAAAGACAATGAGAACACACTCGGGGAACATCAGAAGCACAGACAACCAGAATACACTCGGGGAGCATCAGAATCACAGACAGAACACACTCAGGGAACATCAGAACCACACTCAGGGAACATCAGAACCACACAAGGCTAGAACACACTCAGGGAACATCAGAACCACACACGGCTAGAACACTCAGGGAACAGTGCAACAACACATGAAACAACTCACTCAGGAAAGACTGAAACCACACACAGCAGCAATGAACTCTTAGGGTATTAAACTCTGCAGCTTTTTGGGGCACCTCACATAATATAGATAGCTTAAATTCTTTATATGTCCTTGCAAATCAACTCCAAATTTGCTGGCTGTTTGTGGTTTTACTAACAGTTTTACATTCAGTAGTTTTGCCATTGCTCCATAAAAATCAATGCTTCACACAACTATCAAATCAATGCAAGTGACTCGTAGCCACATCACATGCTATGGATTCAGTTCAAGTATTTTAGAGCCGCATAAGCCAAACAGGAGAGGTAATGTTCATCCCTGGATGGATGATATAACACAGGTGTCAATGGTCGCCTGTCACTATTCACTGTTCATCGTAGAGACCATCGCACATAACCATGAGTGCTTCCATCTCCTCCTGAGTATGTCTCCAAGGCTAACAACTCCCATTCTGTTCTGGCTGATGAAGCCACGTGTGGCTCTCACATGCTTTTCCTCCAATTGGTATACCCAGTGTATGCAGTCAATTCAGTGAAAAACCATTTTCTATGAAACTGAAAGCTGGTAGCTCTGTCAATACTTTGTAAGACTGAGTTAAAACTCTGAAGTACAATGTATGGAAACTGAGGTTTTCTGAGCCCTGAAAAAAAAAAGGGTAGGCATATATCAGAGTAAGGTCTATGTTGAGATTTATAACCTGTCCTACTGCAAAGCACCAATTCCTTAGGCATTGTGTTGATGGACTTTCCGTTCTCTTAATCAAGTCCAGAAACCAGCAGGATTACATCTTCTTTTTTTTTTAAAATGGTGGGTATATCCGAAGTGCAGTCACGATAACTGGATTGGACTGGCTTCACCTATTTCTCATTCTCTTTCATAGCAGAGACATGATCTGCCCTAATGTGTGTGTGTGTGTGTGTGTGGGGGGGGGGGGGGGGTGGCTGCTGCTAGTAGTAAAAATACTAACAAATGTGAATGTCCATGTAGATCTGTGGCTGGACCTGCCATGGTGATACATAAACTGCCAGATAGACTTTCCCAGGCAAAACTAGCAGTCCTTTTTAGGGCTGCCAAATCCACTCCCAAAAACAGTAAACAGCCAAATCAAAGGCCAAAAACCAGCCAAGCCAAACCATGCTGACATGTTGAAGCAAAGAAACAAAACTCAGTTGAAATCCTTTCCGCCACAAAGAAACTGAATTCAAGCTAAGATAGCCAAGAAACAGTCCTTAATATAGCAGGCCCTCGGGCGGCTCCAAGAGAACTCAACTTGTAATTTTTGTTTTATACAATCAGATAAAGTGAAGACACAGGAAAGCAGCTCCTTGGAATACAACATCAGGCCTGTATCAAAAGAAGAAAAAGACAACTGATCAAATCTCACCTGCTCCTTCCTCATCATAGTTCATGACGTTCTCACGGATGTCGTCTTCAGGGTCCACCTCTAGGATATACTTCTCCCCATCTTCATTGTGAGGGCAGAACTTGTACAGCAGAAAGACGATCAGTGCCAGCACTGAGAGAAAATACAACACAATTATATATTAACAATATTATTCTGTATGGTTTTCTGCGATATTTAAATAAAATCTCAGTTTTCTGCGATATGTAATTAACATCTTTATGGTTTTCTATGATATTTAAACAATGCTGCCTTGTAAGGTTTTCTGTGATAAAAAAAATTTAAAAAATAATATTCTTCTTCTTCTTTTTGTGTTCACCAGCTGTAAACTCTGGTGGAAAGTTCTGGTTGTTCATCCACTTCTGGATTGCAGTCATGTTCCAGAATTTGAGTGTTGTGTGTGCCTCCATTTTACAGATCTGACTCATTTGAATGCAGACTGCTAGTTCCTTGCCTCAGGCAGATGCAGTGTGACTTCAAAAGAAGCTCTCCAATTAATCAACTCTTACAACATACTTTTGGGTAGGCAGTGGGTCTTTTCTTGTTTTCCCTATAACAGGGCCCGGAACCCCCACGGAGAAAAAAAATATGGTTTTCTCAACAAAATGTTTAAAAAAATTATTTTATTGTGGGTTTATTTGACCGATTATTACAGGATCATCTTCAATGCACATTTCAAAACTGCTCTGATCCTCACGTGTGTGTGTGTGTCGGGCTGACATCTGATCCGTTTCGGTTGATGTGGTAACTGGAGCGCTCAGACAGTTTTTGGGCTGCTCTTATGGATACATTCAGACTTCACATTCGCAACAGGGAGAGATCAGTATCATCATGTATCATTTGTATGTGGTATACAAACTTTCTTTTACCGTTTTCTGCCCTGTGGACAGTTAAAGCTGAACATCAAATTATGTCCTAAGTAAGTAAAGTAAAGATCCCTGTTTACGCCTTAGGCACATCGGGCATATGGAAAGAGGACCCATCTTTTTACAGACCAACTGGCACTAGGTGAGTAATGTGGTCAGCATTACACCGGCCATCTTTACTTCCCCAGGACATCCATCCTGGTACACATTTTAAGCTGGGTCGATCTAAAACATACCATGATAAAAATCTACACAGCCAGCAGTGAGTTTTGATTGTGGCATGTTGGAATTACAAGTCGTACTCGCAACGCCTAAGCCACGAATGCCTTAAATCGTAAACTTAGTGAAAACTGCATGGAGAAATGACATGACTGCTGAAATAAGTTGAAAATATGTGTGCAGATCTTAATTAAACAGATCTAATGACCTCTCAAAAAACAAAACTCCATGGCTCAGTAAAGCAGCAGAGGAGAAATGGTGGACTCAGAAGAACTTGGTTATAGAACTTGACCAACCATACAAGCCCTAGACGTGCTACCATGGAGACCATTGCATTTTACTGTCAAAGGTGGAGGGGGCTGATCAGACAGTAACTGGTGACCCAACAAACACCAGACGATGACACCTGAAGATCATTTCATGCTTAGACTGAGTTCAAACTGGAGACAAATGTACACTGAGCTAAGCAGAAGTTGTACAAAAAAAACACACTGACTGGTAACAAAAATGCAGTGATTATGCAGGCGAATCCACTTACATATGACAACAATGATTGAGATAATAATGGCCACCAGTGCTCCACCGCTGAGGTCACCGCTCTTGACCTCTTCTGGAGCCAGCTCGTCACAGAACTGGCCTCTCCAGCCTGGTGGGCACTGGCAGGTGACCTCTCCTCTGAAGATAGCACAGGTGACGTTGTTGAAGCAAGGGTTGGGCTTGCAGCTTGAGCGGCACTGGTCACCCTCTAGTGTATAGCCAGGCTCACACCTGCAAGTGATAGGTAACATCACAGATTACAAACTGAAATTCTGTAACTTAGTCATCACAAAAAAATACTTTATATAGCAGCATGACAGAAGTTTTTACTGTGGCAAGAGAAATTCTTGCTGTAGCAGAACAAGAGAAATTCTTGGTGTGACAGAACAAGAGAAATTCTTGCTGTGACAGAAGAAGAGAAATTCTTGCTGTGGCAGAACAAGAGAAATTCTTGCTGTGGCAGAACAAGAGAAATTCTTGCTGTGACAAAACAAGAGAAATTCTTGGTGTGGCAGAACAAGAGAAATTCTTGCTGTGACAGAACAAGAGAAATTCTTGCTGTGACAGAACAAGAGAAATTCTTGCTGTGGCAGAACAAGAGAAATTCTTGCTATGGCAGAACAAGAGAAATTCTTGCTGTGGCAGAACAAGAGAAATTCTTGCTGTGGCAGAACAAGAGAAATTCTCCCGATGTAGAGCACTGGAAGAAACGAACTATCTTGTTAAACTATATAGAATTGGATGTGCAGGCCTGCAGAGATCCGCTGCTTTAGTTTAAAAGCTCAGTGGCTTAGCAATGTGTGTAGAATTCGCAGCAAGACTCATGGCTATGTGACGACTGCCTCAGCAGACGGTCCTACTTCTGAATCTGAAAACTATCTGGTGAGATGGTGTTGGAAGGCAAATATTAATGAAACAAACTTACAGTCTAAATGACGAAGTAATGAACATTGCGGCCTTACATTAGCACAAGCCACAAAAGAACAAGGATATAATTACAAACAAGAAAATCACTTATTTGTACATGTAAATATCTCACAAAATATCCATAACAAGAATAATTGGTCACGGTTGATCACAAGCAACAGAGAAAAAAAGCATTTCAAAATTTAAGCTATAAAAAAAAAATACATGAATGAACGAACAAGGAACTGACATAACTGCACTTTGGGATTTCCTACACATGCTCTGTTGACTCCCTCAACAGCCAATGAAGAGTTCCCATACCTACTGTGCCATTTGCAACCTTATTAATAGTCTGCCTATTCTCCATGTGGGTTCTGGGGGAACACAGAATGGACCCACTGCCTCCCTAACAAGCACATCGTACAAAATGAATAATTAGGGAAGTTTCCTCTGAAGTTGGAGGGCATATGCCTGAAAGGTGAGGAACGAATAGTCTGCATACAAATAAGCCAGGTCTGTAAAACGGATGTGTGTGCAAAACTCAAGTTCTGGAACAACCAGAACTTTCTGCCGGAGTTTACAGCCGGTGAATACTAAGAAAAAATCCAACTGTCATTTCCCCTGCACATGAGAAACGGTTCAGACCTTCTGCCTACTTGCCAGCGAACCAGTCTATTAGGGTATGGATAGTCTGTTCTGCAGCTTAGGAAAAATGACAAGTGTATATCCTGGTAGACAGACTGACTGGCACCTTTCCATCTTCTCATGTGACAGTGTTACCAGGAAGATAACTTAGCGAACAAATGCCCGTAAAGTCAGATGTGTCGGCCAAAAGGCTCAAGATGGTGAGTGTGACTAGCAACACTCGTCTGCATGTTATGTTACATAGCACACAGCCTGGGTAGTTTTATAGAGACCATGTGTTGTCAATCTCTCTTGGCTGCTTTGTTTACTGCAAAGGACAAGTAACACAAAAATGTTTGAAATAAAGCAAGCTACTGGATCAGCATCTAAAGACAAAGGGTTTACAGTGAACTTAATTACAATCTTTGTAACTGTAACAACTTTAATACAGCTCAGCACACTCAAGGTAATCTCAGATGCTGTGAACTCCTGTTGCAAACAACAATCTGTTTATCCTCTGCACTTTCCTGCTCACACTCTTAGATAAGAGGTTTTCCTGATAAGAAAAACCACTTCTTGGGTCCCCGGTGAGTTCAGATCAGGTCTGCACTGTACACTCTACTGGAGCTCAAATTACTTCTCTTAATCATTTCATTGTTACATCTGACCCGACACTTCACTGAGGTACAAGGTGGAAGACAAGAAGAAGAAGAATCATTGAAAGTTTGAGAGAAAAGACTGAGGTCTTGAGTAAGTTACTTACTTGCACTCCACATATTCCCATAACGGCACACAAATCCTATTAGCAGCACAGATTCCTGGCAGACAATCATGCCTGGTACAGCCTTCTTTGGTGTTCTGGTTCTCCTCCACAACTGCCATAGTATCAACATCATCATTCTCAGCCTCGTTCATGGCAAAGTAGCCCCCATTGACTCGCACATCCTGTATGCATGCTGCAGGGCAAAGTCACAAGGAAATGGTTAACATTTCACCAACAATACTACATCATAAAAATGCATTTTCATATGAAAGATTCACATTTTCACATGAGAGATTCACATTTTTACATGAAAGGTTCACATTTTCACTTGGATGATCCATATTTCCACATGAAAAATAAATATTTCCTGGCGAAAAATCAGTTTCACATAGACCATTTCAGTTCTGTATGGACTACCATGCATTACACTCAAGACAAGTCTGCGGGTGCTTGGATCTTCCCCATAATCAATTCATTATCCGACAAACTGTACTAGTTCCAAACAAACAGCAACATCCAGAGTCAAACAACCACACTAAACCTCAACATGTTGATCCCTGCTACTGAAAAAACTAACCCTGGTCACCACATAACCTGGATATTTTAACTTAAAGATGCTAATATCCCAGCTTTCACCAGAAACACCAATACTCTAAAAGATCAAGGAAGATACAAATATTTCGGCCATATCAAGCACCATGGCAGATTGGAAAAATAATAGCAAAAGGCATTGTACTGGAAATGAAGGGCAGGGGCTGACCAGCAAGAAGATGGACACAGGATATAAGTGACACCTTGGGTAGGAAAGTGAACAAGGGGGAGACCACATTTCTTTCAAGCAGACTGCGACGACAGTGATGGTCTGCAAAGGACCTGCTACATGATGATGTCAGCTCTGATGTGGATGTGAACTGGCACAATGCAATAATATCCCAAATATAATTAAAAAACAAATACTGGATGAACAAAGAGAAAGAATTCATGAAGGAAAGCAAGAAAGACAGATGAACCAGACCTGACAAGAGACTCCAAAACTTACTGTTGATAAGATCATCAGTGAGCACCGAAGATAAACCAATCCCCTGCTTGTAAGCGCCGGAGTAGA
Organism: Candidula unifasciata; assembly: GCA_905116865.2. Classification (NCBI taxonomy): domain Eukaryota; kingdom Metazoa; phylum Mollusca; class Gastropoda; order Stylommatophora; family Geomitridae; genus Candidula; species Candidula unifasciata. Next base: position 540,504 of record CAJHNH020001324.1, read on the forward strand.
CCCGTCGGCCGACCACAAACACATCCCGCTCCCTGTGGCTGTCAGAGGCCAGCGTGTAGTTGTAGTTCCTGCCCTCGCCGCCGTCCAGCTGCAGGTGGAACTCATGGCCGTGTCTCTCCATCCGCAGCACATGCCACTGACCGTTGTTGGCCTGGGCATGGGTCAGGTCCAGATACCGTTCTCCGTCACCCATGTTGTACACCAGACGCACTTTACCATCGTTGAGCTGCCACAACAAACAGAACAACACAATGCTGAGTTAATAAAATCATTTTAACATTCGAATAAATGTGGATTTACTCAAGAATAGTTCGTATTTCATGAAGTGAGGGGGGGAGGGGGGGGGGGGGGGAGAATACAGAGGTTCAGGACAGAGAGCAAATAAAAAGAGAATTTTTAAAGAGACAATTGCAATATTTTTATCATATTCAATTTCATAACACTGTTTCATAAACCATACTGGACAGAAAAGTCGATGGCAAGAGGTAGACAACCTTACAAGTGGGAGGACCACATCAAGAGATGGATGAACAGCAGTCTGACAGAGTGTACAAACAAGACAAGTGATAGAGTGTGTTGGACTGACCACAAGTACTGACTAGTGTATAAAACACAACAATGTCAAACATGTACTGACCACAAGTACTGACTAGTCTATCAAACACAACAATGTCAAACATGTACTGACCACAAGTACTGACTAGTGTATAAAACACAACAATGTCAAACATGTACTGACCACAAGTACTGACAGGTGTATAAAACACAACAATGTCAAACATGTACTGACCACAAGTACTGACAGGTGTATAAAACACAACAATGTCAAACATGCACTGACCACAAGTACTGACTAGTGTATAAAACACAACAATGTCAAACCTGCACTGACCACAAGTACTGACTGGTGTATAAAACACAACAATGTCAAACAAGCACTGACCACAAGTACTGACTAGTGTATAAAACACAACAATGTCAAACATGCACTGACCACAAGTACTGACTAGTGTATAAAACACAACAATGTCAAACATGTACTGACTAGTGTATAAAACACAACAATGTCAAACATGCACTGACCACAAGTACTGACTAGTGTATAAAACACAACAATGTCAAACATGTACTGACTAGTGTATAAAACACAACAATGTCAAACATGCACTGACCACAAGTACTGACTAGTGTATAAAACACAACAATGTCAAACATGCACTGACCACAAGTACTGACTAGTGTATAAAACACAACAATGTCAAACATGTACTGACCACAAGTACTGGCTAGTGTATAAAACACAACAATGTCAAACATGTACTGACCACAAGTACTGACTAGTGTATAAAACACAACAATGTCAAACATGCACTGACCACAAGTCGGATGTGAAGTGTTGATTCTGTGGAGGAGTAATCACTGAGATCAATCAAAATGCCAGTCAGCTGGCGGGTTCGAAACATCATCTGCACGTCCAAATCTCGATTGCGGGTCATGCGTAGCGTGTTGAACAGCACATCCTTCATTCCCCACAAGTAGTAGCTGTTTCTGTCAAAGTCCCTCACAGTGGCAGCTGAAAGTGGGTCAACAACAGACACTGAGGCTTCACAATGTTAACGGGAAAATATGGTTGGTTTGAACTATAGTGATGAGAACAGTCACATGTAAAATCATGCTGATACAAATATTCACAGAGAAAACATGCCTGTAAGAATAATATCAACAGATCCAATTATTCTGAGATGAATGTACACTGTAAAATGATGGCAACAAAAACACCCAGACACAATTATGTTTATAGGAAAAAGTCTATGAACATCTGCAGCCACGGATAAAATTATGTTGACAAGACCAGCCACGGATAAAATTCTGTTTACAAGACCAGCCACAGATAAAATTATTTTGACAAGATTATCCATGGATAATTTAAAATTACCTTGACAAGATCATCTACAGACAAAATTATGAAAGTGCAAAATTCAGTTTCAAATGGAGACCTTGTGTGCATTGAACTTCCCTCAGCCGGCAGAAATTGACACGAACAGTCCAATGGATTTAATATTTAAAAAAAAAAGTTTTTTAAAACTCTTCATATATTGTGAGTTGCGGTAACATACAGACCAGGCAATAGCCTGCTGATCCAGAGGTCTTGTCTTGTCTTGTCCACAATTGCCTCACAGCGTAGTGGGGAGTCGCAGTTTTCTATCCTGGGCCAGGTGTGTTGCATGTGTTGTTGTTAGTCCGTGTTGCCTCAGGATCTCTGATATATTGTCTATCCATCGTACTCTCGGTCTGCCTCTTGCTCTAGGGCAGTAGTGTTGTTCGTTGTATGCTCGTAGAGGCAGTTGGTCGGTTTGCATTCGCATCAAGTGGCCAAACCACTCGATTTGTTGCTTCTTTATGTATTGCAGGCATGGTGTGGTTCCTACAATTGATCTAATGTTCTCGTTTCAAACTCTGTCTCTCCTTGTGACATTGGCAGCCTTACGTAAGCATCTCATTTCGCACATCGTGATCTTTTTCTCCTGTGCTCTTGTTAGGGACCAGGTTTGGCATTGGTAGCAGAGGGTTGGTATAAATATGCAATTTATCAGTTGTCGTTTTAGTGCCATAGCGATGCTTGGGTGTTTTAGCAGTGGGGAGAGTTGGTAAGTTACTGCGTTCGCCTTTTGACATCTTGCCTCAAGTTCCCTATCAATTCTTCTATCATCTGTGAAGATGCTCCCCAAGTATTTAAATTGCTGCACTTGTTTGAGTTGTTCGTTGTTAACTTGAATAGTTAGCATATTAGGTGTTCTACTTATTTTCAGAACTTCTGTTTTGGTGATGCTGATCTTCATGTTATATTCGTTGCAGACTGTGTGTAGCGCATTTACGTGGATTTGAAGTTCTTTTTCGTTTTCATGAATTATGCTTTGGTCGTCTGCGAAAAGTATTTCGTTCAGTTGGGGATGTACTTCTTCAGGATCGGCGTGTATGTTTTCATTATAATGATCTCTTTCAACTGACCCTGTCTCACTGCTTGGTGTAGTTAACAGTTCGCTTATCATTACATGGTTTGCTGCTGTTGTTATTCTGTCCATGTATATATTGAATAGTAGTGGTGATAGTACAAAATCCTGTCTTACTCCTGTTCTTAGTATGAATTCGTCTGTCACACCAACATTTGTTCTAACTACGCTTGAGCTTGTTTGGTACAGAGATCTGATGTTGTCTAGTAGCTGACTTTGTACTCCATAGTCGTTCAATATATTCCATAGTTTGTTCCTATCTACCCTGTCAAAGGCTTTTTCTTGGTCAATGAATGCTATATTGAGTTGTTGGTTATATTCTATTGCCTTTTCACTAAGTTGTCTTAGGGTGAAAAGGGCGTCTGTGCAACTTTTTCCTTTCCTAAATCCAAACTGAGCTTTACTCAGCTGTGTCTCTACAATATGTTTTGTTCTTGTCTCAAGTACTTTTGAATATAGCTTCCCTACGTGGCTCAATAAAGAAATTCCTCTGTATGTGTCACTCTCTCTTTTGTTGCCCTTGTTTTTCCAAATTGGGACTATGATAGCTTTTTGCCAATCCTCCGGTGTTTTCCTTTCGTTCCATGCTACCGTGAATATTCTATGTAGCCATTTTGCTCCGGTTTTTCCGCACGCTTTAATTGCCTCGTTCGTTATACCGTCTATAACTGCTGATTTATTATTTGGGTTCATCTTGATAACTCTCTCAACTTCTTGAATTAGAATGCAAGGTTCTTCTTGTTCTTCCTTATAGGTGGAGTAGTATTCTTTACTTTGTGTATTTGTTGGATTGAGTAGTTCGTAGAAGTATTCCTTCCATCTTTCCTTCTTTCTGATAGCGTTAAATAACGGTGTTCCGTTTTTATCATTAATAATGTTGGTAGGGTTAAAACTTTCGTCCCTTATTCTCATAGAATGTACACTTTTGTAAAAGTCTCTAGGTCTTTCCCTTGAAATTTTCACAAGTTGTTCGCCATATTTCTGCCATGAGTCCTCTTTTGCCACTTTGATTATTTGTTTAGTAGATTTTCTAGCACTTTTGTAGTTAGTATAGTCTTCTACTGTCTTTGTTTGTAGCCATTTTTTGAACAGTTGTTTTTTTTGTCTTTATAGATTTTTTTATATCTTCATTCCACCATGGTGTTCTTTTCTTAAATCTTCGTCTTTGTTGTTGTTTCCCACATGTTGAATTCAATGTTTTTAGAATGGATTTTTTGAAAATGTTCCATTCTGTATCTATGTTATCTGTTTGTGCTGGTAATGTTTCATACATACTAGACATCTTGGTGCACACCTCTTTCTTGATTGTATCGTCCTCTAGTTTTTTTAAGTTGGTCACGTATACTCGTTTTTGTATGTGTTGTTTCTTATTTGGAACATACCTCAGCTGAGATAGCACCACAGGCCGGTGGTCAGTGTCCATACTGATGTTTGGATAGACTCTTGCATCTGTCACTTTGTTTTTATGTTTTTGTCTAACAAGTATATAGTCAATTTGCGATGACTGATCTAAGTTATTCCATCTGTACCATGTCTGCATATGTGATTTACGATGTTTGAAGAATGTGTTTGTGATAATCAAGTTTTGTTCATAGCACAAGTTAACCAGTTCTTCGCCATTACTGTTCCTTGTTTTTGTTGTATCACTGAAATTGCCCATGCAAATCTCTTGTTCTTACTTTTTCCCTACTCTCCCGTTAAAATCCCCCATGACAACTAACTCGTCTCTTTCGTTGACTCTATTGAGTGTGTCTGACAGCTGTTCAAAGAATTCCCGTCTCTCTTCATCATTGTTGTCGTCGTTGCACGGAGCGTAGACCTGTATGTAAGTTGTAGGTAGGCCGTTTTCGACAACTTGTATGCGTATTAGTCTTTCTGATATGTATTCTGTTTCATTTATATATTTAGCTTTTTCTGGGTGAATTATAACTCCGACGCCGTGAGTCGCCTTTTTATTCTTGTCTACTCCGCTGTATATTAATACGTAATTTTCATGTATTAATTTTGTACTTTGTCCTTTTCTTCTCAAGTCCGAAATCCTCAGTATTTCTATTTTGTATTTCTGCATAAATTCTACCAACTCCGTCTCCTTATCCCCTAGTCCGCTAACATTTAACGTCGCTGTTTTCGTATTCCTGCGTGACCTCTTTGTGTTTACTGTGTTTAATGGCGGGCTGGTTGTCAAGCCCTTCGTCCTCCGATCTTTGATGGACTTTTTCATACTCCTGATCGTATCTGCGGTGATCCAGAGGTTAAGGGTTTAAACCCACAGTTTCACTTAAAAAAAGGTTTTGGCTCCCTGGTCGATCTAGCCTAAGAGCCCTAGAAAGTGATAGTGACCAATAGTATGTGGACCAATGCCTGACCGCCTATACAAACATGTGTCTAGCATCACACACCTGATGCGATACAACTACTTCGATGAGGAAAAGAGTAGTCTGTGAATTGAGGGGGGGGGGGGGGGGCACACTCTCTACTGAGAGAGCTTTAAGTCACAGTAACTGCCTTACGCACTCAAAGTAGCAGCAGCAGTAGTAGATGTGGTTGGGCGGTTTCACCGTAGTGCTCTCATGCGAGGACTGCTGGTAAGGTTATGGCGTTCTTCTGTCGGGGAGCGAAATTATACATCCAAACCTGACCAGTCCGTGGCGACAGCACTAGCCATGCGGCGCCAAATCTTCTGGCTCACGACTCCCTGTCCACTCCGATGGTAAAACAGATAACAGTGACATTATTTTAGCTATTGTGGTAGTGGTTGTGGTAGTAGTTGTACTGGTACTTAAAGGGTGATGTTGTAAATATTACACTAGCCCCATTTACTACCTATTACAATTCCTGCTCCCCATTTTAGTCCGGATGGACAGGGATGTCAATGTCAGTTACAAAAAAAAAAATTACGCCAGGTGATGATTTTCAAATCCTTCGAAGAGGGAGAGAGCAGTAGTCGGTGGTAACTATATTAGACACGTGCGATTTCTATTTTCTTTCTTTTCCATTTATCCAAACTATGCCACAGCAACGCGTGGCCGGGTACAGCTGGTAATATCCATAGATATCAGGGCATAGATTGTAGCCAACCTTTACTGCGGAAAAGGCAAAAAAATAAAATTAACAAAATAACAAAACAAATGTAAAAAAAATTAATAAAGCAAGCTTACGTTTGTTGCACCGAGAACCGAACCACATTGGCTTACATCTGCAGGTGGACACACCGTTAAGAGTGGCCTCACAGATACCATGGGCTCCACATTTTGGCGCCAGGCGACCTTTTTCACAGAGGCTGTCCTCTGGGGGGCATCCATTCTGTCCTGTATTCAGTCCAGGCATCGGCTTGAAGTGTAGGTCATACAGCTGAGAACATAATAATACTGAGTCATAGTCTGTGGGAAACCGGACTTTGTCCAAAAATGACCCTGGCTCCCAAGTCGACCCAGCCTTGAGTGAGTACCGGGTGCAGTCCCATAAAAGTTGCCGGCGTGATGCTGACCACATCACTATCTTGTGCCGACTGGTCTATAAAAAATAGGTCTAGCCCTATATGCCTAAAGGCATGGAGAAGGGTTTTTTACTTACTTTTTAGTCTGTGCCCTAGGTTTTTTTTAAACAGTTTCAAAATTTCAACATAAGGCAATCAAGTCCACTGCAGGCGATTTAGCTACAAACTGCTTTGCATTGATTTAGATAAAGAAATATCCTGGTGTGGGTTTTAGGGTCACACACTGAGGAGAAAACAGACCCCCCCCCCCCCCCCCCCCCCCCATTTAATAAAAGTAAAAAGTGACTAATTTGAGGTTTACTGAAAGTGTATAGGTTGGGACAAAAGGTGCAGAAATCGCAGCCTATCTGTAAACCCCAACACAACATGGCTGCCACCCTTTCAACTGTGAAAGTAGAGGAAGACAATGGTATTAGGCATTTAGAAAGCAATGGCAAACTACTGAATGTAAAACTGTCTAGCAAAACCACACACAGCCAACAAATGCTTGGTTTGCTTTGTGAGGTCCTGTAAAGGATATGCAACTAACTGACCACTGCATTTTTTTTTCTTCTTCTTAGCATTCAGCAGCTGTAAACTCCTGTAAACAGTTCTGGTTGTTTGTCCACTACTGGACTTTGGTCTTGATCCAGAACTTGAGTTTTGTGTGTACATCCATTTTACAGATATGACATTTGTATGCACGGACTGTTGGTTCCTTTCCACTCAAGCAAATGTACCGTGACTTTAAAGGAAAGACCCTTAATTCATCACCTTCTATGACATGCTTGTGGGGGGAGGGGTTGGCAATGTTGTCCAAACTTTAGCTCTGGGACCTGCACCAGTAAGACAGTATTATGTTTGAGAGGTCTCAATGGCGCTGATCTGGGTCTATAGTTGGTGTGGTGACTTTAGCCAAACGTCTGAGGGCAAATTGAAAACTTTCAGAGGATCTTTTTCACTTCACTAGGGTACCTCACATGGCTCGGCCTTTCTCCGCGGAACAGCTAGTCACCTGCCAACAACACCCCGCAAAGCAAAATCTCTATAGATCCAGCACCAATCTCAAGAATATCTGCCAAAAGAAAACCTGTAAACTAAACATGTCCACTGAAACCCATGAGCTTCAGAGCTCAAAGCAAACGGTATGACCATTTCGCCACGGAGACCATATGTTAGGGCTGAACAAGATGAATGAGGTTAAGGTGTATGTAAACAGTTACGCTATTTCTCAACTCAGGCAGCAATCGACTCTGCTAAGAACAGTGTTCTTAACAGAACCTCAAGCAAGACTTGCCAAACATCCATGTCATCCACCAAGGATAAATGGATATCACAGGTCTAAACTGCTCGGACAGAGGGTCTGGACAAAGAAGCTGTAGAAAGATCATCGCTTGGGACAGGGAAGCTACAAAATTAGCAGAAGGCTGTAGAAAAACAAAATGACCATTAGAAAGCATTGATTGGGGAGGATCAAGGAAATAACTGAGGAGAAATGATCACCCAGCATTATTCTATGGGACAGGAACATTGAGAGTAACTAAAACAAAACATCCATTAACTGGTGCCTACATAGAATACAGGAAATTAAATCTCATGACCGAATCACTTTTGCCGAGCTCTGGTAGAGAACTTGAAGAAAAAAAAAAATCAAGAGGTGAAGAAAAGATGGTGTGAGATAGGGATACACACTAAGAAAACCTGATAACAATATAACTAGAATGTCTTTGCACTGGAACTCACAAGGTCAGAACAATAAATGAGGGCCGAAAAACACACAGTGATGGTATGAGTGGAAAGTATGTGGAAAACAAGGAGTGAGCTGCACATGACAGCAAAGGATCACATGACTTAGTATGTCTGAGGGCCTATGCTCCACAGGGGAATAAAGGGCAGAAGAGACAATGACTATGACCAGCAAGCTTACCTTTTTGTTGTGCACCAAGTTGCGTATACAACCAGTGAAGCCAACATAACTGCGACCACCCAGGTGGCTGAGCCGGGACGAGGTCAGGATGCCACCCAGATGCAGGTGTGTGTTCACGTTGAGGAAGATGTTTTCTCCTGGGGTCTCCTTCTGGGTGCGACATGCGCGGTCATCGGTCACAAAATGGTTCTGGTCCATGGCATCTGTGCACTTGTCCACCACCATCCCAACAACCTTCAGGGGTCGCAAATGCAAATCAGATTATGTTAACGTGCTTTCATTATTCAAAGGAAATATCTCAATCCCGTACCTGATATCTTCCTCTGCTTCTACATTTGACCTTAAAGGGATAGTTGGTACGTTGGGTTATGGGTTACAGTTAAGCTGTGATATCTGCCCAACACATGCGACTTTCCTAATCAGTTACTTTTCATGACATGCTTCAAAAGGGAGCAGTGGGGACACCCTCCCCCCCCCCCCCCCCCCCCCCCCCCCACAAATGGGGTCCCAGAACCCAGACGGGTAGCCCTGCTTTCTCTCAAACAGAATTCTTTTTTCATCTCATCCTCTGACACTCTCTAACTCAACTGCAGTTTGACCTCCTTATTCTCCCTCCCCTAATGACTCAATGACTTTTACTCCTTTCAAGTCTCACTCATCAAATCAATTCTCTCATATTCAAATCTTCATCTGTCACTCAGACACCTCCACACTGTTGCCATAGCCATTCTCTTTAACTATGACCCACAACAGTCTTGGGCACTCTCTCATATTTGACCTCACTTACAATCATTTTCTCTCTAGAAAACAACAAATATCCAAGCCTGAAAGTGGTTTACGTCAGGTTAGAGGACCAACTGCTAAACTGCTCCCCAACATGTTGGCAATGCTAATGACAACTATGTGTCCTACATTTCCTCTAAAACCACCATATCACAATCAATCTTCACAATGAGGGTTGGCTGCAGTCAATCTCCAGCATGCTGTCTTTTATAAACACTCTCTGAGACTGCTGTCTGTCCATCTCTTGATATTATCCTCCAACTTGTATCACTGTCTACCTTTTGTTCTCGACCTCCCCTCTCAAAAGAAAATTATTCTTTTAATGTGGCCAAAATACTTCAATTATCTTTTTTTATTTCTTACATGAATTTCCTTTTTTTTTTTTTTTTTTGCAGTCTCCCCAAAACTCAATTTTGTTTCTATGAATAGCCTTTTTCTGTATATCCACATTTCAAGAGACCCAATTTGATTTTGTAGTTGTCTGTTCATTGTCCAAGTTTCTGCACCATTACACTGGGGTTGAGTATACATAACATTTGACAACTGCATATTACACTTAGGTGACATATACAACAATGTGATGCCAACAACCCACACCTCTACAACCAAGTGTCTCAGTCTCACCTTGCCACTGCAGTTAATGTCCATGTAATGCCCCACACACCCACAACCAAGTGTCTCAGTCTCACTTTGCCACTGCGGTTAATGTCGATGTGATGCCCCACGCCCCCACAACCAAGTGTCTCAGTCTCACCTTGCCACTGCCATTAATGTCGATGTGATGCCCCACACTTCTACAACCAAGTGACTCAGTCTCACCTTGCCGCTGCGGTTAATGTCGATGTGATGCCCCACACACCCACAACAAAGTGTCTCAGTCTCACCTTGCCACTGCGGTTAATGTCGATGTGATGCCACCGACCGTCATTGAGCTTCTGTAGCAGCTGGTTGCCATGGTTATCTTTCCCATCAAGAGCCAGAGTTGTGGCCCCTGTTCCATGATCTATAATCAGCACTGGGTAGCCTCCCCTCAATTCAAGGAAAATGAAATCTTGAGGACTCTGCAATTAAAAACAGCAACAATATCATACCATGCTGCCACCTTTCTGGGATCTATGCATTTTCAATTATGCCACTCTACAACTACATAAATGTCATTCCACGGATAAGAGCACGAGGCTCTCATGTGAGAGACCCAAGTTCCAATTCTCAGTAAGTTACATTACATTGGTTTTTCTGCTGGGAGTTTTTAAAAAAAATATCATCCGAACAAGTCAGACCTGTCAAATGGATGGGCATGCAAAACTGAGGTTCTGGAACAAGACTAAAGTCCAGAAGGTAATGAGCCAAGTCCAGAAGGTAATGAACAAAATCCAGAAGGTAATGAACCAAGTCCAGAAGGTAATGAACAAAATCCAGAAGGTAATGAACAAAATCCAGAAGGTAATGAACCAAGTCCAGAAGGTAATGAACCAAGTCCAGAAGGTAATGAACCAAGTCCAGAAGGTAATGAACAAAGTCCAGAAGGTAATGAACAAAGTCCAGAAGGTAATGAACCAAGTCCAGATGGTAATGAACCAAGTCCAGATGGTAATGAACCAAGTCCAGAAGGTAATGAACCAAGTCTAGAAGGTAATGAGCCAAGTCTAGAAGGTAATGAACCAAGTCCAGAAGGTAATGAACCAAGTCCAGAAGGTAATGAACCAAGTTTAGAAGGTAATGAGCCAAGTTTAGAAGGTAATGAACAAAGTCCAGAAGGTAATGAACCAAGTTTAGAAGGTAATGAGCCAAGTTTAGAAGGTAATGAACAAAGTCCAGAAGGTAATGAACAAAGTCCAGAAGGTAATGAACCAAGTCCAGAAGGTAATGAACCAAGTCCAGATGGTAATGAACCAACAGAGCCTTTAGCCGGAGTTTACGGCTGGTGAATGGGAAGAAGAGGAGGAGGAGAAAAGTTCCCTCACAAACACATTAACTCTTGGACTCTATCAACCTCCTACAATATCCTCTCCCCATCAAAATGAAAGCAACAACATACCTCCAATGGATCGAACTCCCCAAGGGGACCGTTGTAGAGAAGAACTCCATCCTCCTGCTTGGTCATGAACTCTATGCTGGTCTGAGAGTTCTCACATTGCTGCAGGGATCGGTACATGGCCACACTGTTGCCATCAAAGTGATGCCGTCGCTGCTGACAACGGGGCCCATCAAATTCATCAGAGCATGCACATCTGCCACAGAGAAGAGAAGAAATTCTGGAGAATCAATCCACTTGTTCAGCTCGTCTCCAAGATGGGAGACAGAAGAGAATGTCATAATGTATTACAAGATGTACAATATAACCATCTTTTACAAACAAGTGTCTAAGGAGAATCCTGCACATTTCTGGCCAAACAAGATCGTGAATGGAAAAATTGAGCGGGAAAGCAATATGTTAATTACTGGCAAACATTAATCAAGGAAGAAGATGCAGACGGCTATTAAAATGCTCAGTGGAAGTCATCATCATCATCACCAAAAGGCCAAAAAATACATCTTCAAACCTGAAGACAATGTTAGTGTACTTCTATGACAGCAATAGAGTTGTTCACATAGAAATTATTACAGAGGGACAGATTGTCACAGCCACAGTTTATTAAAGTATTTTGAAACATCTATAGAAAATGATTCTCCGAGAATTCAACACCTGGCAGTTTTTTCCCTTTTTTTGACCATGCACCGGCTCACCGGGCGGTAGCTGCACATAAATTTTTGGCTAAAAAACAAGTGCATGGTCTCCACCATCAACCCTATTCCCCAGATTTGTCTCCCTGTGATTACTTTTTATTCCCAAAATTAAAGTTACCATTGAAAGGACACTTCTTTGACGACACTGATGACACCCATGGCCGTAACTTCCACTTTAGGGGCCATAACATTAGATGAACTACACAGGTTTGTTCTAGTGTTTATTAGATCGTGCCACTTGCTGTATCAATGTAAAAGGGCCTTGTTTTGAATAAAAATACAGGTTATTTCTTCAACTGTTGATTATTCAAATTTGCATAGAATTAGTCTCATCACTTAACTGTCCGACCTTGTATTGCACCTTTGTTGAAAACCACAACACACTGTGACAACTTTTAATGGCAAAGGTAGAGCTACTGCCTGAGACAAGAGGAAGTCAAGCCCAAGGAGGGATGCAAGGTGAGTTGCCCCTTGTTTAGTACATCATGGGTTACCATAATACAGAGATGGTTTGGGTAGTAAATGTCTGGCAGAGAACGAGTTATAACAGCGGCAGACAAAGCAGTTAAAACAATCATGTCTAACATGAAAAATGTATCAAGTGAAGAAGATAACTTACGACACAGTGCCCCAGTTGTCTACGTTGCAGGTGCCACCATTGTAGCAGTAGTCTCCCGTACACTCCTCGTGTTGGCTGAAGATGTTAGCCTCGCAGCCCTCTGTGGCAACCACGTAAGCCTCCACCCCCACAAAGCTAGTGCCGTTAGCGCTGACGGTCACGGGGCTTCCTGTCACCTCCAACCGGTTGTAGCAGCCACCTTCGAAAACCTCGTCTTGGCACTCGTCGATCGGCAGAGGCATGATTTTAATTCCCAGATTTCCAAACTGGAGATAAAATATATCAAAAGTTGATACAATCTCAAGTCAAATACAGTTTATAGCACTAAATATGCAACTATGAAAGAAGTTACAAATAATTAAGATAGATATATATGTCAAGTGTCTTGCAGAAATGCTGTGTTGTATTTGCCGAAATGCTGTCCTGTCTTTGTAGAAATGCTGTTATCTGTCTTCGCAGAAATGCTGTCATGTCTTTGTAGAAACACTGTTATCTATGTAGAAATGCTGTTATCAGTTTTTGTAGAAACGCTGTTATCTATGTAGAAATGCTGTTATCCGTTTTTGTAGAAACGCTGTTATCTATGTAGAAATGCTGTTATCCGTTTTTGTAGAAACGCTGTTATCTGTCTATGTAGAAATGCTGTTATCCGTTTTTGTAGAAACGCTGTTATCTGTCTATGTAGAAATGCTGTTATCTGTCTATGTAGAAACGCTGTTATCTGTCTATGTAGAATCGCTGTTATCTGTCTTTGTAGAAATGCTGTTATGTCTTTGCAGAAATGCTGTTATCTGTCTTTGCAGAAATGCTGTTATCTGTCTTTGTAGAAATGCTGTTATCTGTCTATGTAGAAATGCTGTTATATGTCTATGTAGAAACGCTGTTATCTGTCTGTGTAGAAACGCTGTCCTGTCTTTTTAGAAACGCTGTTATCTGTCTATGTAGAAATGCTGTTATCTGTCTTTGCAGAAATGCTGTTATCCCTCTTTGTTGAAACGCTTTTATCTATCTTTACAGAAATGCTGTTATATTTCTGTGAAGAAAGCTTTGACCTGGTTTTGAATTAAAAGGATTAAATAGATGATAACACAGAAAACTCACCTCTTCCATGTTCAAAATAACAGCACTGTCAACTTGAGCAGACGACATGTACGGGGATGCATGGGCAGCATATCGGATCTCTAAATAGTCCTTTCTGTCCAGCAACGTGACAATCTCCACGTTATTGATGCTTGTGTAACCGAGTTTACGGGACAGCAACAGGCGGAACTGTGTGTACAAGCTGTCTGTTCTTTTCCCTGTGCGAGGATCTTTGGGTTCCATGATGAACCTCTCGGCAGTCATACCTAGTGTGTCAACAGAGAATGGATACATTTCAGAATGTGAAGCAGGCAGGGATGTCAAAACAATTTTTCTTTTCTAATTAGCAAGTATCTCACATGGCTGCAATTGTTGTCCAAACAGCAACTGAACAGCCTGCTGCAGATTCTAGACCCCTACAATGTTCCATAGAGGCAACGTACAATTTCCAGTGCTCCAACACCACACAGACAGTAGGTACAATTTCCAGTGCTCCAACACCACACAGACAGTAGGTACATTTTCCAGTGCTCCAACACCACACAGACAGTACGTACATTTTCCAGTGCTCCAACACCACACAGACAGCAGGTACATTTTCCAGTGCTCCAACACGACACAGACAGTAGGTACATTTTCCAGTGCTCCAACACCACACAGACAGTACGTACATTTTCAAGTGCTCCAACACCACACAGACAATAGGTACATTTTCCGGTGCTCCAACACCACACAGACAGTACGTACATTTTCCAGTGCTCCAACACCACACAGACAGTAGGTACATTTTCCAGTGCTCCAACACCACACAGTAGGTACATTTTCCAGTGCTCCAACACCACACAGACAGTAGGTACATTTTCAAGTGCTCCAACACCATACAGACAGTACGTACATTTTCCAGTGCTCCAACACCATACAGACAGTAGGTACATTTTCCAGTGCTCCAACACCACACAGACAGTAGGTATACATTTTCCAGTGCTCCAACACCACAAAGAAAGTAGGTACATTTTCCAACCCCACAGACAATAGGAACATTTTCCAGTGCTCCAACACCACACACGTTAAGCATTTTCCACTGCTCTAATACCACACACAATGTTTACTTTGCAGTGCTCCAACACACAAACATAGCAAGCACGTGCTACCGTGGTTCAACACTACACACACAAAAAGTATTCTCTGAGGTCCAACACCACACCTTACACACAAAAAGTATTCTCTGAGGTCTAACACCACACCTTACACACTAAAGTATTCTCTGAGGTCCAACACCACACCTTACACACAAAAAGTATTCTCTGAGGTCCAACACCACACCTTACACACAAAAAGTATTCTCTGAGGTCCAACACCCCACCTTACACACAAAAAGTATTCTCTGAGGTCCAACACCACACCTTACACACACAAAGTATTCTCTGAGGTCCAACACCACCCCTTACACACAAAAAGTATTCTCTGAGGTCTAACACCACACCTTACACACTAAAGTATTCTCTGAGGTTCAACACCACATCTTACACACAAAAAGTATTCTTTGAGGTCAAAAATCACACCATACACAAAAAGTATACTTTGAGGTCAAACATCACACCATACACACAAAAAGTATTCTCTGAGGTCCAACACCACACCTTACACACAAAAAGTATTCTCTGAGGTCCAACACCACACCTTACACACAAAAAGTATTCTCTGAGGTCCAACACCATACCTTACACACAAAAAGTATTCTCTGAGGTCCAACACCACACCATACACACAAAAAGTATACTTTGAGGTCAAACATCACACCATACACACAAAAAGCATACTTTGAGGTCCAACATCACACAACAAGAAACTATACTTAGCAGTGGCTCAACACTACACACAAAACACATAGAGTACACTCAGCAGTGGCTCAACACCACACACACACACATAAAACACAAAGAGTACGCTCAACAGTGGCTCAACACCACACACAAAACACAAAGAGTACACTCAGCAGTGGCTCAACACTACACACAAAACACAAAGAGTACACTCAGCAGTGGCTCAACACCACACACACACATAAAACACAAAGAGTACACTCAACAGTGGCTCAACACCACACACAAAACACAAAGAGTACACTCAGCAGTGGCTCAACACCACACACAAAACACAAAGAGTACACTCAGCAGTGGCTCAACACCACACACAAAACACAAAGAGTACACTCAGCAGTGGCTCAACACTACACACAAAAAACACAAAGAGTACACCCAGCAGTGGCTCAACACCACACACAAGACACAAAGAGTACACTCAGCAGTGGCTCAACACCACACACAAGACACAAAGAGTACACCCAGCAGTGGCTCAACACCACACACAAAACACAAAGAGTACACCCAGCAGTGGCTCAACACTACACACAAAACACAAAGAGTACACCCAGCAGTGGCCAACACTACACACAAGACACAGAGAGTACACCCAGCAGTGGCTCAACACTACACACAAAACACAAAGAGTACACCCAGCAGTGGCCCAACACCACACAAAACACAAAGAGTACACTCAGACTTGGATCAACACCACACACATAAAACACAAAGAGTACACTCAGCAGTGGCTCAACACCACACACAAGACACAAAGAGTACACCCAGCAGTGGCTCAACACTACACACACAACACACAGCAGTGGGCTCAACACACACACAAAACACAAAGAGTACACCCAGCAGTGGCTCACACCACACACAAAACACACAGAGACACAAAGTGTTTACACACCACACAAAGCAGTGCACTCCAACAACACACACACATAAACACAAAGAGTACACCTAGCAGTGGCTCAACACACACACAAAGACACACACAAAGAGTATTCCAGCAGTGGCTCAAACACACACACAACACACTTACACACAAAGCAGTGGCTCAATTCTCTGAGGTCCAACACAACACACACACTAACACACAAAAGTATTCTCTGAGTGGTCCAACACCACACCTTACACACAAAAAGTATTCTCTGAGGTCCAACACACACCATACACACACAAAGTATACTTTGAGGTCAAACATCACACCATACACACAAAAAGCATACTTTGAGGTCAACATCACACATACACACAAAAAGAAACTATCAACACCACACATACACACTTAGCTTACACAGCAACAAAAGTGGCTCAAACAACAACACTACACACAAAACACATAGAGTACACTCAGCAAGTGGCTCAGCAGTGGCTCACACACACACACACATAAACACAAAGAGTACACTCAACAGTGGCTCAACACCACACACAAAACACAAAGAGTACACCCAGCAGTGGCTCAACACACCACACACAAAACACAAAGAGTACACACAACACACAACAGTGTGCTCAACACCACACACAAAACACAAAGAGTACACCCACCAGTGGCTCAACACCACACACAAAACACAAAGAGTACACTCAACAGTGGCTCAACACCACACACAAAACACAAAGAGTACACCCAGCAGTGGCTCAACACCACACACAAAACACAAAGAGTACACACAGCAGTGGCTCAACAGTGGCTCAACACCACACACAAAAACACACAAGAGTACACCCAACAGTGGCTCAACACCACACACAAAACACAAAGAGTACACTCAACAGTGGCTCAACACTACACACAAAACACAAAGAGTACACTCAACAGTGGCTCAACACCACACACAAAACACAAAGAGTACACTCAGCAGTGGCTCAACACCACACACAAAACACAAAGAGTACACTCAGCAGTAGCTCAACACCACACAAAAAAACACAAAGAGTACACCCAGCAGTGGCTCAACACCACACACAAGACACAAAGAGTACACTCAGACTTGGCTCAACACCACACACAGAACAGAGTACACCCAGCAGTGGCTCAACACCACACACAAAACACAAAAAGTACACTCAGCAGTGGCTCAACACCACACAAAAAAACACAAAGAGTACACCCAGCAGTGGCTCAACATCACACACAAGACACAGAGAGTACACCCAGCACAGAGTACACACAAACAGGCTCAACACCACACAACACCACACACAAAACACAAAAAGTACACTCAGCAGTGGCTCAACACCACACACAAAACACAAAGAGTACACTCAGCAGTGGCTCAACACCACACACAAAACACAAAGAGTACACTCAGCAGTGGCTCAACACCACACACAAAACACAAAGAGTACACCCAGCAGTGGCTCAACAGCTCAACACAACACAACACACACAAAGAGTACACTCAGAGTGGCTCAACACACACACACATAAGTACACAAAGAGTACACTCAGCAGTGGCTCAACAGTGGCTCACACACACAAGACACAAAGAGTACACTCAGCAGTGGCTCAAACACACACACACAAGTACACTCACACAAAGACACACACAAAAGTACAGCAGTGGCTCAACATCACACACACACAAAACACAAAGAGTACACCCAGCAGTGGCTCAACACCACACACAAGACACAAAGAGTACACCCAGCAGTGGCTCAAGACCACCACCACACACACAAACACAAAGAGTACACACCAGCAGTGAGTACACTCAACATCACACACACACAAGACACAAAGAGTACACCCAGCAGTGGCTCAACATCACACACAAGACACAAAGAGTACACCCAGCAGTGGCTCAACATCACACACAAGACACAAAGAGTACACCCAGCAGTGGCTCAACATCACACACAAGACACAAAGAGTACACCCAGCAGAGTACACCCAGCAGTGGCTCAAGACCACAAACACACACAAAACACAAAGAGTACACCCAGCAGTGGCTCAACACACACACACAACACCACACACAAAGAGTACACCCAGCAGTGGCTCAACACCACACACAAGACACAAAGAGTACACCCAGCAGTGGCTCAACATCACACACAAGACACAAAGAGTACACCCAGCAGTGGCTCAACATCACACACAAGACACAAAGAGTACACCCAGCAATGGCTCAACACCACACACAAAACACAAAGAGTACACCCAACAGTGGCTCAACATCACACACAAGACACAAAGAGTACACCCAGCAATGGCTCAACACCACACACAAAACACAAAGAGTACACCCAGCAGTGGCTCAACATCACACACAAGACACAAAGAGTACACCCAGCAGTGGCTCAACACCACACACAAAACACAAAGAGTACACCCAACAGTGGCTCAACACCACACACAAAACACAAAGAGTACACCCAACAGTGGCTCAACACCACACACAAAACACAAAGAGTACACCCAACAGTGGCTCAACACCACACACAAAACACAAAGAGTACACCCAACAGTGGCTCAACACCACACACAAAACACAAAGAGTACACCCAGCAATGGCTCAAGACCACCACCACACACAAAACACAGAGAGTACACCCAGCAGTGGCTCAACACCACACACAAGACACAAAGAGTACACCCAGCAATGGCTCAAGACCACCACCACACACAAAACACAGAGTACACCCAGCAATGGCTCAAGACCACCACCACACACAAAACACAGAGAGTACACCCAGCAATGGCTCAACACCACACACAAAACACAAAGAGTACACCCAGCAATGGCTCAAGACCACCACCACACACAAAACACAAAGAGTACACCCAGCAGTGGCTCAACACCACCACCACACACAAAACACAAAGAGTACACTCAGCAGTGGCCCAACACCACACACAAGACAAACCTTGGAGCCGGACTGCTCCAGAATTTAGCACAGCCTCTTCAGGCAGATCCTTGACCACCACAGACACAGTGCTGGTGACAGTTTTCTGGAACTGGCGATCAAAGACATCCACCGTAAACTGGTAGGGCTCCTCACCAAAGTTGGCTTTGACTCCTTTCTTCATGGTAATGTCTCCAGTGGACTCATCCACCCTGAAAGTGGCAAACCACTGAATGGTTAGTTTTACAGAGCAATAGAGAAAAGGGGTGGGGGGAGGGTGTGGCTAAAGAGAGAGAGACAGACAGACAGAGAGAATGTAGAAATGGAGAATGCAGAGGCATGATAGCAGGAAGAGATAAGGTGAGTGCAGGGAGAGAAAGAGATATAAGAGAGAGAAAATGTGGAGACAGGAAGAGTGCAGAGAAACAGGCGAGCAGAAAAAAATTAGGAGGGCGTAGATCAGAAAAATTCAACTAAGTTTACGCGGGGCCAAAACGATAAAAATTGGGGCCATCACGGGCCAAAGCCCTAATGCAGAAAGGGTTTTAACAAAACTGTAATTTAATTTTGGCAAAGATCTATGGGCTACTTGCTAGGCCTCTGTGGACCACTTGCTAGGCCTCTGTGGGCCACTTGCTAGGTCTCTATGGGCCACTTGCTAGGCCTTTATGGGCCACTTGCTAGGCCTCTGTGGGCCACTTGGTAGGCCTCTGTGGGCCACTTGCCAGGTCTCTGTGGGCCACTAGCCAGGTCTCTGTGGGCCACTTGGTAGGCCTCTGTGGGCCACTTGCTAGGCCTCTGTGGGCCACTTCCTAGGCCTCTGTGGGCCTATAGCTGAAAAACCCTGGTGTAAACAGAAAAAGAGAATGTGGAGAGAGAGATGGGTGGGAGGTACAGACATAACATGAGACAGGAGAGAAAAATAGAACTGGAGAGGGGAAACGGTCAGAAAGAGAGATAAGAGACAGAGGGTCAGCACAGATAGACATAGTGTATGAAAACAAAAGAGAGAAAGGGGTGAAAATGAGCTGACTTACATAAAGAAGTTTTTCATGCTGGCTGGTGAAGCAAAGGTGAAGGTCTTGTCTGACAGGTCCCAGTCATCAAGATCTTCCACAAACACACGACCTACTACCAAAGGCCCAAACAAACCTGCACAGACACACAGCAAAGGATGTTAGCAATGAAACAGTTCTAGTAAAAGTAATTTTTAGATATCCTGTTCAACATGTTTGGGTCATAACTGGGATATACAATTGTATTTTCTCATAATGGATACATATGATTTTAAAAAAATACTTATTGTCTTTTTAATAAAAAGCATAGTTTATAACTGTTAATTTCTACAAATTACAAGATAACTGTTAAGCATAACAGATTATAGCATTACGATTGTTAAATATGAATTAAACCACACTGTTAAACATCATATGCTGACGTAGGCTTTCTAGTGACCACTATCATTGTCAATTTGTGTCGTATGCTGAGGTAGGCTTTCTAGCGACCACTGTCATTGTCCATTTGTGTCCAGACGCTAGTGTTATATTGCGCTATGAGGAGGCATGAGACTCACAGCCCATGGCGATGGCGAGCGTGACTAGCAAGACCCACCCGTGTCAAGAAAAGTCTTCCACAATGATGGCATGGGATTTCAGGACCATTGTTGTCAACATCTGTGTTTAATCCGTTTCTTTTTAGACGCTCAGCTCTCATCCTTTCTGCAATCATTTCTTCCTTCACTCTCATTCCCTTCCTGATATGCCCTTTCCGCACAACTCGGTCCATGGCATTTTGTTCCCATGAGTCCACCTCAATACCTGTATCATTCATGTCCCGCTTGCACACATCTTTATATCATAGTAGAGGTTGGCCTCGAAATTTTATTCCTGTCTTTAATTCACCATAAAGGATGTCCTTAGGGCACTATCATTGTCAATTTGTGTCGTATGCTAATGAGGGCTGCTTAGCAACAACTATCATAGACTATTTGTATCATATGCTGATTAAAGCTTTCTAGCTACAACCTACATTGTCCATTTTATATCATATGCTGATGAAGGCTTTCTATCCTTTACTGATACTAACACTTAACAACTCGACTGTTATAACTCTTTACAGAAGTAGGCTGCCATTTCTGAAAACTATTAAAGCCACTAAAATTGGCACACAGAAACTATCTTAGCCAATACATTTGGCACAAAGAAAGCACAGCACAGTTGGTTGAACGTGGTCAACCCTTGTTTTTCTGGAATGGAATGGTTGCGATATCTGCGCCCTGTGTCTCTACACTGTTGGCACGGACACTAAACATGACCCCAGGTACCATCTTGGTTTCATGCTGAACTCGTCAAGGTCAATGTTAATGAGAAGGGCTAAAGGTGCCAGACTCCATCAATGAGATAAGAAAGAATACACAAGACAGAATAGAATGAAGCAATCCACTATGGACCTGAGTGCGGGGTGACTGAAATGAGCAGACATAAAAGGGGACTTATTATTTCAGTACAGGCAGGTGTAGACATTACCAGTAGTTCAATTATATTTTGTTTAGGTTGAACAGGGTATCTGGTAACTGTCCTGTTGGTCTGGCGCTGAGACTGAGATTTTGTAATCTCATGATTGAAACCCTTGTGGGGGGAAAATACGGAACGAAGCCGTAAGGCATAGATATCACAGCCTAATTGAAAACCACAAGATGCCAATCACCTTTTAACTCTTTCGGTACCGAAGAGTTTGTTTTAAATACTTAAGGAGATAATTCTTCTTCTTCTTTTTCTTCACTTCCTCTTTTACCCCTGTGGGTGTCGAGGGAGATATAAGGTTCTGTCTCTAGCTCTTCTGGCTGCCTCGACCATAGGCACATCGTGCTTTTGTAGAGTTTCTCTGATGTTATCCTTCCATGTTGTTCTTGGTCTACCTCGTGCTCTACGTCCTTCTTCTCTTTCCATGTATGCTTTGTATGGTAAGGAGATAATTAAAAGTCGGCTGTGTATTATTTACAGAAGTTTGCAGAACCAACCCCAGGATTTTTGGGATGTTGTGGTTTTTTTTAAGGCAAATCTATGTCCAGTAGTTTGCCATTGCTTTCTGGACGGTTAGCTTCTTGATACCACTGTCAAAACCAACGCAAGGCGCAAGGCCAGCAGATGGGATCAAATCTGTCACCCAAGCATTATGAAGCGCATTAGCAAAGCCTAAGCCAAAGAGGCCGAAAAAGAGATAATACATACAGTTAAAAGAGCATGAGTATATTACTTTTAAAGAGACCACATGTACAATGCTGTATATTAGCATACCTAGCCGTTCAGTGTTTGATACACACTGATTATAGTTGACCTCACACTGTCAGTTGATTAGGACATGAGTAGTAACCCAAAAGTGCTCGGTTCTTCTAACTCATGTCTGAGTCCGAAGAAGCTCACCACAATGCACAAGCTCTGTGGTACCTCTCCGGAGAAAGTAGAAGAGTGAACCCAAAACCAGTGACAGATGGGAGTAAGACAATTACTGCGGACAAGAAGAAAGCTGAACATTTCAATCATTATTTTGCCTCTGTTAACAGAGCAGGCAAATGCACAGAATGGGACAGAATACAGCTATCTCAGTTGAAAAAACAGAGAGAGAGAGAGCTCCAACAGCCAACGACTCCTTTTTTGAAGATGAGTTAAGCATGGATGAATTAGATCAAGCCCTGAAGAAATTAAAACCTAGAAAATCCCCAGGTCCAGATAAGATTCACAACGAAATGCTGCTACATCTTGGCCGGCCTGGCAGAGAAGTAGTTCTCAGGTTAATTAATAAGACATGGAGATCAAGCAAACTTTCAAAGGCATGGAGGAATGCATGTATTGTCTGTCCCCATACTTAAAACCAAAAAGCCTCCAGACGACCCCAAAAAGCTATCGCCCGATATCAACATCATGCTTGGGCAAAGTTGCAGAAAGAATGATAAACAGGCTCTTGTATTGGTTCCTTGAGAGTTCTGGTGTTCTATCCATGCCATGAACAGGCAGGCTTCAGAACCAACAGCTGTACAGAAGACCAGCTGTTCAGACTGACACAAAGAATTCATGACGGATTCCAGAATAAGACACACACACTGGCCATTTTTGTCGACCTTCAGCAGGCCTATGACAGAGTATAGAGGAAAGGCCTCCTGATGAAGATGATGAGCATAGGAATACATGGCAGGCTGTATAACTGGGTTAAATATTTTCTGATAGATAAAACAATCCAGACTAAGATACACAACGTAGTCTTATTTAAAGAAGTCTTGGAGGAGGGCTTGCCACAAGGCTCATTATTGAGCTGTACACTGATTCTAATCTTTTATCAATGACTTGCCAGAACAAATCAAGGTCGAAAAAGCTTTGTACGCTGATGAACTAGCACATGGGCAGAGTCATGAAAATATAGAAAGTGGAGCATAAAGACTTAATGGAGACCTTAGATGACTGCACGAGTACTGCCAAAGATGGAAACTCAAGGTTAAATATACAAAGATGGTCTACACAATCTTTACCAAAAGCCATCAAGTAGCAAGGAAAAATATTAACCTAAGGTTAGACAAGCATCAAGTGATGAAGGAAGAGCATCCTACATACCTTGGAGTCACACTTGACCGGCAGCTGATCCTCAAGAATCATATTGAAAACATAAGGAATAAGGCATTCAGGCGGTTGCAGTTATTGAAGAGACTTGCAGGTACAGCTTGAGGATCAGACAAGGAAACTATGAGGGGCTTGTATCTCAGATATGTTCGCTCTGTGATAGAGTATAACAACTTGCTGCTTGCAACCTGCTCCAAGACAAACGTAGAGTTTCTTGACAGAGTACAAAATAATGCCCTTTGATTAATCAGTGGATCTATGCGGTCTACTCTAACTGCTGCATGTGAAATCCATACAAATGTGGAACCCCTTGGGTTGCGGAGAGAAAAAGCCACTTTAGAAATTTATTAAAGGTGCATTAGAAAGAATTGTAACCATCCTAAATGACACCTTATAGAAAATTGGGAATACAAACAAAGAATAAAGCACAAATTGGTTTTACACTGTGTACATGAAGTACAGGACAGATACCACCTCCCAGAAAGACGTGAGGGCAAGAAACTTATTACCACATGCTCGCTTTAAAGCTCCAGAAGTCCGGTTAAAATTGGTAGAGGAAGAAACTAAACAGTCCGATCCAATCACCTTTATGAACTCATCACTACAGACCATTGATTCTTACCCCGAAGAATGGATACATGTTTATACTGATGGATCTGCATTCAAAGCTACCATTAAAGCAGGTTACGGAATCTACATAGGTTATGATGGATCTACTGAAGAGATATTTGATGCATGCGGGGAATTCTGTTCAAATTATGAAGCTGAAATAATTGCACTGAAAACAGCAGTATACCACCTATAGACTGTAATGGATGTTTACCCTTCAAAGGTCCAAAATATTGTCATCTTCACAGATTCAATGTCTGCCCTACAAGCTCTGGAGGGCAGTGAACGCTGCAGAACTGACATAGCCAAGATAATCCTGGATGCTGATCAGCTTATTACCTCATACAACATCAGAATAGTGATGCAGTGGATTCCAGGCCACTCCAGCACACCAGGTAATGACAGAGCTGACAGACTGGCAAAGAAAGGAGCAACACAAGAACAACCACCTACAGTGACAATCCTACAGACAGCAAAAACGCTTATAAAAGCTATAAACAAAGAGACTTGGCTGAACAGATGGGCCATGGGAGATACTGGAAGAGAGGTTTATAGACACATGGCTAGCCCTGATCCTGACCATTCAACAAGAAGGGACCAGGCCACCATCTTCAGATTCAGAACACAACATGCTCCACTCAATGGACACCTAAACAGAATATAGCCACAACACTCCCCAGAGTGCCAGCTATGTAACTACCCCTACGAAACTGTTGACCATCATCTCTTTTGAGTGCCCAAAACTCATCGAGAATAGAAGATTGCTACTCCCGCCGAGACCAGACATGTGGAACACCTTGTGCGGAGGAAAAGAACAGCTTATGAAAACATGTAAATTCCACTACGTGGCATTGGGCCAAAGGGCAAAAGCTCATGCACCAGTGGATCAATAACAACAACAACAACTGCAGCACCGGCCAGGATCCTGAAATATTTTGGGTAGATTTTTAACTCAAAATTGTTAGGCTACTTTTTCCAATTTCCAACTGCCAAAGCATTTTTTACTTGACCAACAATGCACACGGGCGTCCGATCTCACTACCCAGAGACTAGGAAAATTACTAGAAGTCCCAGATGCAAAATCAGTACTTGAAGCACTCCAGTCTAAAAAACTACCAAAATTGCAAACACTGCTGACACAACTTAGCCTTCAGCAAAGAGTTGTAATGCAGTGGATACCATCATACTGTGGAGTGCCTGGAAATGAGAAAGCTGATCAACTGGCAGGAGAAGGTGCGACAAAAGTGCAGCCGGATGTACCAGTCACATACCAACAAAAGAAAAGAATCATTAAATCAATCAGGAAACCACCAGCCCCAGCACAAGACGACTATTTTATTATGGACAGATCAGAACAAGTCATTATCCTCTGCCTCAGAACAGGGCACAACCGATTACGTAACCACATGTACACAAAATTCAAGATATGCGTATCAGCCATGTGCACCTGTGGAAATGTGCCCCAGACAGCAGAGCATTACTCTAGGACTGCACCGAATTGGACACATTAAGGCAAACCTTTTGGCCAGAAAGAACAACAGTGGAACGTAAACTCCATGGACCACTGAATGAATTAACAACAATAGTGAAATTTATACAGGAGACAAAATTTGCTGATATAGACAACTTATTTCAGGCGAATGAAAGAAGAAGAAGAAGACTAGAAGTCCAAGTCCACATGAAAAAATCCCAGCCCTTGCCGGGGATTGAATCCAGAACCTCTAGCACTCGAGGCGGACACCATGCCTCGAGACCACGCAGCCCCCAGGACAGAGTCAATGAAAAATGCAGAAGACATATATACAAAACTGTTGCACACAGGACACAATCTCGCCCACACAATTACCTTTGTAGTTGTAGACAAAGACCTCCTGGTGGCCGGGATAGTGAGGGTTGTCGTTGACATCTCCAATGATGATGGTCAAAGTGTTAGTGCCAGTCTGTGCCCTGGAGCTGCCTGTGCCCCTCATGTCCCACATGACAATGGGCAGCTCAAAGAACTTCTGCCTCTCCCGGTCAAACATGGAGCTGGTGCTGATCAAGGCAGTGCCCCTGTCAGAGTCTCCAGCTGTATCAACACAGTTACCATTAGTCTGCTATGCTTCGACCAACATCAAGCATTTCATTTCCTAATAAAAAACGTCTAGAGCATAGGGAGGTGCAGCGGCAGTAATCAATAATTTTTTTCACAAATCTGCTCAAAATCAGTTTAAAACAGAAATACTGTTAAGGGAGCCAAAAAGAGTTCTGGATGCAGGTGTATTCAGAAGGCAAAGCTATTGGCAAGGCTGCGGTGCATTTCAATGTACACTTACATAAAAAACAGATACAGGAGCAAACTTTCTGGGTCAAGTTATTTGAGGGTAAAATTAACTAAACTTCCCATAAACATTGAGGATATCATGAAAATTTCATCTAGTTTCATTTATCGCATTAAAGACAACTGAACATTAAATGTGCACGTTCTGTTCCTCTTTTCCTAAGTATTCAAACCGCTTTAAGGGTTAGTGTGTCACAAAACTTTTATTTGCTTGACAAGGATGCTGCAGAGACAAAAGTTTGAAAACCCTGGTATAGAGAACAATACATTATACATAACCACCTGTGTTAACAGGTTCAGTCTGCTATGATGTAATGATGGGAAGCAGGACATAAATGATACAGATAATGAAGTGGACTTGTGGAAAAAGTGTCCAATAGGCCAGTGTTTCTCAACCTTTCTACACCCGAGGCCCACCTCAACAGGTTGAAATGTTTCGCGGCCCACCTGCCAGTTAACCAAATACAAAACACAAACATACACAGACAGCAGTTTATTTGTTAAATCCTTCTTCTTCACTTCCTCTTTTACTGCTTCTGGTCTCAAGAGAGATATGAGGTTCTGCTACCTGCTCTTCTGGCCGCCTCAACATCATGGTTCTATCAACAGATTGTGACATCACAGTTCTAGCTACAGATCAGATTGTGACATCATAGTTCTATCTATAGATCAGACTGTGACATCACAGTTCTATCTACAGATCAGACTGTGACATCACAGTTCTAGCTACAGATCAGATTGTGACATCATGGTGCTAGCTACAGATCAGATTGTGTCATCACAGTTCTAGCTACAGATCAGATTGTGACATCATTCTAGCTACAGATCAGATTGTGACATGATGGTTCTATCTACAGATAAGCTTGTGACATCATGGTGCTAGCTACAGATCAGACTGTGACATAATGGTGCTAGCTACAGATCAGATTGTGACATCACAGTTCTAGCTACAGATCAGACTGTGACATCACAGTTCTAGCTACAGATCAGACTGTGACATCATGGTGCTAGCTACAAATCAGATTGTGACATCACAGTTCTAGTTACAGATCAGACTGTGACATCATGGTGCTAGCTACAGATCAGATTGTGACATCACAGTTCTAGCTACAGATCAGACCGTGACATCACAGTTCTAGCTACAGATCAGATTGTGACATCATGATGCTAGCTACAGATCAGATTGTGACAACACAGTTCTAGCTACAGATCAGATTGTGAGATCATGGTACTAGCTACAGATCAGATTGTGACATCACAGTTCTAGCTACAGATCAGACTGTGACATCACAGTTCTAGCTACAGATCAGACTGTGACATCATGGTGCTAGCTACAGATCAGATTGTGACATCACAGTTCTAGCTCCAGATCAGACTGTGACATCACAGTTCTAGCTACAGATCAGACTGTGACATCACAGTTCTAGCTACAGATCAGACTGTGACATCATGGTGCTAGCTACAGATCTTTTTGTGACATCACAGTTCTAGTTACAGATCAGACTGTGACATCATGGTGCTAGCTACAGATCAGATTGTGACATCACAGTTCTAGCTACAGATCAGACCGTGACATCACAGTTCTAGCTACAGATCAGATTGTTTGAGTTACAGGTAGACGGAGACATCACCAACCTGGCAGGACAATGACAGACTATCCAAACAACGAATACACACACTTACCTTCATTGAAGGACAGGGAGAATTCATCACACGCTGGAGCTAGGCATGGACTGGGCAAAACAAACCCAAATGGAGGGCCATAGATTGCGGTATCCTTGTCGATGGCAAACACTTCGAGAACCTACAGAAATAGAAAATTCACTGGACATATTAACAGAAGAGTACCTATTGATCTGGGAGAGAGAAAAAAACTACGTCAGAGAAGCTACGGAAAGTACAGTGATTTGGACAAGTTTCTCTGGAAAAACTATTAAACAAATAAGGTGGTTCTGTGCCATATGATGGTAAATAGACACATGACAAGCTAGATGCGGTCAATGTTCTTTGGGAATAAGTGAACAGTACAGAGGCACAAACAGATCATTACAGTCTGGAGAGAGTGGTGAAAGACTAGGGAGATCTAGCCAGCACTCAAGACTCAGGCAGGCAGAGGCAACAGGCCATACAATCAGACTGCTACTGGTATCAGGAGAGTTAAAACTGCACTGGATATTGAAAATGTTGATGGACCCACTGACCCTTAACAAGCATGGCCTAAAAGGCAACTAATTAGGAATTAGCTGAAATCATTTGTGTTGAGCTGAAAGATATTGCAGCCTATCTGTAAACCACAATGTAAAAATTGCCCTCTAAAGGGGAACACCCAAGAAGAATTCAATGAAAGGTAGAATCCAGAAAGAGTAGCAGTGAAAGAAGGAATGAAATCAGTTAGAGGTTGAATCCAGAAAGAGAGGCAATGAATGTAGGAAAGAAATTAATTAGAGGTTGTATCCAGAAAGAGAGGCATTGAAAGCAGAAAAGAAATCAATTACAGGTAGTATCCAGAAAAAGAGGCAATGAATGTAGGAAAGAAATCAATTACAGGTTGCATCCAGAAAGAGAGTCAATGAATGTAGGAAAGAAATCAATTACAGGTTGATTCCAGAAAGAGAGGCAATGAATGTAGGAAAGAATTTAATATTACAGGTTGATTCCAGAAAGAGAGGCAATGAATGTAGGAAAGAATTTAATTACAGGTTGTATCCAGAATGGAGGCAATGATTACAGGAAAGAAATCAATTACAGGTTACATCCAGAAAGGGGAGGTAATGATTACAGGAAAGAAATCAATTACAGGTTACATCCAGAAAGACAAGCAATGAATGCAGGAAAGAAATCAATTGGAGGTCACATCCAGAAAGAGACGCAATGAATGCAGGAAAGAAATCAACTAAAAATGCAACAGTAATAATGAATGTCAGAGGGAAAAAAACAGCACAATGTATACCTTTATCGGGAAGGTGATGCCATTCTCCCCATCTCTCATGTTCTCATAAACCACTGGCCTGTAATCCTCCTTGAACACGGGGAAGTTGTCATTGACATCTGAGACAGTGACATCCAGGGAGGCAGTCCCTGTCAGCTTGGGATCCCCTGAAAAGACAAGACAAAAAGAATGTAACGTTTCTCCCTGCATGTCTTCTTCTTCTTCCTCCTCCTTCCTCTCCTGTCTGCAATGAATACACCTGGCTCTTATCTCTCGGTGCCTCTGAATTAATTATAGTGTGACACTTACTTGATCCTGGGACCTGGTCACCCAGTAAGTGAGCCAGTGGGAAAAATATCACTTAAAAATGTATGTAAATAAAGACACTTTCTTAAAAGGAAATTTTCCTGAATCCAATTTTTTTTTTATTAAAGTTAGTCATTTCCTGTCAGGATGAACGTTTGTGAGCTGGAAAAGGGGCTTTTACAGGAAATGGCAGGTGTCCCTTTTGTGGCTACTTGCAGCAAAAGGGTTAAGATATACAAAAATGTACATCCTTGTTTGAGAAGACCAGGCATTCAATTTGCTACCATGGAATTAGAGAGGTTAAGGTGTGCCATTCTTGAATTTTTGCTCTGTGTCTTAACTTCTACTGCTAACTGACCAGTTACCTTTGTCCACAGCTTTGATACGAATGGTCAGCTTGGATTCCACCTCCCGGTCCAGCTTCTTGCGAGTCCTGACCACCCCAGTCACTGGATCAATCATAAACTCATGCCGAGGGTCCGACTCTCTATCAATATAATAGCTGCAAAAAAAAAGAAAGTATCTACACTGGTCAAACATAAAAACACAGCTTGAAATTCACAAACAACATAAAAATAAAAGAGAAGCAGTGAGCTTTCACAAACTCAACTATTAACCCTTTTGCCCTGGTAGCCCTAAAAACAATGGGTCATGACCCTGTGAGAATTCTCTTAAAAAGAATTTTACACTGGTCAATAAACAAACTAGAAGAAGATAAAAAAGCTACATTTAACATTTTGCTTTCTAAATACAGATCTATTTATCAATAATCATGTACAGAGTGAAGAATTAAATGGAATACACTCCCAGGAAACTAGAAAACCAAAACATATCAGGGGAATCCTGCAGTGATCCTATGACCTTTATCACTAAGGTTTACAGGTAAATTTGACATCATGGTGGGGACACCCCCCCCCCCCCCCCTCCCCAATCAATTCACATCATGACCTAAAAAAAACGTTTGCAAAGGTGTGAATATAGCCATTAGCATTAACTAGGTCTGGTAAAAAGGTCACTACACACAAGCTGGATGAGTTATATTTACAAGGATTTGACCCCAACCATAAGTTTCAGTTTTGTGGCTCCTTTGAGCAAGAGGGTAAAAGGCCAGGTGACCATCATGTGGAGTTTAATTTGCATGTTAATGACGGAACAGTATCCTCTGAGCTTTTTTTTTCTGTTTCTTCTTCTTTACGTTCACCGGCTGTAAACTAAAGCGGAAAGTTCTGGCTGTCGGTCCACACCTGGACATTCCAGAACCTGAGTCTTGTGTGCACATCCATTTTACAGATGTGACTCATTTTTATGCAGTCTGGCTACTCCTTGCCTCTCAAGCAGATGCACTCTGACTTCAGAAGAAGTCCCCAGTTAGTCGACTGAAAAAAAAAAGATTACTTTTTGCCAAAAACATTAATTTATCTACACTTGATGCCGTCCTAGTCAGTCCACAATTAACTAGGAACTTAACCAGAAGAGATCAATTTATTTCAACTTGCTGCCATCCTAGTCTGACCATGTTCAACTAGGAGCTTAAACAGCATATTCAACACACCAACGCATGTGGGAAGAAACATGGTCAGAGCCGATATCATCAATGCTGTGCGCACTGGGCCAGTGGATAATAACAAGTTTCTGACACCAATACGACTGCGTGACCTGGGAAGGGTAAAGAAGAGTGAAGCACATCTATGCCATCTTTGAGGTAAAGACAGAAAATTTTATAACCAGCTCTTCATGGGAATAATCAGTAGAGGTATCTTGAAGTGGCTGCTGCTTCAGAGGAACTAAGCATGCACAGGGATGCCCAGTGTGTAGTGATGACGATAACATAAAACAGATGTGTAGTGATGTGGATAACATAACACAGAAGTGAATTCCTAGAGGGGATGATGGTTAGGATCTCATGATAACAGACTTTGTACATCCATATAAACGCAACTTCACAAGTTTCTCCTCAGTCTTATGATTCTTTAACACAGTAAACTCATGTATATTCAATTTCTAACAATCTCACCTGAACTCAAGATTTCTAACCATCTCACTTGCGCTCACAATTTATAACAATCTCACCTGAACTCACAATTTCTAACAATCTCACCTGAACTCACAATTTCTAACAATCTCACCTGAACTCACAATTTCTAACAATCTCACCTGAACTCACAATTTCTAACAATCTCACCTGAACTCACAATTTCTAACAATCTCAACTGAACTCACAATTTCTAACAATCTCACCTGAACTCACAATTTCTAACAATCTCACCTGAACTCACAATTTCTAACAATCTCAACTGAACTCACAATTTCTAACAATCTCACCTGAACTCACAATTTCTAACAATCTCACCTGCACTCACAATTTCAAACAATCTCACCTGCGCTCACAATTTTTAACAACCTCATCTGAACTCACAATTTCTAACAACCTCATCTGAACTCACAATTTCTAACCATCTCACTTGCGCTCACAATTTATAACAATCTCACCTGAACTCACAATTTCTAACAATCTCACCTGAACTCACAATTTCTAACAATCTCACCTGAACTCACAATTTCTAACAATCTCACCTGAACTCACAATTTCTAACAATCTCACCTGCGCTCACAATTTCTAACAATCACACCCATACTCACAATTTCTAACAATCTCACCTGAACTCACAATTTCTAACAATCTCACCTGAACTCACAATTTCAAACAATCTCACCTGAACTCACAATTTCTAACAATCTCACCTGCGCTCATAATTTCTAACAATCTCACCTGCGCTCATAATTTCTAACAATTTCACCTGCGCTCATCATTTCTAACAATCTCACCTCAACTCATAATTTCTAACAATCTCACCTGAACTCACAATTTCTAACAATCTCACCTGCGCTTACAATTTCTAACAATCTCAAATGAACTCACAATTTCTAACAATCTCACTTGAACTCACAATTTCTAACAATCTCACCTGAACTCACAATTTCTAACCGTCTCACCTGAACTCACAATTTCTAATAATCTCACCTAAACTCACAATTTCTAACAATCCCACCTGAACTCACAATTTCTAACAATCTCACCTGAACTCACAATTTCTAACAATCTCACTAGAACTCACAATTTCTAACAATCTCACCTGAACTCACAATTTCTAACAATCTCACAATTTCTAACAATCTCACCTGCGCTCACAATTTCTAACAATCTCACCTGCGCTCACAATTTCTAACAATCTCACCTGCGCTCACAATTTCTAACAATCTCACCTGCGCTCACAATTTCTAACAATCTCACCTGAACTCACAATTTCTAACAATCTCACCTGAACTCACAATTTCTAACAATCTCACTTGAACTCACAATTTCTAACAATCTCACCTGAACTCACAATTTCTAACAATCTCACCTGAACTCACAATTTCTAACAATTTCACTTGAACTCACAATTTCTAACAATCTTACCTGAACTCACAATTTCTAACAATCTCACCTGAACTCACAATTTCTAACAATCTCACCCGAACTCACAATTTCTAACAATCTCACCCGAACTCACAATTTCTAACAATCTCACTAGAACTCACAATTTCTAACAATCTCACTAGAACTCACAATTTCTAACAATCTCACCTGCGCTCACAATTTCTAACAATCTCACCTGCGCTCACAATTTCTAACAATCTCACCTGTGCTCACAATTTCTAACAATCTCACCTGAACTCACAATTTCTAACAATCTCACCTGAACTCACAATTTCTAACAATCTCACCTGAACTCACAATTTCTAACAATCTCACTAGAACTCACAATTTCTAACAATCTCACTAGAACTCACAATTTCTAACAATCTCACCTGAACTCACAATTTCTAACAATCTCACTTGAACTCACAATTTCTAACAATCTCACCTGAACTCACAATTTCTAACAATCTCACCTGAACTCACAATCTCACCTGAACTCACAATTTCTAACAATCTCACTTGAACTCACAATTTCTAACAATCTCACCTGAACTCACAATTTCTAACAATCTCACCTGAACTCACAATTTCTAACAATCTCACCTGAACTCACAATTTCTAACAATCTCACCTGAACTCACAATTTCTAACAATCTCACTAGAACTCACAATTTCTAACAATCTCACCTGAACTCACAATTTCTAACAATCTCACCTGAACTCACAATTTCTAACAATCTCACTAGAACTCACAATTTCTAACAATCTCACTAGAACTCACAATTTCTAACAATCTCACTTGAACTCACAATTTCTAACAATCTCACCTGAACTCACAATTTCTAACAATCTCACCTGAACTCACAATTTCTAACAATCTCAACTGAACTCACAATTTCTAACAATCTCACCTGAACTCACAATTTCTAACAATCTCACAATTTCTAACAATCTCACCTGAACTCACAATTTCTAACAATCTCACCTGCGCTCACAATTTCTAACAATCTCACCTGAACTCACAATTTCTAACAATCTCACCTGCGCTCACAATTTCTAACAATCTCACCTGAACTCACAATTTCTAACAATCTCACCTGCGCTCACAATTTCTAACAATCTCACCTGAACTCACAATTTCTAACAATCTCACCTGCGCTCACATTTTCTAACAATCTCACCTGAACTCACAATTTCTAACCGTCTCACCTGAACTCACAATTTCTAACAATCTCACCTGAACTCACAATTTCTAACAATCTCACCTGCGCTCACAATTTCTAACAATCTCACCTGAACTCACAATTACTAACAATCTCACCTGAACTCACAATTTCTAACAATCTCACAACTTCTAACAATCTCACCTGAACTCACAATTTCTAACAATCTTACCTGCGCTTACAATTTCTAACAATCTCACCCCAACTCATAATTTCTAACAATCTCACCTGAACTCACAATTTCTAACAATCTCACTTGAACTCACAATTTCTAACAATCTCACCTGAACTCACAATTTCTAACAATCTCACCTGAACTCACAATTTCTAACAATCTCACCTGAACTCACAATTTCTAACAATCTCACTAGAACTCACAATTTCTAACAATCTCACTAGAACTCACAATTTCTAACAATCTCACCTAAACTCACAATTTCTAACAATCTCACTTGAACTCACAATTTCTAACAATCTCACCTGAACTCACAATTTCTAACAATCTCACCTGAACTCACAATTTCTAACAATCTCACTAGAACTCACAATTTCTAACAATCTCACTAGAACTCACAATTTCTAACAATCTCACTTGAACTCACAATTTCTAACAATCTCACCTGAACTCACAATTTCTAACAATCTCACCTGAACTCACAATTTCTAACAATCTCACCTGAACTCACAATTTCTAACAATCTCACCTGCGCTCACAATTTCTAACAATCTCACCTGAACTCACAATTACTAACAATCTCACCTGAACTCACAATTTCTAACAATCTCACAACTTCTAACAATCTCACCTGAACTCACAATTTCTAACAATCTTACCTGCGCTTACAATTTCTAACAATCTCACCCCAACTCATAATTTCTAACAATCTCACCTGAACTCACAATTTCTAACAATCTCACTTGAACTAACAATTTCTAACAATCTCACCTGAACTCACAATTTCTAACAATCTCACCTGAACTCACAATTTCTAACAATCTCACCTGAACTCACAATTTCTAACAATCTCACTAGAACTCACAATTTCTAACAATCTCACTAGAACTCACAATTTCTAACAATCTCACCTAAACTCACAATTTCTAACAATCTCACTTGAACTCACAATTTCTAACAATCTCACCTGAACTCACAATTTCTAACAATCTCACCTGAACTCACAATTTCTAACAATCTCACTAGAACTCACAATTTCTAACAATCTCACTAGAACTCACAATTTCTAACAATCTCACTTGAACTCACAATTTCTAACAATCTCACCTGAACTCACAATTTCTAACAATCTCACCTGAACTCACAATTTCTAACAATCTCACCTGAACTCACAATTTCTAACAATCTCACCTGAACTCACAATTTCTAACAATCTCACCTGAACTCACAATTTCTAACAATCTCACTAGAACTCACAATTTCTAACAATCTCACCTGAACTCACAATTTCTAACAATCTCACCTGCGCTCACAATTTCTAACAATCTCACAATTTCTAACAATCTCACCTGCGCTCACAATTTCTAACAATCTCACCTGAACTCACAATTTCTAACAATCTCACCTGCGCTCACATTTTCTAACAATCTCACCTGAACTCACAATTTCTAACCGTCTCACCTGAACTCACAATTTCTAACAATCTCACCTGAACTCACAATTTCTAACAATCTCACCTGCGCTCACAATTTCTAACAATCTCACCTGAACTCACAATTACTAACAATCTCACCTGAACTCACAATTTCTAACAATCTCACAACTTCTAACAATCTCACCTGAACTCACAATTTCTAACAATCTCACCTGCGCTCACAATTTTTAACAATCTCACCTGAACTCACAATTTCTAACAATCTCACCTGAACTCAGCATTGATTCCAGAGTCCAAGTCCTGGGCGTGGAACTTTGCCAGCAACTCCCCTGGTTCGTTGTTCTCTTCCACAGTCCTAACATTGGAAAATGTCATCTTGTCAGTATAGACAAAATTGTCCCAATTTCATCACTTCTAGAACTGTTACAATCTCATCAGTTTTCATAGAACTGTCAGTCTTGCCAGTTTTCACAGAACAGTCACAATTTCGTAAGCTTTCACAGAAAATCACAACTTCGTAAGCTTTCATAGAGCTGTCACAATCTCATCAGTTTTCATAGAACTGTCACAATCTCTTCAGTTTTCAGAGAACTGTCACAATCTCTTCAGTTTTCATAGAACTGTCACAATCTCTTCAGTTTTCATAGAACTGTCACAATCTCTTCAGTTTTCATAGAACTGTCACAATCTCATCAGTTTTTAATAGAACTGTCACATTCTCAAAATCTGTTCTTGAATTTAAAGAAAACGAAAATAATCTCCACAGAAAAAACTGGCTGTCACCCAAAAATAACAATAGATGAAGAAATTGAAAATGTCACAAACTTTGAATATCTAGGCTCTATAACAAATAGCAATGGAGACTTTGACAGAAATTAAAAGGAGGATGGCCATAGCAATGCAAAGATTGAACAGCCTTAAAGGTCTATGGTTAAGCACCAGCAAGGAGATAAAAATTAGAATTTTGAGAGCATGCATCTTCCCTGTAGCTATATACGGATGTGAGTCATGGACTATCTCTCAGTCCTTAAGAAAAAGAATAGGGGCTTTTGAGCTGAAATGCTATAGAAAGATTCTCAGAATATCTTGGACAAAGAAGATGAGAAATATTGACATCTTAAAAGATCTAAACATCAAGGAAGATTGGCTAATAAACAGCATCCTTTCTCGAAAGCTGAAATATTTTGGTCATATCAAGCACGACGGATTGGAAAAAATTATAGCAGAAGGCAATGTACCAGGAAGGAGGGGCAGGAGCCGACCGACATGAAGATGGGCACAGGTTATAAGTGACTCCTTAAGTGTGAATGTTCATGAGGTGGGAGAACTGGCGAGAGACCGAGTTTCTTTCAGGCAGACTGTGATGAGAGTGACGTTCTGCAAAGGACCTGCTACATGATGATGTCACAATCTCATCAGTTTTTCATAGAACTGTTACAATCTCATCAGTTTTCATAGAGCTGTCATAATCGTGTCCATTTTGAAAAAGCAGTTCAATGCAAGGAATTATCTAGTATGACTCTAATAGTAAGTAATAAGAGCAAAATAAATGCAAAATTTATTTGAACAAAGGAAACAATAGACTAGACAATTTACTGCATGGCATATGAAATTTTTTTTTTAACTAAATACCATCAGAATTGGAACTCTTCGCTTTCTGCTGAAGATTGGGACTGAGCATTTACGGGAGTGTCCTGAGTGCTGTAATGTTGAATCTTAATTCAACATTTTATTTAAATGTATTTCTCAAGTTTTAAATAAAGAATAAACCATAAAATAAAAATGATCCCCAACATCAAAATAATTACGCCCAACAAGTAAAACAGCTGAAGTAAACTTACACAGATATAAACTCGTCTGTGAACTTGGGGGCATTGTCATTGAAGTCTTCCACTGTGATGCGTACAATAGCCGTGTCAAAGTGAGATGGGTTTTTGTCTCGGACACGAACCTCCAGCTCAAATACTGGGTTGGTTAGGGTTTCATAGTCAACAGGCTGGTCAACAAATCAAAGTAAATCAGAGAACTAATCTATGAACATAGATAATCAAAGAACTAATGCACAAAACACAGAAAATCATAGAACTAATGCACAAAACACAGAAAATCCATGAACTAATCCACAAAACACTGACAATCAGAGAACTTACCAACAAAATACAGATAACCAGAAAACTAATCAATAAAACACAGACAATCAGAGAACTAATCCACAACATACAGACAAGCAGAGAACTAATCTACAACAAACATATAATTAGAGGATTAATTTTAAGAAACAGACATATAATCACAGAACTAATTCGCAAAACACAGATATTTAATCAAAGAACTAATAAACACAATCAAAGAAATTTTCCAAAAAATATATTTTTTGTACACGTTTGTTCTCAGTGGGAAGGCCGAAAAGCCACATATCTCCCAGATTTACGATATCCATCATGGAATCAAGGCCGAAGGGTTGCGATATCTATAGTATTGAGCCAAAGGATTTACAACTCATGGTGTCTGGACCAAAAAACAAAAACAAAATCCAGTCAAGCACAAACAAGTCTACAACTACAAATAGTTTGTTATGAGTGGGTTGAAAGCTTATGTCGACTCAGAGATGAAATGCAGAAAAAAAGAAAAAGATCAAAGCAGTCATCTTCTATCCTCCTTTAACCAATTCGTGTGGTGAAGCATAAAAGGCTCTGTTTTTGCTCAACTATAGACAAGATACAGTTTTCCTGATGTTATCTGTCCACGTATTCTTGGTCTACCTCAGGATCTACAACTCTTTCCTCTGTTGGTACATGTCTTATATAGTATGGCATCACAAGACATTTTATACGGGCAAGCTACTTTATTTATTGTCTCTATGTCTAGGTCTAGGATTCAAATCCGCATCGTGTCAAATTTGTTTTAAAAGTCATCCTGGCTTCATGGTCAACTCAGCCTAAAATGAGTATAAGGCAATGTAATGCCCTGGGAAGTTTATTTTATTATGTGTATAATTTATGGTTCCATGTCGACTTTCTCTTATGACCTTATTCAAAGCAGTCACTACAACAACAAAAAGCAAACTCTCTGTTACTGGTTGATTCACAGCCAATCTTCTTTCTTCTTCAGGTTCACCGGCTGTAAACTCCAGAAGAAAGTTCTGGTTGTTCATCCTGCACTTTATTCGGTCTTGTTCTGGAACCTTAGTGCTGCATGCACGTGCATTTTACAGATGTGACTTATTTCTATGCAGACTGGTTCCTTGCCTCTCAGACAGATGGAGTCCAACTTTGAAAGAAGGCCCCAATGAGATGACTCCTACGACATGCCTGTTGGGGGAGGCAGTGGGTCTACTCCTGTTTTCCCCACAACAGGGCCTTGGAACCCACAACAGGGTCTTGGAACCCACAACAGGGCCTTGGAACCCACAACAGGGTCTTGGAACCCACAACAGGGCCTTGGAACCCACAACAGGGCCTTAGAACCCACAACAGGGCCTTGCAACCCACATCAGGGCCTTGGAACCTACAACAGGGCCTTGGAACCCACAACAGGGCCTTGGAACCCACAACAGGGCCTTGGAACCCACAACAGGGCCTTAGAACCTATGACAGGGCCTTGGAACCCACAAAAGGGCCTTGAAACCAAAACAGGATTTCTCAGCCAATAAAACTAATATTACATATATAATAAACAGACAAGCTGCAATCAAACCTGTCACCTCCACATGGTGTGAGCACCTTGCTATAGAAACAGGTGTACTAAAAACATGACCAACTAAGCACGCAATAAAAAAAAAAACCCACATGTTAGACCAAATGATATCCCTGTTATTGGTAGTTTCTCAGCCAAACATGAAGCACACAACCAACAAAGTCATACCTGGTAAATGGAAATGGCCCCCTTGTTTTCGATGGTGTCCACCTTGAAGTGACCTCCAGCTGCCACCCTCTCTGACATGGAGAACTGAAGCTCAGCGTTATCGTTCTCATCTCTGTCTGTCGCATGCACTTCCGTCACAATACCTTCTTTGAAATGTTCGGACATCGTCACACTGGGAACATATAGTTTCTATTTCTGATTTCTGGCTGCCTGGTGTATAACGCTTATCATATGTTTCTAGTAATCTTCTTTTCTTCTTCTCTGCGTTCACCAGCTGTAAACTCTGGTGGAAAGTTCTGGTTGTTCGTCCACTTCTGGACTGCAGTCCTGTTCCAGAATCTGAGTGTTGCGTGTGCATCCGTTTGACAGATCTGACTCATGTGTGTGCAGACTGTTGGTTCCTTGCCTCTCAGGCAGATGCACTCACTTTGAAGGAGTTTCTAGTAATGAGTCTGTTCTACTGTATAACGCTTATCATGCGTCTAGTGTCTAGTAATGAGTCTGTTCTACTGTATAATGCTTTTCATATGTCTAGTTTCTAGTTTTGAGTCTGTTCTACTGTAAAACACATATCATACGTCTAGTGTCTAGTAATAAGTCTGTTCTACTGTATAATGCTTATCATATGTCTAGTTTCTAGAGAAACTAGTCTGTTCTACTGTATAACATTTATCATACGTCTAGTGTCTAGTAATGAGTCTATTCTACTGTATAACGCTTATCATACATCTAGTGTCTAGTAATGAGTCTGTTCTACTGTATAATGCTTATCACATGTCTAGTTTCTAGAGAAACTAGTCTGTTCTACTGTATAACGCTTATATATATGTCTAGTGTCTAGTAATGAGTCTGTTCTACTGTATAACGGTTATCATACATCTAGTGTCTAGTAATGAGTCTATTCTACTGTATAACGCTTATCATATATATAGTGTCTAGTAATGAGCCTGTTCTACAGTATACCACTTATAATATGTCTAGTGTCTAGTAATGAGTCTGTTCTACTGTATAACGCTTTTCATACGTCTAGTGTCTAGTAATGAGTCTATTCTACTGTATAACGCTTATCATATATCTAGTGTCTAGTAATGAGTCTATTCTACTGTATAACGCTTATCATACATCTAGTGTCTAGTAATGAGTCTATTCTACTGTATAACGCTTATCATACATCTAGTGTCTAGTAATGAGTCTGTTCTACTGTATAACGCTTATCATATATCTAGTGTCTAGTAATGAGTCTATTCTACTGTATAACGCTTATCATACATCTAGTGTCTAGTAATGAGTCTGTTCTACTGTATAACGGTTATCATACATCTAGTGTCTAGTAATGAGTCTATTCTACTGTATAACGCTTATAATATGTCTAGTGTCTAGTAATGAGTCTGTTCTACTGTATAACGCTTATCATATATCTAGTGTCTAGTAATGAGTCTATTCTACTGTATAACGCTTATCATACATCTAGTGTCTAGTAATGAGTCTATTCTACTGTATAACGCTTATCATATATCTAGTGTCTAGTAATGAGCCTGTTC
Organism: Candidula unifasciata; assembly: GCA_905116865.2. Classification (NCBI taxonomy): domain Eukaryota; kingdom Metazoa; phylum Mollusca; class Gastropoda; order Stylommatophora; family Geomitridae; genus Candidula; species Candidula unifasciata. The sequence continues at coordinate 582,327 of CAJHNH020001324.1, forward strand.
TACAGTATAACACTTATAATATGTCTAGTGTCTAGTAATGAGTCTGTTCTACTGTATAACGCTTTTCATACGTCTAGTGTCTAGTAATGAGTCTATTCTACTGTATACATATAAAGTGTATAGTTTTGATAGTCTGGCACATAACATTTCTATTGCTCCCTGGAACATACAGAAGAAACAGCTAAAAAAAGCTACAGACCCAAGTATCAGGGCCCCAAACGAGGCATCTACACAACAGATGAGGACCAACACAAAGAAGTAGAAAGATGAAAGGACTCACTAGATAACATATAAGTTTAAAGCTATAGCTACTTACTATACCAGGAATTGAACCTGTCACCCCAAACGAGGAAGTTTTTTTTTTTTTACTTTTATCTTAAGCTTGACCAGCTGTAAACTCCAGCGAAAGTTCTGTAAGTTCGTCCACTTCTGGACTTTAAATCTGGTTCCTAAACTTTTACAGATCTGCTTATTTGTAAGCAGACTATTGGTTCCGTGCCTTTCAGGCAGATATACGACACCCAAAGCACCCCCCCCCCCACCAATTAGTCAACCCTTATCACATGTTTGAGGTGGAAAAGGGTGTGTGTGTGTGGGGGGGGGGGGGGGGGCAGTCGGTCTATTCTTGTCTTATAACCCATACAACAGGGGAAACATTCTTCTGTAGAACTCTAGGGCCTCGAGAAACTGTCAGCAAATGTACACAGATAAAAGAAAGTGCTGACTCACTTGTAGACTCTCTGAGTAAATACTGGGGAGTTATCATTGATATCCTTGATGATGATCGTCACAGTGGCAGTTGATGTCTGAGGCTCCGGCCCTCGATCTTTGGCTCGAATCACTACCTCTAGCTTGGGTCTGGTCTCTCGGTCCAGGTACTGCTGATCCACCTGTGAGAAGATCCTGCCCTCTGGGTCGATGTTGAAGAAGTTTGTGGTAGGACTGTGGGAGTTTGTGCTGGGGCTGCTGACAATCTCGTAGTCCACGGAGGCGTTCTCCATGAAGTCAAAGTCATTAGTGATCACCACGGCGATGACAGGACAGTGGTCTCTGATTGGGCAAAACCAACCTGCGAACAAATAACCAACAAATCTGCTGAATGATTCTCATTGCCAATTCTCTAAATTTCATAGCAAAATTTCTCTTTTTTTTTTAACAACTCTTTTATTCTTTTTTATAATTTTGAAAATTTCATTGATAATTCTCTAGGAGCCTTACTGACAATTTTCTAAAGTTCTTGCAGACAATTATCGAAATTCCAGTTAACAATTCTGTAATTCTCATGTACAATCCTCTACAGTTCTTGACGCTTCTCTAATCTGCATTTATAATTTTTCAATTCTTGTTGACGATTCTCATGTACAATCCTCTACAGTTCTTGACGCTTCTTTAATCTGCATTTATAATTTTTCAATTCTTGTTGACGATTCTCACGTACAATCCTCTACAGTTCTTGACGCTTCTTTAATCTGCATTTATAATTTTTCAATTCTTGTTGAAGATTCTCAAGTACAATCTAATCCTCTACAGTTCTCATTAACATTATTCTAATTCTTATTTACAGTTTTCAGTTCCTTCTGAGAATTTCCTAATTCTCAATTATAATTCTAGCGAGTTATCATTCATAGTTCTACACAGCTGTGAATGCTCATACACTTTTCAGTGAGAGACTGAGATCTAAGAAAGAATACATCACCTGGAGGAGAATGCTCATACACTTCTCTGTAAAAGACTGAGATCTAAGAAAGAATATGTCGCCTGGAGAAGAATGCTCATACACTTCTCTGTAAGAGACGGAGATCTAAGAAAGAATACATCACCTGGAGGAGAATGCTCATACACTTCTCTGTAAGAGACGGAGATCTAAGAAAGAATATGTCGCCTGGAGAAGAATGCTCATACACTTCTCTGTAAGAGACGGAGATCTAAGAAAGAATACATCACCTGGAGGAGAATGCTCATACACTTCTCTGTAAAAGACTGAGATCTAAGAAAGAATACGTTACCTGGAGGAGAATGCTCATACACTTCTCTGTAAGAGACTGAGATCTAAGAAAGAATACGTTACCTGGAGGAGAATGCTCATAAACTTCTCAGTGAGAGACTGAGATCTAAGAAAGAATATGTCACCTGAAGGAGAATGCTCATACACTTCTCTGTAAGAGACTGAGATATAAGAAATAATATGTTACCTGGAGGAGAACGCTCATACACTTCTCTGTAAGAAACTGAGATCTAAGAAAGAATACATCACCTGGAGGAGAATGCTCATACACTTCTCTGTAAGAGACTGAGATCTAAGAAAGAATACGTTACCTGGAGGAGAATGCTCATACACTTCTCAGTGAGAGATCTAAGAAAGAATACGCTACCTGGAGGAGAATGCTCATACACTTCTCAGTGACAGACTCTGAGATCTAAGAAAGAATACGTCACCTAGAGGAGAAAGCTCAAAAACTTCTCAGTGAGAGATCTCAGAAAGAATACGCTACCTGGAGGAGAATGCTCATACACTTCTCAGTGACAGACTCTGAGATCTAAGAAAGAATACGTCACCTGGAGGAGAATGCTCATAAACTTCTCAGTGACAGACTCTGAGATCTAAGAAAACACATTACCTGGAGGAGAATGCTCATACACTTCTAAGTGAAAGACTGAGATCTCAGAAAGAATACGTCACCTGGAGGAGAATGCTCATACACTTCTTAGTGAGATATCTAAGAAAGAATACGTTACCTGGAGGAGAATGCTCATAAACTTTTCAGTGACAGACTCTGAGATCTAAGAAAGAATACGTTACCTGGAGGAGAATACTTATAAACTTCTCAGTGACAGACTCTGAGATCTAAGAAAGAATACGTTACCTGGAGGAGAATGCTCATAAACTTTTCAGTGACAGACTCTGAGATCTAAGAAAGAATACGTTACCTGGAGGAGAATACTTATAAACTTCTCAGTGACAGACTCTGAGATCTAAGAAAGAATACGTTACCTGGAGGAGAATGCTCGTACACTTCTCCAGTCAACCGGTCAACATCAAAGATGGGCTTGTTGTCGTTGATATCCAGGGGCTTGACTTTGATGTTGGTGTATCCCTTCTGTGGATCCTCGTCTTCATCCAGGGCTTCCACTGTAAAAATGTACTCCGACTTGCCATTAGGCTCATCTCTGTCCAGAGCTGCCACCAGAAACACCTGGCCAGTCTTCTCATTGATGGTGAACAGCTGCCTGTCGCCAGGCTCGGTGCCTTCACCCAGCAGCCTGTAGCGCATGTTTGTGGTGCGGGAGATGTCGGCATCTGTCGCTGTCACCTGGAGAAGGAAGGAGAGGAGAAGGCCTCATCATATACAGTTCAAACACAAGTCTATTACTTTCTAGGCTTTAAAGTTTGCTTTGAGCCCTGATAAGAAATGGAAAATGTACACAGCCTCCAAGAACAATCCTTCATTCTCTTTGTTAATTAAGAAAGATGAAGAATTATTTTTCAGGTAAGTATTGTGAGATGAGGGATTGTGTAGGGAACAACTGTGAGATGAGATATTGCTGTGCAGTGAACAAATGTCTGAGGGGTTCTTCAGTGAAGGATTGTGAGGTGAGTTTATGAGGTGAAGGATTGTGTACTGAAGAATGCGAGTTAAGAATGTGTGTGGGAAGGGACTGTGTATGAGGTGAGGGATTGTGCAGTGAAGAACATGAGGTAAGAATGTGTGTGGGAAGGGACTGTGTATGAGTTGAGGGATTGTGCAGTGAAGAATTTGAGGTAAGAATGTGTGTGGGAAGGGACTGTGTATGAGTTGAGGGATTGTGCAGTGAATAATCTGAGGTAAGAATATTTGTGGGATAGGATTGGTATGAGGCGAGGAACTGTATGGTGAAGGACTTTGAGGTGAGAATTTGTGAAGTGATGGACTGCGAGTTGAGGGACTGTGAAATAAGTTTGTGAGGTAACGGATGTGCAGTGAAGCAAAGTGAATCGATAAAAAAAAAAAAAAAAACACTGCACAAAAACCTGCTACTTACCGTAATTAGTTCCATGGGATTTTCCTTGGACACAGACGTGTCCTCCTCCACGACCTTGTTCTCAATCACATACTCACTGCGACCAAACACTGGCAGGTTGTCATTCTCATCGGTGACGTAGATGGCGATGGTAGTGGTGGCAGAGTAGAAGTTATCGCTGTCTCTAGACTCCAGGATCAAGGAGTAATCCTGAAAAATACCAGTTTGGTCAACACTCAAGCACCACTACGGCAGGTACTCATGGAGTCAAGCATTAAAGAAACAGTCATTTAAATACTGCGGACAAAACTAATACAATACATAACGTATTGCCCTGCACATTTCACTGAATATCTTCAGCAACAGAGTTAAATTAATGTTTAATGAAGCACAAATATGAATCTTTTTTGCCGAAATGCATAAACCACACAGTCAGGTTACCGTACACCCCTCCAACATAAAGTCAAGATTAGCCACGAGATACAGCGAAATATGCCAGGCAATAAAGTGTGCAATGCATTTGTGTCCGCATAATTATTTAAATCTAAAAAAGGATAATGGTGTTTTGAACTGTCTTTATTGCCTGTATGTACCACTTTTTAAGGAGGCGGACAATTTAGGAGACGGAGCATCTAAGGGCATGCTAGTGTGCCTTGTTTTTATGTCTACATTATTTAAAGTTTGAATGGGGAAAAAACTGATTCTAAAATCAGTAGCACAGGGAAGTCTTAAGCCTGAGCATGTTGGGTCACATGGCTAGTGCAGTCAACCTGGACTGTCCATGGTGGGTCACATGGCTAGTGCAGTCGACGTGGACTGTGCATGGTGGGTCACATGGCTAGTGCAGTCAACCTGGACCGTCCATGGTGGGTCACATGGCTAGTGCAGTCAACGTGGACTGTGCATGGTGGGTCACATGGCTAGTGCAGTCAAACGTGGACTGTGCATGGTGGGTCACATGGCTAGTGCAGTCGATGTGGACTGTGCATGTTGGGTCACATGGCTAGTGCAGTCATCGTGGACTGTGCATGTTGGGTCACATGGCTAGTGCAGTCCACGTGGACTGTGCATGTTGGGTCACATGGCTAGTGCAGTCGACGTGGACTGTGCATGTTAGGTCACATGGCTTATGCAGTTGACACGGACTGAGCATGTTAGGCCACATGGCTAGTCCAGTCGATGCAGATTGAGGATGGTTGGGATATTGTTAAGTGTTAAATCGTCACATACACTAGTTATAGGTATGGAAGGCTGGGTGGCTGGTTTCATTCTTCACTGCATTTCTTCTCTCTAATTTTAAAAACATTGTAAATATTATCCAATACCTGTATCATAAGACTAGGCCTGGCATTTTGTTGACAATGAAATATCTGGAACCTGAGATGAAACATCACCAATCTAGGCCACATTCCAGCCAGTCTGTAAGTGTGGTGTAGAAAGACAATGACAGATGAGGAAGAGAAGTGGAGAAGACCCATAAGAGAGGGTGATAAAGGAAGAGAAATAAAAGGAGGCCTGAGACAAACAGTATTAAAACCTGCTCACTGTGGTTTCAGACAATAAGATTACTTAGGGAACCTGCCTGCAAAGGAAGCTAACTCTCACCTTCTGATGACTCTCGTAGTCCAGCAATCCAACCACAATTATCTCCCCTGTCTGGTCACGTATGTCAAATGGTATTTCATCACTGTTGATAAAACTATACTTGAGCCGGCCTTGATCAACTGAAACACAACATCACATTGGAAGATTACTGTTTGTGTGTCCATACCACAGAACACCACACTGGGATGTTTAGTGTTGTGTGTCAGTGCCACAAACAACCACACCGACATACTCAATAAAATATTCTTGTGTGCATAAAATGCCACAGGAAATAACACTACTGACATATTATATTGGAGCTACTGTAGTGTAGTGGCTAGAGGCTTGCCTGTTGGTCCGAAGGTCTTTAGATTTTAAACAGTAAACATTAATAATAAATAGTAATTGTTCTTTCCAGAGCTACGGAGTTTGTGTTCTGTGCGGCGCTTTTAGCAGTTGGTTAGCTGTTCTGTGGAGAGTCATATGGGATAAAACCTGGTGCAGTTAAGTCAATCCTCTCGACTTTTAACTTTAACCTTTTGTTCTTTGGCTATAGAAAAGAAAATGTCAGGGGTGATTACAGCCGTTCCATGCACTCCTGACCACTGATGAACACAGCTGTAATACCTGTGGCGGCTTTACTATGAAACAAATGATCCAGCCGGGTGCTAGAATGACATATACTCACCCTCGTCAATATCATCAGCCGTCACTGCAAAGATAACTGTACCAATACTGGCAGTCTCTGCAACTGTGTGGTTGTACAGCGGTTGTTTGAATGTCATGGGGTTGTCATTCTTGTCAGTGATGTCAACTTGGACAACCACGGAGGCTGTACACAGGAAAAACAAGGCAGTAAAAAAATGGAGTCACAGATATGTAAATAGACAAAATGGTAAACAAGAACATGGACAAACAGAAGAGTTAAGGACCAAAAATGTGGACATTTAACATACTACAGTGGAATGCTGAAGAAGTAGAAAAAAAAAGACTAATAACACACACACACACACTATATAAAAAGATAATCATGCACATTTTAAGACAGACAAAACAGAATGACAGGTAGGCAGGCAGGCAAACAGACAAATAGGTAAAAATAAACAACAAAGCAGACATAAACAGGCAGGCAAATAGCATGAACAAGAATAATCCCTAACAAATAGACATACAGACAAACGGCAAACAGATATACAAAGGGTAGACATAAAGACAGATGTTAGACATATATAACCGACAGACAAATTGTAGACATATATTCACGTAGACACATAAACATGACAAGCAGAGACCAGAAATATTTCGTTTTGGATGTGACAGTTATGTTGCGCAGACTTCAAAGTTGACCTTAAACAGACACACACATTTATCCCATAGTTCCAGTTGACCACAACAATGAGAGAGGTTTCTTTCCTGCTGTCACAAGTCCCCTACAACCCTTAACAAGCACAACAACAAATCCTAGCAACATCTTCTTCTGCATTTGCTCTTAAATGGCCATTGGTTCATTGTGTTGTGGTTCACAGCAAGGCTGTGACAGATGTACCAATCAGTCGCCTTATACATCAGGCTTGCTGGGTGCAGTGGGTCTACTCCTCTCACCCACAAAAATGGAGGCCTAAAACCCACAGGACAAGAGTCCCTTACCTGTGTTTGGTGTGCCAGGTGGGCGGTGGTTGATCCTGTCAGAGGGGCTGATATCATCAGCAGTGACTGTGAGAAAGTAGCGGGGGTTCTTCTCCCTGTCAAACTCTCTCTTGGTGATAATAGCTGCCTTGTTGCCCGCCAGGTTCTTGATCTCAAAGTCGTTGGTCACTCCAGGATAGCTCTCATCGGACAACTTAAACCTGATCTGTGGATGGTATCAAAGGTCACGCTGTCAAAGGCTGGCTCCTGTCATTGTGACCGAGCTCATAATGTAACAGGCCCAAATTGCTTATACAGAACCATGTATCCCAGACCCAATGTGTGTGAGAAAATGAATAGACAAACAAGCAAAACTTTGTACTGAAGTTTGCAGCCGGTAAACATGAATAAGAAGAAGTAATCCCAAAGATTCTGCAATCATGATCAGTCTATAAGAACAACAAACAGGATGAAGCCAGACAAAAGTGGTATGTGGGAGATCACAGACGAACAGTAGTAAACCAACATAGAACTGATGTCAGAGGAGGGGGTTCGAGTACTTATGGATTAAATGCTCAAAGTGTTCCAGAACCTCTGTGTTGCATGTACATCCGTTTACAGATCTGCCTTATTAGCATGCAGACTGTTGGTTCCTCATCTCTCAGGCAGACGCACTGCGACTTAGAAGGAAACATCCCTAATTAGTGGACTCTTATGACAAGCTCGTTGTGGGGGCTGGGAGTACATTCTTTGTTCTTCCCACAGAGGAGCCCAAAAACCTACACAGGGAATGTAATCCTTGATCTACAGATAATCTGGGTCAACATAGGTCACATAACAGCACTGGGGACATGTACACATGCTCTCACACAAACACACACAGTTAGATGATCTCACTATTCTAGCCACTGAAAGGTGGCAATGCAGCCTGATAAATGTGAGATGCTTCAAAACAAAACTGCAGACAGAGGGCAACATAAGGGAGCTTCAATATATGTTTCTTCTTCTTCATGTTCACTGACTGTAAAACTTTGAGCGGAACGTTCTGGTTGTCCGCCATCCTTCTGGACTTTGAGTCTTGTTCAAGAACTTGAGTGCTGTGGGCACATCTGTTTTACAGATCTGGCTTATTTATATGCAGCGTGTTAATTCCCTGCCTCTCAGGCAGATAGATGTGCTCCGACTCTGAAAGAAACACCCCCCCCCCACCCCATGCTTGTTAGAGGGCAGTGGGTCCCCCCCCCCCCCCCCATCATGTAGCCCCAGAGGGACTTAATTTTTTTAAATATCAAGTTTTTGTCAACTGGTATGGGTGATCATGCCTCTTCACATCTTTGATCTCTAAACTGTTGTATTTCATGTTTTTGTCTGCTTGACTTATACTTGCTAGTGTTTCCACAATTTATCTTCCACAAAAAGAGATTTTCATTAAACTAAAGCCAGAGAAAAACAGACTGAAATACCCCCCCACCCCCACATTCTCCACTCACTGACAATATAATCCAATGGGAACAAATATTTAACAAATAAAATATAAATTACATTTCTGAACTCTTCTCTGACATCATCATCATAGCCCTGGACTTCAATTACAGCGGCACCGGCACCAGTATTTTCTGGCACACTTCCAGCGTAGCGTCCGTTGGAGTCCATGCCCTCAAAGTATGGGACTTTGTTGTTTCTGTCTTCCACATCAATGGTCAGAGTGATCTGTTCATACATGGTCAGTCCTCCAAAGTTCTGCAACATCACAATGGAAGATTACATTTCCAGAAGTGAGGAATGGAACTGGTCATTGAACTTACAAAGTTGTTCTGAAATTTCATCTGACAAGATATTTTGTTAGAAAATTATAAACTGTGAGAAATTATGTTGTTATACAATTGTTATACAGTCATATACTGGAAAAAAAATGCTGGCACCAGGCCCAAGTATAAATTTGGCGACCTTCACCTAAGTGCATTTTCAGGGGTGTTGTCACTTTACAATAGGCTATGTCAAAGGCACATAAGTAAATTCCTACTCCAAAAAGGTCCAAACAACATAATTTCTACATCCAACTACACAATTTTTATTTGATTTTTCAGAGATCTTAATGTGCAAATGTGATTCTCTCAAAACAGAGATTTATCACTGAGGTGACTATGTCATCCAATAAGTTTCAACTCATAGGCAAAAGAAACATTTGTTAAAAAAAAACTATTTGTATTGATATACTATATATTTGTATACACTAACTAGCACTCGACAAGTAATGCTGTCATTATCAAGTCTACATCTTTTACTTCCCATGCATTTCCTAATGCTACTTATAGGCTTGATCAATCTAGGAGTTAAACCACAGATCATTAGGCCAGTCACCTAGACACGTTGCCATGCCCCTGATGATCAGTATCTTCAAGTGTAACACAATGACTGCAACTCCTAGATACAGAATTGAAACACAGACAGCTGGCCCTCGTAGATGGAGTATTAACAAAGTAGAGATTGGAACACATAAAGGCATCAAGGATGCCCCAGTAATTCATTTCAGGACAACACATACTGTAAAGCATAGTTTCAGCTGTGAAAAATACCTTTTGCCCGAGACTATTATCACTTTATTCCAGCCACTGAAATGTGGCAATGCAGCCGACAAAAGTGAGATGCTCCAAAACCACACGCAGAGGGCAACATAAGTGAGCTTAGGTATATATATCCTCCTTCTTCATGTTCACGGACTGTAAACTCCAGCAGAATGTTCTTTTTGTCTCAGACAGTTACAACTTTACAACTATAGCAACAATGAACAGAAGGGGTTGAAAATCTACATATGTGCTGTCACAAAATGTGTCTGAGAACTGAAAACACAATATATTTCAATCCTAGCAGCAGAGATAATTTTGTATGTGTACGGAGGCCTATACGTGAAGCGTAGTATAGTACAATAGTATCCCACCATGCATGTCATAAAAGGCAACTCAGGAAAGTTGTCATGTGACCAGCTAAAACTTCCTATGTAAAGCTAACTTAACATTCAATAAAACATGTACTTTGGGTGAGTTGGTTCAAAGTCAAAGTTTAATGGGTGATGAAAAGTTGAAGAAGTAATGAGATAGTAATTATTGAGTTTATAATCTGTCAAACAATGCACACGCAACACTCAGATTCTAAATTAGGACTGTAGTCCAGAAGTGGACAAACAACCAGAACCTTCCGCCAGAGTTTACAGCCGGTGAATACAAAGAAGAAGAATTTATAATTTTGGGGGATGGGGGTGGGGGGAGAGAAGGAGGGGGAGCCACCATGCTGTATCAGCTAAATGCTCACCTCAGGCCTGAAGGTTGTAGGTTGAAATCTGGGCTGAGCAAAATGTTTTTCAAAAATTACTTTGCTTTCCAGGCTGACCCAGCCTAAAATGGGTACCAGGTAAAGTCCTGGGAAGTAAAGGCGGCAACCTGATGTCGACCACGTCCCAAACCGAGTGCCGGTTGGTTTATAAAACACAGGTCACTAGTTACCAATATGCCTGATGAGATGGAAAAGGGTGGCTTGTGTCTAAAGATTGTAAACTGTTCAGCCCCGTTTAACAGATGACAGAATCCTGTGGTTAAACAGATGATACTCGGAGTTATTCTAACCATTTTGTGTTTTTACTACAGAACAGAAATACAAATCTTCATCACATCATGTGCCCAGCCATGTCTCACAACAGATCTTGGTCTTTGGTATTTTGAATTAGTTCCACTGAGGATATTCCACCAGGCCATCCACCATCATCTGTCTTGGCCGGCCTCCGTCTCTATAATCACAGAACGTTCCAGTCACCATGATATTCTCCGATGCCTCTCTTCTCACTACACGACCGAAGGAACACTGAGTGACAACTAAAAATGCCCAATCTGAGAAGTCTTACCCCTCCCTTTTATAAAAATAAATATGCCGAGTAGATGGAGCTCATCAGCTGGGATAAAGCAGTCCCTCGAAGAAGCTCATTCTAACGAAAAAGAATTCTAAAGTTGGAGGCACAGATATACCAAAAAGGTGTCACAGTCAAATCTAAAAAGTACAGCACCATGCAATCTTTCCCTGTAATGCTGTGTGGAACATGTGTCGCAGCACACACTCCACAGAGTCCTGTGGCTTTCTCATAATCACTAGCAGGAAGATTGATAAGAAGTCTTACCTGGCAACGTAGTATTAAACTGTACTGCCTCGTCTTCTCATAATCCAACTGCTGAGCCACAGAGACGTCCACCTTAAACAGGCCGTTCTGCTGGTACTCTGTGATGGCAAAGGCACCTGCCTGCTGCGACTGCAGGACACCTCGTGAGTCCACCAGGAAGTACTGCACACGTGGGTTCTGCATGTTGGAGCGGCAAGTCAGCGTGGTGATGATTGCCTCTTGGGTGTTAGGGATTACCGTCTCCGCAATCTTGTAGGAGTAATTTGGTGAGGTTGGGTCAGGCTCAAACCTACATGGGAACAAATATTGTGTGAGTAATTTGGCGGGGTCAGGTCAGGTTCAAACCTACATGGGAACAGATATTGTGTGAGTAATTTAGTGATCTTGGATAACAATTAAACCCACAAGGTAACAGAAACACTTGTATGAGTAAGTAATTTAGAGGTACCTGGTTGAGCTGAAGCCTACATGGTAACTGATAGATGAGTAATTTGGTGGAGGTTGGGTCAGGTTCAAACCTACTTGATAACTGATAAACCTGTATGAGTCTAACACACACTCTCTCTCATGCATGCACTCAAGCACTCACACACACACACCACAGAATCCCGAGTGCATGTCAAAAATCCATCAGCAAGTTACAAAACAAAACAAGTGGTCTCGGTATGGATTCAAACAAATAATGTGGGCTTGGTAGGCTGGCATGTTAGCCACTGAGCTTCTGTGGCTCCTCTAGTCATCTGCTCCTGCCCTTTATCCTCTAGTGGAGCATACAACTCAGGCCAAGTCATTCTAATTTCATGCTATTGCATTTCTCTCCATATCCTCCCCATCTTTTAAACTTCTCTCTAGCTCCATTGTCTATGTGTGCTTGTTTATTTTTGGCCCGCCTCTATTTCTACACTCCTGTTGTCTGGCTCCTCATTTTACAGACAAATTAAACTTACAAAAGGCTGGCACTTACTTGGGAGGTTCGCTGGTTTCAGTGGCCACTTCAATTTTGACTCTCACTGTGGCTTCTTTAGGGGGGCTGCCATTGTCTTGAGCTTTGACTAACAAATTGTACTCAGTTCTCTGCGCGGACAAAATACAACATTACATTTATAAATAGATATGTCAGAATCATTTCTGGTGAACTAAAGATGGGTAGAAGATGTCATGGCCAATCTTTCCACTTGTATCACTGTCTTTCCCTTGCTTGTCTGCTTTCACCCTTTCTCTCCAGTGTAATTTTTACAAGAGTGTTTTATGTTTTAATATGGCATAAACTTTTCAAATGTCCATTTAAAAAAAAAATATTCCTTTCAGCAACTCTTTTCCTTCACAGTCTTTTCTCTGTATTAGATATCTTCAATGAAAAGCTCTGTATTAGATATCTTCAATGAAATGTGACCTATTCAGAAGCTCTGTATTAGATATCTTCAATGAAATGTGACCTATTCAGAAGCTCTGTATTAGATATCTTCAATGAAATGTGACCTATTCAGAAGCTCTGTATTAGATATCTTCAATGAAATGTGACCTATTCAGAAGCTCTGTATTAGATATCTTCAATGAAATGTGACCTATTCAGAAGCTCTGTATTAGATATCTTCAATAAAATGTGACCTATTCAGAAGCTCTGTATTAGATATCTTCAATGAAATGTGACCTATTCAGAAGCTCTGTATTAGATATCTTCAATGAAATGTGACCTATTCAGAAGACAGTTGATTACACTGATACTGATCTATCCAACAGTGGATGGCTGGTGAACAATCTGGAAGACTAAGTTTCATCTCTGTCAGTTCCAGACACTTTTGACTTCCAACATTTTCTATTCCAAAGTGTGTAGAGTATCAAGTTTCACTAATGCAGCCACGAGAGACAGTCAGACATGATGAATTAACAAAACAGAAGAATGTCTTCAATAAACTTATGGTAAATTGTCTGGAACTAGTCAGATGCACTTCTTCTTCTCATCTGCCTTTAAGAAGGCAGCTGACATGTTATTTCAGCAAACTATTAATTAGTCCTTTTTAACTCATGACATGCATATTGAGGGGGCAGTGGGTCAACCCCCCCCCCCCCCCTCCTCCACACACAAATGGGGTCATGGAACCCACACAAGGACTCTTCCACTAATCCTACCAACTGATATAACATAATCTGGATTCAGAAGTCGCAACATGTGTCAACAAAAACAAGAAAATCAAAATTCTTATTTAATCCTTCTGTCAGAACCAAGTGTCATCAGGATGTCGGTAGCCTTTCTGAAAGCTACTACTGTGCAGTCCAAATCTCCCTGTGTACCAGCTTTGTCTTTATTGAGGTCTGAATAGGCCAGAGTGCTTTTCTGTGAGTAGAATTCAGACAAACAAGAATAACGCTTACCGAAGCTGCCAAGGGAGACTTGAGGAAAATGAGACCGTTCTCTTTGTATATGCCAAATATCCCCCCACCGTCTTCAACCATGGAGTAGGCAATTTTAGCATTGTCTCCGATGTCTCTGTCTGTGGCTCCCACACGCAGGATCACCTATTTGAGTAAAATGTCAGATTCTCATGATGCAAACATCAAGTTCAAGACTCAAGTGTAATGTCATTAAGATACAAATGTCAGGTTCTCATGATACAGAGATGATGTTCAAGACACAAGTAATTTTATTAAGATACAAATGTCATGTTCTCATAATACAAACATCATGTTCAAGACACAAGTGTAATATTATAAGGATACAAATGTCAGGTTCTCGTGATACAAAGATCATGTTCAATACACAAGTGTAATGTTATTAAGATACAAATGTCAAGTTCTCATGATATAAATATCATTTTTGAGACACAAATGTAATGTTAATAAGATACAAATGTCAGGTTTTCATGATACAAAGATACCAATGGTCTTATGGTAGGAAAGTACTCTTGTCACGATTAAAAAAAAAAACCTTTCTAGATAACAAATGTAATATTCTCAAGATTCATATCTAGTGGTCTCAAGATACACATTTTATACTATCAAGACACAAATATACAATCAAGATACAAACATAATACTATCAAGATACAAATGTAATGCTCCCAAAACAAGAGCAATGACAGCAGCTGGCAGACATAGCAATGTCCTTAAATAGACCACACACAAAACAAGAGCAATGACAGTAGCAGGCAGACATAGCAATGTCCTTTAATGGACCACACACAAAACAAGAGCAATGACAGTAGCAGGCAGACATAGCAATGTCCTTAAATAGACCACACACAAAACAAGAGCAATGACAGTAGCAGGCAGACATAGCAATGTCCTTTAATGGACCACACACAAAACAAGAGCAATGACAGTAGCAGGCAGACATAGCAATATTCTTTAATGGACCACACACAAAACAAGAGCAATGACAGTAGCAGGCAGGCATAGCAATGTTCTTTAATGGACCACACACAAAACAAGAGCAATGACAGTAGCAGGCAGACATAGCAATGTCCTTTAATGGACCACACACAAAACAAGAGCAATGACAGTAGCAGGCAGACATAGCAATATTCTTTAATGGACCACACACAAAACAAGAGCAATGACAGTAGCAGGCAGGCATAGCAATGTTCTTTAATGGACCACACACAAAACAAGAGCAATGACAGTAGCAGGCAGGCATAGCAATGTCCTTAAATAGACCACACACAAAACAAGAGCAATGACAGTAGCAGGCAGGCATAAGAATGTTCTTTAATAGACCACACACAAAACAAGAGCAATGACAGTAGCAGGCAGACATAGCAATATTCTTTAATGGACCACACACAAAACAAGAGCAATGACAGTAGCAGGCAGGCATAGCAATGTTCTTTAATGGACCACACACAAAACAAGAGCAATGACAGTAGCAGGCAGGCATAGCAATGTCCTTAAATAGACCACACACAAAACAAGAGCAATGACAGTAGCAGGCAGGCATAAGAATGTTCTTTAATAGACCACACACAAAACAAGAGCAATGACAGTAGCAGGCAGACATAGCAATATTCTTTAATAGACCACACACAAAACAAGAGCAATGACAGTAGCAGGCAGACATAGCAATGTTCTTTAATGGACCACACACAAAACAAGAGCAATGACAGTAGCAGGCAGGCATAGCAATGTTCTTTATTAGACCACACACAAAACAAGAGCAATGACAGTAGCAGGCAGACATAGCAATGTTCTTTAATGGACCACACACAAAACAAGAGCAATGACAGTAGCAGGCAGACATAGCAATGTCCTTAAATAGACCACACACAAAACAAGAGCAATGACAGTAGCAGGCAGACATAGCAATGTCCTTAAATGGACCACACACAAAACAAGAGCAATGACAGTAGCAGGCAGACATAGCAATGTCCTTAAATAGACCACACACAAAACAAGAGCAATGACAGTAGCAGGCAGACATAGCAATGTCCTTAAATAGACCACACACAAAACAAGAGCAATGACAGTAGCAGGCAGACATAGCAATGTCCTTAAATAGACCACACACAAAACAAGAGCAATGACAGTAGCAGGCAGACATAGCAATATTCTTTAATGGACCACACACAAAACAAGAGCAATGACAGTAGCAGGCAGACATAGCAATATTCTTTAATGGACCACACACACAAAAAGGGGGAGACAAACTCCAGTGAGTAAATCTGAGTGAGAACAATTACCCGGTTGACTTGAGCATTTGATGAGATCTTCTCGCTGTAGGACAGGGAGTTGAAGACTGGAGAATTATCGTTGATATCCTGGACGGCCACACGAAAGGTGCACCAACCTTCCTGTGGCGGCTGTGCCTTGTCAGATCCCTTCACTGTCACCTGCAACAGAAACACAATATGCAATTGAAGAATGATAATAGTCACTGCATGCCTGTTTATGCTTTCCAAAAAGCCATAGTGAAAGCATGCAATTACATAAACTTTGCATAATGTTTGGTAATTGTAAATGCAGTCAATCACATACGGCCATTCGCCACTTTCCAAATCTGCAGTTCACAACACAAACCATGTTCAGCAGTCAAAAAAGCATTCAAAGTGAAATCCTCAGTTTCGAGTCACGAAATCAACTCAATAACTATTCTTTCAGCTTACCTGTAGGAAAATGCAACGGCTAATAACTGTCAGAAGCAAAAAAGTTGACACAACTAAAAACAGTTAGCCTGCCCATCCACCATACTTACCAGAGGTCAATAATTAAAAAAAGATTAACTTAAAGTAAAGAAACTAACAAGAAACAATAGCCTAACCACAGAGCAATCTCTCACCTGAATAAAGTCTTTATCTAATGTTTCCCTGTTGACCTTTGACTTCACTGTAATCTGACCTGTGGTTCGATCGATGTCAAAAGGAGCATCTGCTAACGCGGTTGAAGGTGATTCAATAGAATAGTCAATAGCACCATTCAAGCCCCGATCTGGGTCAGTTGCTACAACCTGTGTCAAACATATACAGTATATCAGCAAGAGTTACCCTTACCCCTCTATAATCACTCAAGCAATCACAATGTCAGCAAAAGTTACCCCTATATAATCACTCAAAGAATCACAATATATCAGCAAGAGTTACCCTTCTATAATCACGCAAACAATCACAATATATCAGCAAGAGTTACCCCTCCAAAATCCCTCAAACAATCACAATATATCAGCAAGAGTTACCCCTCTATAATCACTCAAACAATCACAATGTATCATCAAGAGTTACCCCTCTATAATCACTCAAACAATCACAATGTATCAGCAAGAGTTACCCCTCTATAATCACTCAAACATTCACAATATATCAGCAAGAGTTACCCCTCTATAATCACTCAAACAATCACAATATATCAGCAAGAGCTGTCTGTCAATAATCAAAAACTCACAATATATCAGTGAGAGTTGTCTATACGTAATCACTTAAACCTGCATAATAAATATATCACAATATACCAGTGACTACTGTATGCCCTTCAAATACTCTACCAATGACAGTTGTTCACCTTTCAATGACTCAAACAATGACAGTTGTTCACCCTTCAATGACTCAACTAATGACAGTTGTTCACCCTTTAATTACTCAACCAATGACAGTTGTTCACCCTTCAATTACTCAACCAATGATAGTTGTTCACCCTTCAATGACTCAACCAATGACAGTTGTTCACCCTTCAATGACTCAACCAATGACAGTTGTTCACCCTTCAATGACTCAACCAATGACAGTTGTTCACCCTTCAATGACTCAACCAATGACAGTTGTTCACCCTTCAATGACTCAACCAATGACAGTTGTTCACCCTTCAATGACTCAACCAATGACAGTTGTTCACCCTTCAATGACTCAACCAATGACAGTTGTTCACCCTTCAATGACTCTACCAATGACAGCTGTTCACCCTTCAATTACTCAACCAATGACAGTTGTTCACCCTTCAATGACTCAACCAATGACAGTTGTTCACCCTTCAATGACTCAACCAATGACAGTTGTTCACCCTTCAATGACTCAACTAATGACAGTTGTTCACCCTTCAATTACTCAACCAATGATAGTTGTTCACCCTTCAATTGCTCTAGTAATGACAGTTGTTCACACTTCAATTACTTAACTAATGACAGTTGTTCAGCCTTCAACTACTCAATAACAGCTGTTCACCTTTCAATCACTCTGTCAATAACAGCTATTTACCCTTCAATTACTCTGCCACTGAATTTTGTCTGCCTCTCAATTACTCTACCAATAACAGCTGTTCAGCCTTCAATTACTCTACCCCTGATTTTTGTCTGCCTTTTAATTACTCCACCAATGCCTGTTGTTCAGCTTTCAATTACTCTAACAATGATTTTTTTTTTTTAAATGCTCTACCAATGACAGCTGTTCAGCCTTCAGTTACTCTAGTAATGACAGACGTCTGACACTCAACAAATCTGCAAGCAACCTCTAATTCTCCATCCCGTTAAAAATCCTCCTTGCAGATAACAGTTAGAGAACACAATTCAGCAAAGTAGTTTTTAAATGAAGCAGTGCTGAAAGAGTAAGACTTGAAACTAGCCACCCCATGCAACACTCAGACACTAATCTACATATACATACAACTAGATATTGAGAAGAAAAAGAAAGCATCCTTACTAACCATCACTTAAATTACTACAGCAACCAGACTTAACAAAGGAGACTATTAGATTGCTTTACATAAAACATAAACCCCATACTGTGTGTTGAAAACTAAGAGACCCTAAGCTCATCTGTGAAGACCAGGGTTCACAGACAATGCTAATAATTGTGGGCTTATATAGTGAGCTGTCACAGAACTCTCACAGTGAATGGATGCAAAGCTTGAAACTGTTTTGTGCATGACATTTTCTGAATCTGATCATGCGTGAGAAAAGAATGTACTCTTTAACAATGGACTATGTGATCCGCACATTTCTGTTAAAATTATTCATTCTTTAGCTTCATTTTGTGTCGATGTAAATTCTGTAGTCATGTACCTGACAAGGAACACTGAAATATGCCAGGCAACAACAAAAAAGCCATGTCAAATGTGTATTGTCTGCATCTTAACTGTTACTGAAAAAAAAATCTTGCGGTACCAATTAAGGAAAGTAGATCTAATGTGTTGGACTGTGTTAAGTGTTGAAGGCAATGAAATGGCAAATATATTTTCAATCGAGAACATGAAGTTCACATTTTGCTGATTAGAGACTAGAGAAAACAGAGCAATAAAATTTGTGTCAATCTCTTATCTGGCAACAATTCAATTGATGTGGCTAAATCAGTGGTTCTCAACCTATTTTTGGATCAAACGAGCCGTTTACAGGGGTCGCCAAAAACCATTTGGGGAAAATTCATTGAAGTTATGAAGTAACAACGAAAATAACTATGGTGGGGGTTGCCACAACATGAGGAATTGCATTAAAGGGTGGCAGCATTAGAAAGGATGAGAGCCACTGGGCTAGATGACAGCCCTTTTCGGTCGATAAATCCAACTTCACTGGGTATTTGTTTATCACGATATCCGTCCTGGTTAGTCAGCACAGTCAAAGGAAGGATTTCATTTAAAACCTGAAAAGTTTAAAGTTGACAGAGGACTGACATCAGTGCACCAGGTTTTATCCCAAATGCAGAATGGCTAGCTGCCTGCAGAGAGTGCCGCACAAAGCACAAACTCCATAGCTCCTGCGATGATCCCCAGAGATCTTCTTAAAAAGTGCACCTGTGAACTATATGGCAAAGCCATGAAATGAACCTATGACCTTCACTGCATAAGGCAAACAACTTGACCATTTCACCACAGAGACATCCAATGTGATCCCTGATTCACGTGAACAACAACAAACATGCCCTAACCTGAATGACAGGTGTGCCCGGCTCCGACTCCTCGTTGAAGGCAGCTTTCTGTGAGTAATCCAAACAATCCTTGAAGAAGGGCTTCTGGTTCACAGAGTCCACAATCTCCACGATAAAGCTGGCTTTACTCTCCAGCTGGACTGTCCCCCCACAACAGGAGCCATCGTCCACAGCACTGATGTTGAGTGTGTAGGAGTCTATATTTGGGGGCACATCCCCTACCACTTGGATGATTCCCGAGGAGGGTTTGATGTTAAAGATCTTGTATCTTTCCTCCCGAGCTACAAAGACACATATATTTTCAGGCTAGTGAGTAAATTAAGTGTGAAAATTACACAATCATGACAATTATTTTCTATCAGTCAGAATTAAAGATGCAAACAGCAGAGATAGGACAGTGAGAAACAACAACTAATTCATTTTCTGTTAAAATCACCAGTAATTACTGGCATCAGACAAACCAAGAAGACGGTGGAGAGAAGATCATATACAAACAGACATTACATACACTTGAAGTCACCAACTAGACAGAGAAAGCCAGTCACAGTCACGAATAGACATGTGTGATATCTAAATGGCTTGGAAGCTGAAGAAGAGATTATATACCATAATCTAGCAATTTGACACGTATTATTTTATTATCATTTATTATTATTTATCTTATTTTGTGTGTGTTACCTGAGTTGAGTTGAGTTAAGAATTTACATCACAGTACTTGGGGCATTCCCATGCATGCTCCGTCTTCATCTTCAGCAGCCAACACAGAGTTCCAATACTAATTAGTACCGGTCATAATTTTGTTATATATCCGTCTTGCCTTTCCTCTGAGTGTAGTGAGCTGGCCAGACTCTCTGGTCACACCCAGGTGTCTCATTCTCTCCAGGCCATAATAATCTTGTTTCGCTTCTTACTCCATTGCTTGTTCCCATTGCCTTGTCATGTATCAATTCACTTTCCAGTGGTGCAGATCCAGCCAATCTCTCTGCTTGCTCATTCCCCACCACACCAGTCTGGAGAAAAGATCCAATGTATGCTCACTACCTGTTGCCTTCCCAGTGGAGCTTGCAAACTTGTGTGTGTTAATTATGCATGCCAAACTACAGACGATAATTCCATACTTGCGTTCAATGTAAAAATATACAATAAATATCTAAATACCAACAACTGTACATAGCCATTATAAAAACACCCCCCCCCCCCCCTTCTTCACTCTTTTGACTTCCATTTCCCAATGAAGAATAAGTCCTTGACCAAATCACTGTAGAACTGTTAATGACTAGTTGCAATCTGCAACTAGCGATTTTAAAGGATGAGGTAGCTTGCTTGCAACAAGAACAAGAACAATGAGGTGAGAAACATTCTGCCAGGACAAGACAAAGAGCCAGGAAATCATAGAGAAAGGACAAGACAAAGCAAGGAAATCATAGAGCAAGGACAAAACAAAGCAAGGAAATCATAGAGCAAGGACAAGACAAAGCCAGGAAATCATAGAGCAAGGACAAGACAAAGCCAGGAAATCATAGAGCAAGGACAAGACAAAGCCAGGAAATCATAGAGCAAGGACAAGACAAAGAGCCAGGAAATCATAGAGCAAGGACAAGACAAAGCCAGGAAATCATAGAGCAAGGACAAGACAAAGCCAGGAAATCATAGAGCAAGGACAAGACAAAGCCAGGAAATCATAGAGCAAGGACAAGACAAAGAGACAGGAAATCATAGAGCAAGGACAAGACAAAGAGACAGGAAATCATAGAGCAAGGACAAGACAAAGAGACAGGAAATCATAGAGCAAGGACAAGACAAAGCCAGGAAATCATAGAGCAAGGACAAGACAAAGAGACAGGAAATCATAGAGCAAGGACAAGACAAAGCCAGGAAATCATAGAGCAAGGACAAGACAAAGAGACAGGAAATCATAGAGCAAGGACAAGACAAAGCCAGGAAATCATAGAGCAAGGACAAGACAAAGAGACAGGAAATCATAGAGCAAGGACAAGACAAAGCCAGGAAATCATAGAGCAAGGACAAGACAAAGAGACAGGAAATCATAGAGCAAGGACAAGACAAAGCCAGGAAATCATAGAGCAAGGACAAGACAAAGAGACAGGAAATCATAGAGCAAGGACAAGACAAAGCCAGGAAATCATAGAGCAAGGACAAGACAAAGAGACAGGAAATCATAGAGCAAGGACAAGACAAAGAGACAGGAAATCATAGAGCAAGGACAAGACAAAGAGACAGGAAATCATAGAGCAAGGACAAGACAAAGAGACAGGAAATCATAGAGCAAGGACAAGACAAAGCAAGGAAATCATAGAGAAAGGACAAGACAAAGCCAGGAAATCATAGAGCAAGGACAAGACAAAGCCAGGAAATCATAGAGCAAGGACAAGACAAAGAGCTGGGAAATCATAGAGAAAGGACAAGACAAAGAGCCAGGAAATCATAGAGCAAGGACAAGACAAAGAGCCAGGAAATCATAGAGCAAGGACAAGACAAAGAGACAGGAAATCATAGAGCAAGGACAAAACAAAGCAAGGAAATCATAGAGCAAGGACAAGACAAAGCCAGGAAATCATAGAGCAAGGACAAGACAAAGCCAGGAAATCATAGAGCAAGGACAAGACAAAGAGCTGGGAAATCATAGAGAAAGGACAAGACAAAGAGCCAGGAAATCATAGAGCAAGGACAAGACAAAGAGCCAGGAAATCATAGAGCAAGGACAAAACAAAGCAAGGAAATCATAGAGAAAGGACAAGACAAAGCCAGGAAATCATAGAGCAAGGACAAGACAAAGAGCTGGGAAATCATAGAGAAAGGACAAGACAAAGAGCCAGGAAATCATAGAGCAAGGACAAGACAAAGAGACAGGAAATCATAGAGCAAGGACAAAACAAAGCAAGGAAATCATAGAGCAAGGACAAGACAAAGCCAGGAAATCATAGAGCAAGGACAAGACAAAGCCAGGAAATCATAGAGCAAGGACAAAACAAAGCAAGGAAATCATAGAGCAAGGACAAGACAAAGCAAGGAAATCATAGAGCAAGGACAAGACAAAGCCAGGAAATCATAGAGCAAGGACAAAACAAAGCCAGGAAATCATAGAGCAAGGACAAGACAAAGCCAGGAAATCATAGAGCAAGGACAAGACAAAGCAAGGAAATCATAGAGCAAGGACAAGACAAAGCCAGGAAATCATAGAGCAAGGACAAGACAAAGAGCTGGGAAATCATAGAGAAAGGACAAGACAAAGAGCCAGGAAATCATAGAGCAAGGACAAGACAAAGAGCCAGTAAATCATAGAGCAAGGACAAAACAAAGCAAGGAAATCATAGAGCAAGGACAAGACAAAGCCAGGAAATCATAGAGCAAGGACAAGACAAAGCAAGGAAATCATAGAGCAAGGACAAGACAAAGCCAGGAAATCATAGAGCAAGGACAAGACAAAGCCAGGTGAAATAAAGTTACAGTTGAGAGGGTGCACGTCGTTGCACTGAGTTTTATCCCTATGGGTCTATCTTTCTCTCTCTGCAGAACAGCCAGTTACCTGCCAAGAGCGTCACATAAAGGACAAATTCTGTAGCTCCAAAAGTGATCCCCAAATATCTCCCAAAATTGCATTTCTGAACTGAGCAAGGCATCTGTGAAAAGAACCCACGACCTGCCGAGCACATTCAAATGGCTTGACTTCACTAGAGACCCTCACAAATGGCTTGACTTCACCAGAAACCCTCACAAATGGCTTGACTTCACGAGAGACCCTCACAAATGGCTTGACTTCACCAGAAACCCTCACAAATGGCTTGACTTCACCAGAGACCCTCACAAATGGCTTGACTTCAACAGAGACCCTCACAAATAGACCCTCACAAATGGCTTGACTCCACCAGAGACCCTTACAAATGGCTTGACTTCACCACAGACCCTCACAAATGGCTTGACTTCACCACAGACCCTCACAAATGGCTTGACTCCACCAGAGACCCTCACAAATGGCTTGACTTCACCAGAGACCCTCACAAACTGAACAAACTACACAGACACAAGCTGACTTACGGGTAAAATAAAACTTCACATTATCTCCGTCCCCATCTGTAGCTCGCAGCCTGGTGAGAATGAAATTTTCTGGGACCATGTCACGGAGTACCAGAGTCCCAGGAGGTATAATATTTGGCGGCTCATCATTCACGTTGGAGGTGGTCACCGTAACATCGACGGAGCTGGACAAAGCCGGTATGCCACTGTCTTTGGCGTGGACAATAAACCTGTAGGTTGGTCCAGGGAAAGCGTCAAAGTCCAGTGTCCTGCAGCAAGAGAAGAAAAACCATTATGTTCTAGATGTATTGATAATTTGAGACTTTTCTGCCTAACAGGAAAAGTAAAAGAACCTATTTATGCCAGTAATTGGTGCAGGACTTTCTCCTGCCATCCGCAACAGCACGCAGTATCAGCACCTGTTTTTTTTTTAAATGGTATAATCTGTTTCAGTGCTACTGTAATAGACACTCTGTGGTGAGCAACGACACCTTTTTTAGACACTTGGTAGTAAGCACTGGCACCTTTTTTAGACACTTTGTGGTGAGCACCAACACCCTTTTTGGTGAGCACCGGCACCTTTTTTAAACACTGTGCTGAATACCGGCACCCTTTTTAGACACTTTGTGGTGAGCACCAACACCCTTTTAGACACTTTGTGGTGAGCACTGGCACCCTTTTTAGACACTGTGGTGAGCACCGGCACCCTTTTTAGACACTTTGTGGTGAGCACCGGCACCCATTTTAGACACTTTATGGTGAGCACCGGCACCCTTTTTAGACACTGTGGTGAGCACCGGCACCCCTTTTAGACACTTTGTGGTGAGCACTGGTACCCTTTTTAGACACTTTGTGGTGAGCACCGGCACCCATTTTAGACACTTTATGGTGAGCACCGGCACCCCTTTTAGACACTTTGTGGTGAGCACCGGTACCCTTTTTAGACACTTTGTGGTGAGTACCGGCACCCTTTTTAGACACTTTGTGGTGAGCACCGGCACCCTTTTTAGACACTGTGCTGAATACCGGCACCCTTTTTAGACACTTTGTGGTGAGCACCAAATCCTTTTTAGACACTTTATGGTGAGCACCGGCACCTTTTTTAAACACTGTGCTGAATACCGGCACCCTTTTTAGACACTTTGTGGTGAGCACCAAATCCTTTTAAAACACTTTGTGGTGAGCACCAAATCCATTTTAGACACTGTGTGGTGAGCACCAAATCCTTTTAAGACACTTTGTGCTGTGAGCGCAGCTATGCACGCGCTCTCTCTCTCTCTCTCTCTATTTGTGTGTGTGTATGTCTGTATTTTACCACCTATGCTTTTGTGTTTTTGTTTGATATTCATAATATGCATACTGTTACATTACCATAACATGCTTTATTGATAAACTACAACTGCTGTGTGAAAGATGAGTGTTTGGAAGGGCGGAATGTGAGATAGGCCTGCATGCCCAATTTGTGACCCATCGAAAAAAAAGTTTGTTTTCTCTCTCTCTCTCAGATGCACACACACACATAACATGCACAATCATCAACTTGAACTTCTTGCAGGTGACACCTGGCTGGTGCCCCAATTATAACTTCTGTGGGTGTTGAACAGGGTATAAGGATCTGGCGCCCAGATGGAGACTTTAATCTCAATATGGTGCAGTAAACCTTCAGTAGCAGCCTGGAAGAGAAAAACTGATCAACTCATCAATCTTGAGTTTCTTGTTTCTCTTGTATCATTATGAAACAAGAGGGTCTAAAGAAGACTGTGACAGCCGTGAAAATCACATGCTACTGAAAAAGAGTCTGACAGAGGGCGACAATGCTGTATGGTTAAACACAGATGGAAGACAACCACACAATGGTGTATGGTTAAACACAGATGGAAGACAACCACACAATGGTGATTGGTTGAACAGATGGAAGACAACCACACAATGCTGTATGGTTAAACAGATGGAAGACAACCACACAATGCTGTATGGTTAAACAGATGGAAGACAACCACACAATGGTGTATGGTTGAACAGATGGAAGACAACCACACAATGCTGTATGGTTAAACAGATGGAAGACAACCACACAATGGTGTATGGTTTGACACTGTTACATGGAAGATATTCCACAACCAAACATCAAATCAAGAGCACAAACACCAGACATATGTGCAGGAACACGGTTCCTTGCCCCGCTCGATGGGAAACAATGATGAATGTTCCCCTGTAAACCTGGCTTCAATTTTACAAAATGAACTATGAGTGATGTGATGGAAACCAAACAGACTGTGAAAGACCCTCTCTGTCAACACTTGACTATCAGCACACATAAATACAGTGTATCAGAAAACATATGACTAATCTACTGACATGTCTCATTCATCGAATGACTGACTCACTTCCCTATCTAATATGACACAATCCACTCACTGGTTTCAGACCTATAAGAAACAATATGAGGAGGAAATGTGAAGAAGACACTTCCTGACTACACTGTGTCATCTCTGAACATCCTGCAGTGACAGAGATATTTTCCCCAAGAAATCAACTACACATTTTCGTAGTGTTGAGCGTATAGAGTATGAATCTGAAAGGATAATAGTACTCCAACTTGACAGGAAAACAAGAAAACAACAAAAGAGAGCAACAACAAAAAAACCCATCAACTTAAAGATCAAAGTCTGAAACAAGTGCAAGAATTTAAATACATGAGAAGCATATTTACATACAATGGTGAAATAGACAGAGAGATAGAAACAAGAATCTGAAAAGCCAACAATGTCACTACCAACTTGCTCCAATTTTAAAACACCCTGTTATTCCAACAGAGACAAGACAAATTATGAATAAAATATTTATACTGACTTTAGGTCACCTATGTCAGACCTGGACATTGACAAAAGAATATGAAAGAAAACTAACCACATGTGAGATCAGGAATGGCTGTGAATGAAACCAGAGGAGATTGAGTGAGAAACTACGTGATCATAAGAACTGTTGGAACAACAACCATTGTCAAATTTATGAAATGAAATGGTTTGGCCTCTAATGAGAATGAAACCAACGATACTAGCAGCAAGAGAATACAAATTGAAAATCAAAACACCAAGAGGCATGGGAAAAAAGGCCTACTTTCACCTATGTATTTTTTGCCTAGAATTTGCCAAGGCGCCCCTCCTCCCATTTCCATGCGCTGCTGCCTAAAAAATATCACGGCTCCCACTCCCCATGTTTTGCTGCCTAGAATATGTAAAGTTCTCCCCCCCCCCTCCCATGTGATGCTGTTTAGAATATGTTAGCCCCCCCCCCCCTCCCAGAGTGGACCTGCAACCACTAGTGGGGCAGGCAAGAACTCAAAAACTACACCACAGTGGCTCCTGCCCTTGTCATAAACCTTAAACAAACATCCCAAAACTGACAATTAACAGCTCCATACAATCCTTCTTCTCATAACAAGATTTTTTAAAAATGGTAACCATCTCTTTTTAATGTTTGTGATAAGTTGTCTTTGAGCTTTTGCCTTTTTTTAAATAAATAAAGATATATATAGGAAGCTCCTAGGTAGTGTTAGTGTTGCTGGAGTGTTGAGTGCTAGATCTGTTTTTGTCTAGTTCCCAACATATGAGGTGTGATGGCTGAAAATAGGGTCAGGTCGAACAGAAAGCCCAAATCAACTTGTTTAAATCTGTCTCGGTGTGGGCTCTAGAGTGAGGTTATTCCATTGGCAGGTGAACCCAGCCCAGAGAGGCCTGGCTGGTGGCCGGTGGATCACTGCACGTTGTACCTGTAGTAATGATTCAGCCCCTGGCCCGTGACCATTCCCAAGTTCAACACTTTGGCCCCCAAGTTAAAATTGACTATCTGTTTTACTACTTTTTAGGGCGGTGTAGACACATGGGGCCCTTGAACCTGAGGATTAAGGGCCACCAGGCTAGTGGTGTCACCACCGACTGCGTGGGTAAGAATGTTTAATTTTGCACCCCCCCCCCCCCCCCCCCCTCCCAGAAAAACTCTATCACCTTGCTGGGTCATCGAACTCTGGTCTCCCGCATGAAAGCCCGACATTGTAGCCACTCGGTCAGCCACTCTTCTAGTTAACTCTAAAGCATCACCTGAATTTGTGCTAGATTACTGTACTCGCTCTTTCATTCCTGTAACTTGCTCTTTCATTCTTGTAACTCACTTTTTCATTCTCATAACTCTCTTTCATTCTCGTGACTCACTCTTTCATTCTTGTAACTCACTTCTGCATTCTTGTAACTCACTTTTGCATTCTTGTAACTCACTTTTGCATTCTTGTAACTCACTTCAGCATTCTTGTAACTCACTTTTGCATTCTTGTAACTCACTTCAGCATTCTTGTAACTCACTTTTGCATTCTTGTAACTCACTTCAGCATTCTTGTAACTCACTTTTGCATTCTTGTAACTCACTTTTGCATTCTTGTAACTCACTTTTGCATTCTTGTAACTCACTTTTGCATTCTTGTAACTCACTTCAGCATTCTTGTAACTCACTTTTGCATTCTTGTAACTCACTTCTGCATTCTTGTAACTCCCTTTTGCATTCTTGTAACTCACTTTTGCATTTTTGTAACTCACTTCTGCATTCTTATAACTCACTTCTGCATTCTTATAACTCACTTTTGCATTCTTGTAACTCACTTCTGCATTCTTGTAACTCCTTCTTTCATTCTTGTAACTTATTCTCATTTGTGTAACCCACTCTAAGCCAAGATTAACCAACATTTTACCAGATAAAGGTCCTTGTGTGGGTTCTAAGGAAAGTAAGCACGTCGTACGAGTCCACTATTTGGGGAATGCATCTGTCTGAGAGGCAAGGAACTAACAGTCTGCATACAAATAAGCCAGATCTGTAAACCGTATCTGCATGCAAAACTCAAGTTCTGCAACAAGATTAAAGTCCAGGGTGGACGAACAACTAGAACTCTTCACAGGACTGTACAGCCGTTGAATGCAAAGAAGACCAAATGAAGGTATGTAATCTTTCATTAAACAACTTCGTCTAAACCAAGATTCCCAGAGAATTTACTAGTTGAAGATACTCACTCTTTCACTGTTATGACTCCTTCCTTGCCCACCTTCTTGATCTCAAAGTAAGGATTCTCCAGTTCATACGTGACAAGACTGTTGTTACCAGAGTCACTGTCCTCCGCCACCACGGAGAGGACCGTCTTGCCAATCTCCAAGTCCTCACGAATAGTTTTCAGATACTGGGTCAGCTGAAACCTGGGCGGGTTATCATTCTCATCCTTCAAGACAATGTCCAGCTGTAGGAGAAGAGAGAGTTGACTATGAAATAATGAAATCAAGAATAGGTAAATAGAATAGCAGTAACTGCATAGATACCGCTATGATACTGCAAATCACTTGTGCCATCTTTAGTTACCAAAACATTTCCTGGTATCCATTTGAGACTGATTTGACCTGAAAGCCCAAATCAATGTGTTTAAATGTTTTGATGTGGGTTCAAAATTCGACATCACTGCTGATTCTGCAAAGATACTGTCCATTAAGTGCAATTCCTTCAAAATTTATATGGTTAAGTTCTTTTTCTGCTCACCAGCTGTAAACTCCGGCAAAAAGTTTTAGAACTGAGTTGTGCATGCACATCCATTTTACATATGTCTTACTTGCATGCAGACTGTTAGTTTCTCGCCTCTCAGGCAGATGCACTCCACCCTCAAAGGACCCCTCATTAATTTACTCTTATAACATGCTCATTAAGGAGGCAGTCTGAATATGCACCCCCCCCCTTTCCCCCTCCCACCCAAATGGGGTCTCCTGGAGCCCATACAAAAATCGTTGCTGCCCATATGAGACTAGACCACCGTCAGCCATTATGCTAGTAAGCCAGAGCCCTCATCACTGACCACCACATCCTCCGAGATACTCGCTTCTACTATTAATTCCCCAATGCAGCATAGTCCTTGACCAATTAACACAAAGCCTGTCCTATCCTTTGCCATCTCCAGAAGCCCTATAGATGTTCTGTCCAAATTATCTACAGCTCTCTTCTCCACATAATGTGTTTCTGGGTCTTCTTTAATTGCTTGCTTTCCTGTGAATACCAGAGACAGGTTCATCACCATGAGGCCAGTCAGGCTGCACTGTATGTTTCTTCAAGCCTGTCTACATCCAATGTCATCACATGTTTTTGAGTGTGCATTCTCTGATAGCCTTAAGTTATCTCATCTACTTACAAGGCAGCAGGCCTTATTTCTCTTTGTCTGGTTCCTATTCCTTCACCTGTCCGTCATGGAAGACTACTAAAGATACAGGTGACAGACATGAGGATTTTTTCTTGGACATACCTCAGTATCTTAGCATCAGTACCACAGGGTGCTCACCTACATTTGCAAATCTAAATAGATTGCTAAAGATTTCAGTGCTCAGCCATGCAGATGTGGAGGTCAAGGGAAGACTACCACATTATATATCCCTAAAAATTAAAAAGGAAGCTGACAACATCCTGTCCCAAATTGTGAGGTATTTTAGCCATATTAAAAGTCATGGTAGCCCAAAGAGAACAATAATTAAGGGTAGAGTTTCTGGAAAATAAGACACTGACAGACCTCCATGAAGGCTGATACAAGACACTATAGATGCAAAGGTTATGAAAGCATATAGGGGTGAAGTACTGGCTGGAGACAGAAAGACATCCAGGTGTGGAGTGATGCAAGGACCTACTGACTGATGATGAGATCTCAGTTAAGTGATTTTGTGCTTCAGTAATTGTAACACTGTCTATTAATGTCACGTGCTGATGAAAGCTTTCTAGCTGGAACTTTCCCTTGTTGCTTGTGATTGTGATAATGTTGAGCTGACTAGTTCTCTACTTTTCATTTGGTTCAATATCTTTTCACAACATGCCAACAGCACAGCTCTTGAAATCACTGGAATTCACAACCCCTTCTATACAAAGTAGAGACAAACCAGAGGGAGAGCATGGGGTTCAAATATCATATGTCTAGACCAATCTGCACTTCATCTGTGTCAAAGTAAATTTGCGGTCACCTTTACTTCCCAGTAAATTGCCCTGCTACCCATTTTCAGGCTGGGGTGACCTGGTAGCCGAGGTCAGTTAAAACATAACCCTGACTTGAGACACACGATCACCAGGCTGGTTGACAGATACTGCAGCTAGTTCTGTTATCACAGGTTGAAGAATAAGATGGTGATGATGAAATGATGATGATCATGAAAAAGATGATTTCTGATAATCAAGAAGATTATTCTTATGATAAAAAAGAAGACAATGATGACAACAACAAAAAATACAGTAAAATGAATATTACAAGGATCAAATAACAATAACAACAATAATTAACTTACAGGAACTGTTTGGGTCAATTCTCCCGTGTCTGATGTTTCAATCACCCGAATCTGGAAACGGAACTTTGGTGGTCGCTGTGTTTGCTGCACATCAAAATCCAACACCTACAAACATGAAATGAAAATGACATGAATTCCTAGTCCCACTATTTCAATACTGGATAAAGGTCCAATATAAACTGTGTTACAAGTATTCTACAATACAGATCATGTGGCATGGAAAGAAAGAAAAAGTGGAGGGGGGGTGGGGGGTCAGGAGGGGAAAAGGGGTCAAAAAGACAAAAATAGGAACATATAGGTTAAGACCTGAGAGCATTTGAGAAGAAGTGTTATAAATACATCCAATGGCAATAAAGGTGTAAAATCCCCTCCTCTAACTGTAGAAGTCCTTTCTAAACTTGAGCAGATCTTGCTAGTTGCACATACCCTTGCCATGTAACATTATCATATGGAAGGAGAGAAAGATGCCAACAGTGTTAGATACTGTAATGGCATAAGAGGAGAGGGAAGAAGCAGCAGCAGAGGTATTAAAAAATAAGAGTACTCACATCTTTGTTGTAAATGTGTCCATGCTCATCAATACGGAACAGCGTGGACTCCCTGTTGCTCTCATCCAGTATCCGGAATGTCTTGGGGTGGTTCTGTTGAAACTGATGCACCTGAACAAACAGCTTCTCATTGGAGTTCAGGGCAAATACACTGTGGAAAACCAAAAGCCCAGGAATTTTACAGAACACATCTTCAAAACAGTATTCCCAATCACTCATGTGTACAAGAAAATGAACGATCATCTTTGGCAAGAATTCAACATGTGTTTATTCAAGGATGCCAACAGGAGTCTGCCAAAGTAAACAGATATATTCTATACCACAGATGTGCTGACAGAAGATAGAGTGCAATGACAAAAAAGTAGCTTCTTTTTTCTTCATCGCGTTTACCAGCTGTAAACTCCGGTGGAAAGTTCTGATTGTTTGTCCACTTCTGGACTGCAGTTCTGTTCCAGAACCTGAGTGTTGCGTATGCATCCGTTTGACAGATCTGACTAATTTGTATGCAAGAGTGTTGGTTCCTTGCCTCTCAGGAAGATGCACTCCGACTTTGAAAAAAGCTCCCAATTAGTCGACTCTGACGACATGCTTTTGGTTTGGCAGTGTGACTATTCTTGTTTTCCCTATAATAGGGCCACGGAACCCACACAGGAAAAAAAGTAGCTATGTGTCCAGAGATTCCCACAGAAGAACAAAAGGTGAAGGATATGGGGTCATCATGCTGCAAGCTTTGGCCAGGCTATAAATAACTTTCTCTGTATTCTCCTTCTTCTACTGTTCGTGCGAGTGATGTCAATGTGCTGGCCTGTTTACTGCACAGCTACAGTATTTCTACCTTTTGGCCGA
This sequence comes from Candidula unifasciata, assembly GCA_905116865.2. Classification (NCBI taxonomy): domain Eukaryota; kingdom Metazoa; phylum Mollusca; class Gastropoda; order Stylommatophora; family Geomitridae; genus Candidula; species Candidula unifasciata. The sequence continues at coordinate 614,809 of CAJHNH020001324.1, forward strand.
CATATTTTAACTTCTTCAGGCATTTTTTATCTGGGTTAACCTTCCTGGTTGCTTTTTTTCGGGACATCTGTAGCCTCATTCATATGGTGACTTCATCATGCCCTTGATCTACGTAGGATTGTCCCTGGGGATCCTGCTCTGTGCGGCCACATGCAGATTGGTAGACTCTTAAGATAGAAGTTTGGGTTCGATTCCCAGAAGCGGCAGCAATTTTTTTTTTTTTTACCAGCACAGACCAGCCATTAAATCATGGCCTAGAACAGTAATTCCCATTTAGTGGTCCAAAGGATACACATAAGAAGCCCATGTTATTCTCAAGAACAAAACACCCTTCAACTTTAGTATGCAATCCTTCTTGTGATTCTAATAAGGAAAAATGTCATTAACATAAATTCAAGGAACCTAAAAAAATAATCAAGAGTGTAAACACCACATTCCCATGGAAATACCTGCCACAAAATTATTATTGAACTGTGTATTCTTTCTATTCTGCTATAGTGCCATACCTCAAATCATTCCTCGATATGTTAACCGACAGTACGTTTCACAGCCACGAAGTGCCAGAGTCCATGCCTAGGTATGGAAGACCTCTCCCTCTAATTCCACATTACCAGTGCATGTATAGTTGTAGAGCCAAAGATTTACCATTCATCATCATCAAGTGCCAGGCCAACTGGTGTGGGCAATCACATTCCTCCACATCTCATTATTGTGAACAAAGCCAAACAATAAGGAGTGCTCACTTGCAATGACATTTGTCATTTCTCTGTCTAGCACCAGAACTTTCAAATGGTTTTTTAAGCCTATATGTGCAAAATAATTGCGCTGGCTCCTGTGAGATGGGTCTGGCTCATGAATTATTCCAAATGCTGTCTACGTGTTTCCAGCAGAATTTACCAAATTGTATCTTGACCCATTTGTCATGCCAAGATGAACGGTTGAAGAAATCTTCTCTTTCTGGCCCCTGTATCTATTTCCATAAATCATTCCAGTTGTTACAGGCTTCAGTGTTTCTCTCCTCATTATGTGGCACAAGCATCGCTGCTGACTTTTCCTAATGTTTGTGGGATGTGGTTTCTTTACCTCTTTCACAAGGAACAACTGCACAGGTTAGAGAATGGAATGGAGAAATCAACTACAAACACCTTATGTATAACAGTACAATAGGGTGGTGATGAAACTCTTTCGCAACACAGACTTTAAACAAAAGTGAAAACATGCTTTTAAAAATGTTTGGGTTTGTTAGATCCAACTAGTGGTTCCATGGCTGCAGCACTACCAATTAAGTGGTACTTCACAGGACTACTTTTAACTATTATGCTTTTTCTCGGCAGTATATGCAAAGAAGCTGACAGTGAAGAAGATATTTTGGAATTGTTATTTGCAAACAATTAAGCATTAATTATTAGCAAACACAGAAGAGAGATTCTAGAATCATTTCAATACTAATTGCCAAAAGGATAACATAAAAAAATATGCTCAGAAAAGACGGAGACAATGGTGACAGACAACCAGAAATCATATCAATAAAAGTAAATGATCACCCAGCTCGCTAGCACAGTTGGTTAAAACCCTTTGTGAGGCGACCGGGTGGGTAGGCAAAAAAAAGCCACATTTTTCCCATATTTATGGAATCAAGGCCGAAATCTGCAGCACAAAAAACTAAACCTGAAACCACTCATACAGTGTAGTAAAAATGGCTTGGCTATCTGACGAGAATGCCCTGGTACCAACTGCCACAGAGAGGAAACACAACAGCAAGAAGATGGAACGATAGAATCAAGAAGCCTTACGGAAATGAAGACCACCTTATAATATGCACTGGAAAGAACATATAGGAGATTCTTACATCCCCCACCCCTTTCCTATGACTAACTGGAGTAAGAGAAGAAGAAGTTATTTCTTTTTTAAAACAAGACAACAACAAAAACTGGCAAGTCGGCATAAATTTACAAAAATAAAATAGATGGCAAATTAAGTGGCGCCAGTGGATTACCCATGTCCAGAAATAAAGTAAATAACAGCAACATACTATCTAAGAAGAAGAATACTAAGTAAAACACAACGAAAAAAATGTGCCTAGAAACACAACTCACGGATTGTTGGTGCTCTTTGTCTCAAAGATCCATCCCTCGTACTTCTGCTGGAAAAACTGGGGTGGCCTTGGCCCTACAGTGACATTGACCTCCACTGTCACTACCTGGGTCACAGGTTGCTTCCTGTCTCGGATGGTAACCTGGTGGAAATAACTGATAATATTCACCACACTTGAAACATCATGTAATCATCTGATAATTGCAGTTCCTTCACAGCAAGTAGGTCACCTCACAGTTACCCCTTCCTGTGCCAATGTAAACCACTCAGAATGCCCAACCAAGACCGGCTCCAGCTGACGGGCCAGGCTTCTGACGTCACCAAACCGGGCTAACGATACATTAACGCAGCATTCCTCCACACACAAAAATCGAAGTACACCTACCCTTAAAGTGGTTTCAATACTTGAGAAAAGAAGAAGAAAAAAAACCCCAAAAAAATGCAACTTTAATATCAAACAGATTTGGAAAAATTCTTGATTGTTGCCACTGCACCCCTGATACACGCACCCAGTTTGAGAACCGCTGCGTTAACATATTGTTAAACCTATCTGGTGACGTCAGCAGCATGGCCCGTCAGCTAGAGCCAGTCTTGGCCCAATGCTGGTGATGTCTATCAAACTAGTTGATTTACTGGTTAGTCAATTCTGCAAGTCAAAAGAAATGGAGCTTAGATCATCGCAGCCCTGAAAAGGTGCATGGACTTATCACAAATGGGTTCATGTAGACACTTTTTTCTTCAGATATGTATTGCAGAGCTTTTCTTCACCTCTCCAGAGCTCATAAACCAGCATAGAATGCAAGAAAGACGTGTTCAGGAACCACATCTGCAGAGATCATAAACCTACACACAGAGTGCAATAAGTGAACATGAACTTCACATCACCAGAGCTCATAAACCTACACCAAGTGCAATATGTGAACATGAACTTCACATCACCAGAACTCATAAACCAATACAGAGTATAAGATGTGTGCAGGAACTTCATATTTTCATTTGGAGCTCATAAACCAGCATACAGTGCAACAACTGTACAGTAACTTCCCATCTCCAGTGAGGTATATACAAGAGATCATTGAAAACATGCCACACACACAGACTGACAGAGGTCAGGTCTAGACTGCTAATGATTCTCTACAGGTTACAGGTTGTTTAACTGCAAACAGACACTTCCAGCAGAAAGGGACCACATGATGACAATCTGTCTGACTCACTGTCTGGCATCAATCACAGACGATACAGGAGATTGTCAGACGCACTGTAACATCCTCGATCACTGGCTGTCATTTGTACCCAACAGCTGACCTAGAGGGAATTGGCAATCTGGTCCATGGTACTTATCTCTGCTGTTGTTTCTCACTGTACCTCATGGTCCAACTTATGGGAATTGGTGAAAATATGGGAGTGACTGCTGTCAAGCTAATACTGGTGGCCTTTACTGAACAAGTAATGAACTACACAAGAGTAACCTAATTTTATGGGAACTAGGCGTGTTTCGTGTCAAGTTACAACATTTCACAACACAATTTTCTCCTGTATAATTGTATTTTGCCGAAATGTCCATAAAGAAAAGAAAACAGAAGATTAGCGAAGTCAAATTTGTCGATGAAAATGTTTCTAAAAACACAGCTGAGACACTGTTTGTGATTTACACCATGAAAAAATTCAAATGCTGAAATTGAGAGTTGTTTTTTTTTATTACACTGTAACTTAGTGGAATGGGATTACTTACATAGTGAGATAACAGTGAAGTAAGGCAGTTTCTGACAGTGAGATAACTTAGTGACATGGGACAATGACAATTTCATCAACTGAGATGATTAATGATAACTGTGTGGATGAGTGACTGACCACAATCACTGATAGGAAAGTAACAGTTTAGAGTGAGATAACTTTATGGATGAGTGCCTGACCACAATCACTAAGAGGAAAGTAACAGTTTAGAGTGAGATAACTTTGTGGATGAGTGACTGACCACAATCATTGAGAGGAAAGAAACAGTTTAGAGTGAGATAACTTTGTGGATGAGCGACTGACCACAATCACTGAGAGGAAAGAAACAGTTTAGAGTGAGATAACTTTGTGGATGAGCGACTGACCACAATCACTGAGAGGAAAGTAAAAGTTTAGAGTGAGATAACTTTGTGGATGAGCGACTGACCACAATCATTGAGAGGAAAGAAACAGTTTAGAGTGAGATAACTTTGTGGATGAGTGACTGACCACAATCATTGAGAGGAAAGTAACAGTTTAGAGTGAGATAACTTTGTGGATGAGTGACTGACCACAATCATTGAGAGGAAAGAAACAGTTTAGAGTGAGATAACTTTGTGGATGAGAGACTGGCCACAATCATTGAGAGGAAAGAAACAGTTTAGAGTGAGATAACTTTGTGGATGAGAGACTGACCACAATCATTGAGAGGAAAGAAACTGTTTAGAGTGAGATAACTTTGTGGATGAGTGACTGACCACAATCATTGAGAGGAAAGAAACTGTTTAGAGTGAGATAACTTTGTGGATGAGCGACTGACCACAATCACTGATAGGAAAGTAACAGTTTAGAGTGAGATAACTTTGCGGATGAGTGACTGACCACAATCACTGAGAGGAAAGTAACAGTTTAGAGAGAGATAACTTACAGGAATGAGATAACTGCTTCCTAATGTAAATCTGGTGCGGCGAAGAATCTTTATCTGGCCCTCCACAATTCTTTCAGTACCAGTTCCTTCTGCCACAGGATCCACAAAAAAGAAGTTCTTTATGTCAGCCCCTGTGAGGTGAATCATTAACAGCCAACCATCAATACAATTTTAAACAACATGAAAAACACAGATTTTAACACTGCAATAAAATCAAAAAAGCGTATTTTCTATGAACAGAAACTTGAAAGGATGACGCCCGCAATAAATCTTCTGGGATTTGGGGGGAAAGGAATTTGTCATTTCTGGGAAATTTATGTTCGCTGGCTGGGGGAGGTTTGTCAAGTTCATGAACATTTGGGCCTACTGCTTGGGTGAATTCTTCAGCTGTTCTTCGGAAACAATAACATCTGCTGTAATAGGTCCTTCTGATGACCAACAGATACTTGCTTTTTTAACATTATCTTTTCTTATCAAATTAAGTACACTTCTCAGGCATTGCATCTACTGTTTCAATTCTATTTTCTACAGTTCTGATAGTGGTGGCTCTACGTTTGCAGGAAGACAGTGTTGGCCAGTTCTAACACTAGCAGTTTCATGTTAGTAGGAAGACAGCACCAGACAGTTCTGAATATATATTAGTAGGAAGACAGCACCAGACAGTTCTGTCAGTGGTAGCAACATGCTAGCAGGAAGACAGTGTTCAACAATGCTGTTCTATCTACTGATATATGCATGTAAATCAAGAATCCGTGTGGACACCACTGTTGCATGGGGCAGACAGTGTTAATCCAATAAATTTACAGAATAATCAGCGCTCAGTGGGTTAGGTGGTGGTTAACATCTTCCCATCCACCAGACTTAATTCTTTCAGTACCATATTCAGGGGGCTGAGTGGTCTCAAGGTATGGTGTCTGCTTTGAGTGCTGGAGGTCCTGGGTTCAAGCCCCAGCAAAGGCTGGAATTTTTTTCACATGGACATCTAGTAATTTCTCCTGGTCTCTGGGTAGTAAGATCAGACGTGTGTGTATTCGTGTGCACATAAAATAATCTCTTGGCAGTCTGAAATCGAAAAGAGTAGCATAACCGACACTGCCCGGGCAAAATTTGGAGTTAAAAATCTACCCAAAGTATTTCAGGATCCCCGCCGGTGCAACAGAGTTCGTGCACTGCGTTCTTCAAACTCAGGCTTGAGATAGAAGTAGAACAGAGCACTTAAGGGCAACACCCGTGTGCCATGATGATGATCCGTCGATGAAACGAATAAAGTATCAGATCTGCCAGCATATGCCCAAATGGGGAAAGATGTATTCAATTGTTATAAAAACTAAGCGGGGGGAAAACAGTGAGTGTGGTCACTTGCATAGCCAGGTTTCCTGATTAGGATTTGACCAAATGTAAAATTTTTGTAAACACACTATTCTTCAGTTATGACTAAAGACTATTATCCCAACACACATGTTTTTTTTTTTGGGTCTGAAAAAAAAAAGTTAACAGGAAATTTCTAGGCAGTACATTTCCACCCAGGCTGATAGGTGGAGAAGAGAGCCTAGATCCATTTTCAAAATCTGACTATGAGAATAATATGAGGATAAATACTGATAAGACAGAGGCAATGTAACAGGTAGACAAGAAGAAACCATATCAATGAAAGTAAATAACACAGATATAACATAAACGAGTGAATTTTTAATTTTTAGGGTCATTTTTTCACCTCAGATAGAAGAACTGATAGAGAAATAAACATGCGATGTGCGAAAGCAAATCAGGTTATGGGACAATTAACACCGCTTCTGATGCACATAAAGGTATCAACCAAAGCAAATCTCATAAGAATTTTTTTTGGCAGACATTGTGCTACCAGTGCCAAACATGAACCTTTGCTACATCTAATAAGCGGAAGATCGTAACAACAGAGATAAGAAATCTTAGAAGAGCTGCCGGTGTGACAAAAAGAGATCAAATCAAGAATTTAAAAAATTAGAAGATACTGAAACTGAAACCAGTCATACAATTCATTAAAGGACAATAAAAGAGATGGTTTGGCCACCTGAAGAGAATGCCCTGGTATCAACTGCCAGAAATACAACGAACACAGAGCAGGGGGAAGACCACTCAAGAGATGTAGTGACACCATCAAGAGCAACCTAACAGAAATGAACTCCAACTTACTTGTACAATGCACTAGAAAAAGTTCACAAATGATTCTTACATCTCCCCCCAACATCTCGCTGAGGTAAATGGTGCAAGAGAAGAAGAGGTAGTCTGGTGCCTAGCCTTTTCCCACCAGTGCGGCATCAGACAAATGATGCTACCATTATATTTGTATAGCCCAGTCAGCACTCTACAGGTCAAGGCAGTCAACATCATGATGGCCACCTTTACTTCCCAAAAACTGACCTGGTAACCATTTTATATTATAGGGTAAACTGATCTGGAAGCCAGGGTCAGTTTTAAAAAAAATCGGATTCAAACTCAAAACTTTAGGCTGCTAGGCAAGTGTCTAGCTTGGTGGTCTATGACCTGCAGGGTGTGTTCCCCCCTCTCAGAGGGCGTGAGGAAGTTTCAAGGGAGGCATCCAGCAATTGTTTAAAATTAAGTGCATGTGTACTTGCAATAATCCAGATGTTCACCTTTAACAGTCCTGAAAACAAAACAGTGCTGCCAGACTGATATGGAGAGTGATCAGCACTGTGCCTTGTCCAACATCAGATATCAAGACTAAAGAGTGTCAACCATCACACTGATATTTGGTGGTTATTTTTTTTTTTTTTATCTGACACTGCATTATGTGTTTTTTCTCCAAGTTCTTGTCAACAGTACTTCAGATTTTTTTTGTCTGTCCTCTTTTTAGTCACATTTTTGTTATGTTAGTGGGCTTAGAATATGGGCCTTGCCATGTTCTTAAGGGGGCACCACCTGAAAAAAGAAGGTTTGAGAACACTAGTCAAGCCGACACACTACTGCAACTCCACCTTCAACATGTACACCAGTAGAAACAGCAGGAGTCAACAAAATAACACAAGCAGCTAGTTTACAATCAGTTATTTATTTAACTGTGACAACTGGATGATGTCCTTCCCCCTTGTGCTGTGTTGTTAGCATTAACCAAAAACAATTAACGGATCTGAAAGTCCAACACAGGTCTGAGTCATCCTTTCAGTCATTTGACGTATAACAACTCTTGGGTCTAGTGTTCCAGATGGGTACTTGCTGGGTCTGATGTTCCAGATGGGTACTTCCTGGGTCTGACTAATTTTATTTATTTAAACTTTTTAGAAAGCAGATTTTTTAAAATGTGAGTAAAGACTTTTTTGTGTGTAAAAACAACTTCACATGCAGCGGGTTTTATCCCATATGGCCCAGTCTCTCTGCAAAGTGGCTAGCTGCCTGCTGACAGTGTTACTTTTAACTCAGGCGACAATTCCACGCAATTCCCGTAAACATTTTACCCATGAATTGAACGGCAGCCGTGAAACGAACCTACAACCTTCAGAACATGAGGCAAACAGTTCAACTTATTATGCAGCAGACCAGCAAGGTAGATTTCAGATACCCCTTTCAATCTCCAAAAGAAGTTATAATTAGGGCCCCTATAACGGCAACAGCAGCCATTTGTAACCTGCATCCCTATGAGGGTAAAGACAGAGAAGGTAAAAAGGTTCTCTCTTTTGATTGTACTTCAGCTTTCACAGCCACACATGGCGACTGATTTTATCAGTGTTTCATGCACTGGGATCTTGTGTGATGAGACGTTAGGCGAGTGATTATTTCAGCATTTCCGTGGCCAAGTAGTTAAGCCGTCTGCCTCATGCTTTGACGGCTGTGGGTTCAATTTCAGACCCTGTCTATCAGACATCAAAGACCGGTATTTCTGAGATCCCTGGGGGATTGGGGGGTGGGGAAGGGGGGTGGTGTTTGGGTTCATTCTTCACTCCATTCTCTTGCTGACGACAAGTCATTCTGCAAAGTCTTAAGTCATGTAAACCCAGAGCAATGACGTCATCCTCTCGCACTGAAACACTCTTTTCAAATATTTATATCCCCCATGTGGGTTCCGGGGCCCCATTTGGGGAAAACAAGAATAGACCCACTGCCTACCCAAAAGCATGTCGTAAGAGTCAACTAATTGGGAGCTTCCTTTGAAGTCGGAGTGCATCTGCCTGAGAGGCAAGGAAACATATAAATGAGTCAGATATGTAAAACGGATGCACATGCAACAGTCCAGAAGTGGATGAACAACCAGAACTTTCCACCAGAGTTTACAGCTGGTGAACACAAAGAAGATGAAAAAAAGAAAAAAATATTTATATATAACCCCCCCCCCCCCCCCCCCACTGATTTTTTTTAACGCTGAGCAACAACTTGTCAGTATTTGGGGGGGGGGGGGGGGGGGAGGAAACAACTATACAGTTCTCACTGTGAATCACACAAGGTCTGGGATCGAGGCAGACATTGTTTCACTCCAGAATCAACAACAACAATCGTCACTGCCGTCCGAACTACCAACTGGATCCATGTTCATCATAAGGAGATACCAAAATGACAGTGGGCAGATTGGTTTTCTCAGTCTTGAATAACTGAACGCAAAATAACCACTAGGAATTCCTAACACAGTACAGATAAAAACAACTGTAAAAAGAATGGTAAAACAGTCACAACTTAATCAAGAAGACTGGACACAAGAGGTTACAGAACTAGGACCAGACACTGGTCAAGACTGTAGTGCCTCGTTGCTTTCTTCACTTGAAGAGGGAGGGGGCTGGGGGGGGGGGGGGGGGGGGGAGGAGGAACTCAGCACCAGTTTCTATTGACACAGACATGCAACAGAAAAGTCTTTACACTGACCTTACTCTGATAAATATTAGGCCAAGAACATAAACTCAGATGAACTAAACTTCAGTGGACCAAAAGTGTCAGAAATCTAGTCTTCCAGAAGCCTTACCAACAACCCTTCACCCAGCCAGGCATTCGTCCAAACAACAAACAAATCGCCCAACAATCCTTGAACCAACCAACCAATCCTTTAACCAATCAGCCATTCAAACAAGCAACAAGCCATTCAATCAAGATGTTAAGAACAAAGCACATCAAGCGTTCCCTACCAGCTTCATCCGGAATGATATACTCCAAATCCGAGTCGGTGTCCGGATCTTCTGCCAGCAGAACATAGACAGTGTGCCCCGGATCTGGTTCCTGGGGCACGGCTGCCAGGTAGGGCACCGGCTGGTTCTTGACAACAGGAATCTCATCATTGACATCCTTCAGTGGGATTGTCAGTTTGATCAGTTTTGAATCTGAGGAGAGAGAGAGGTTACAGGTCACTGAAAGAGTGTAACTGAGGTCACAGTGGGACCGTGTGTTAGAGGTCAGCATGGCTGTGTAAGAATGAGTGAGCGTTTTAGAGGTAAGAATGGCTGAGTGTATTAGAGGTAGGAATGGCTGAGTGTATTAGAGGTAGGAATGGCTGAGTGTATTAGAGGTAGGAATGGCTGAGTGTATTAGAGGTAGGAATGGCTGAGTGTATTAGAGGTAGGAATGGCTGAGTGCATTAGAGGTAGGAATGGCTGAGTGTATTAGAGGTAGGAATGGCTGAGTGTATTAGAGGTAGGAATGGCTGAGTGTATTAGAGGTAGGAATGGCTGAGTGTATTAGAGGTAGGAATGGCTGAGTGTATTAGAGGTAGGAATGGCTGAGTGCATTAGAGGTAGGAATGGCTGAGTGCATTTGAGGTCAGAATGGCTGAGTGTATTAGAGGTCAGAATGGGTGAGTGCATTAGAGGTAGGAGTGGCTGAATGTATTAGAGGTAAGAATGGGTGAATGTACTAGAGGTGAGAAGGGCTGTGTATTAGAGGTGAGAATGTGTGAGTGTATTAGAGGTAAGAATGGGTGAGTGTATTAGAGGTCAGAATGGGTGAGTGTATTAGAGGTAAGAGTGGGTGAGAGTATTACAGGTAACAATTGGTGAAGGTGTTACAGGTAACAATGAATGAGTGTATCAGAGGTAAGAAGGGAGGAATGTACTGGATCCAAGAAAGCATGACTCAGAGCTAAGAAAAGTGATTTAAACTCCGGCAAAACATTATGGTTGTTCATTCCCTTCTGGACTTTAGTTTTGTTCTAGAAATTGAAGTGTGCATGCACATCCATTTTACAAATCTATTTTATCTGTGTGCAAGCTCTTGGTACCTCATCTCTCAGGCAGATGCACTCCAACTTACAAGGAAGCCCAAATTAGCTGACTTCTGCGACATGCTTGTTTGAGACAGTGGGTCTGTTCATGTTCTCCCCACAATGGGATGCCAGAATCCACATGGTGAGATTTTAATTCAAACCAGAGTAGTTAGTAGTAGTAATTTTTCAAAAATATTCTGTTCAACCCTTAGGGTTATAATTGTGTTAGACAGTGTTAATTGAATTATTTTAAATGTATATATCTTGTAATCATTTATATGAGTCGCCGGAAGTTTGCAATTGACACGTGACTGAGGCCCTGTTAGGGTAGATTTTCGGCCTCGATAATTTTGGACCGTTATTCGAAGGATAGCCGAAATAATATTAATATTAATATTGTGTGGGTTCCGGGGCCCCATCGTGGGGAAAACAAGAATAGACCCTCTGCCTACCCAAAAGCATGTCGTAAGAGTCGACTAATTGGGGAGCTTCCTTTGAAGTCGGAGTGCATCTGCCTGAGAGGCAAGGAACCAACAGTCTGCATTCAAGTGAATCAGATCTGTAAAACTGATGCACACGCAACACTCAGGTTCTGGGGCAGGACTGCAGTTCAGTAGTGGACGAACAACCAGAACTTTCCACCACAGTGTACAGCTGGTGAACGCGAAGAAGAAGATTAATAGTAGTAGCCAGGGTTTTTATTTCTGCAGTTCAGAGCACCAGCATCTTTTTATGCAAATGTTTGTTCTACTACTATAATAATAGACACCTTCTGTGGTGAGCACCAGAACTTTTTAACTGTAGGGAGAAACTAAACCCTAGTAGTAGTGATTGTAGCAGAACCAGAAAGTACTAGAAGAAAATGAAATACTTACTCAAGCCTTCTTTGTCCAGATCTCTGGTGGCATTAATGATGACAACAATGGTAGGGTACTGTTCATAGTCGAAGTACTTTTTTCGTTCAGCACTGGACAGAGAAGGTCCAAGCCTCAACTGTCTACTGTCATCCACTACAAATAAACCGTCATATCGGGGAAGACTATCCGCTGCCGTGATGACATTAAATCTGAATGATGATGCTGCCTCGTTGTGTAAACTTAAAGCATTAAAATCGTATAAAACAGTGCTAGAGTTGATATTTTCTGGAAACGGGTCGCTTCTTAATATTTCGTCGTACTTTGTGCTTTCGGCGTGCCGACGATTTCGATGTAACGAGCGTGTGTCCTCTGATTCTTTCACCATCTGTTCGCAATTTTTGACAGAATACGCGGCTGTTGTATCAACAGTGTAAAGATAATTTACAAGCACTAAGGTAAGAACAATACAAGTTCTTGGGAACGCCATTTTGATTACCGTTATTGTAGAGAATAAAAACCGTTAGTTAGCAGCCAATCTTTACTCCCGACACAAGGACTTGTTCTCCTCGCCAGCCATTGTTTGAATTTCAAAGAAAACTCTTTACGGCCTCCTCAATGTATGAATCACTACTTAAATCCTTCAAATGCACAGGACATAAACTTCCGTCTGTCTAGGAAAACTAGGTCTAGTAACTACCACTGTGGGGGAATTTCTTCGATCCGCCAGATTTGTCCCCGAGCCGTTAGAACCTTGCTGCCGATGAAACAGATCGATAACCCTTCTTCCTCTACCCGACCCGATCAACTCCTGGAATCTCTCACAAAATCCACAGGAAAGAAATCACTAATCCGACACTAACAAACTAATCCAGACACGAATCACCCACTCCTGATCCCTGCTAGACAACTTGAACCTTCCCCGAAGATACCTGTGAATGACATCACACCGGTACCTCTCTCTCTAAACTAAACCACGGCCCAGGCTGTAGGCATCTGCCGCGACCTACTTTCTCTTCACACACACGGCCAGCAAGGACAGAACAGCCATGCTCGCCTCCCACCGAACATAACTTACCGACATCACTACAACTAATTCTACCTTAATAAATTAATTAATACAAACGAATAGAAAACACCGTATAGCTTTTTACACTTTATATATAAAACAAAATGGTGTTTAAGTTTGACTTCAGAGGGAATATACCGAAGGCGTGAATGAAGCGCAGGGGGAGGTGTGACCCAATTAAGCATTGAACATGCATTGTTCCCTGTTTGACAGACAAGCGCCCTGGCATAGACGAGCTTTTCTAAGAACACAGGGACCGTTGTGTCTTGTCTCGTGTGGAGGATGAGAACACACGTGCTCACCACGTAGAGACACAGATACAAGTCTCTGGTGTGGCGACTGCAGGTCTTTGTAAAAATAAAACCTTGCTGCCTCTATCCAGGCAACTTTTAGGTCAGAGTAGGAGGGGCACAGGGATGTGGTGCCGACTAAGGATTTAGGGCAGTATGGCTGGTGAAGTTGTACAGAACTGTGCAGGTTGGGATTTGTATTGTTGCCCTCTCATCTTCTCTTACTGAGTTTTCAAACTCGGGTCTCTCGGATGAGTGTCCAGCGTGTTACACTGCTTGTTCAGCCGCTATCCTGTCTATATTAAAACATGGGAAATATATTTCAATATACAGTGCTTTATTCCCTAGCAAAAGTGCCGGTGCTCACAACAAAGGACCTAAAAGTGGTGTCGGTACTTGCCACAAAGTGCCTATTACGGTAGCTCTTAAACTAAGACATCTAATAAACGGTGCTGGTGCTGTGCACCGCTGCTTACCACCTGAAAAATAAAGAAAAGCCTGAGTATTCACAGAGCGCAGAATAAAAATGTGCCGGTACTCACCACAACGGATCTATAAGTGGTGACGGTACTAGCCACAAAGCGCCTATTGCGATAGCTTTAAAACTAAGACGTATAATTAATGGTGCTGGTACTGTGCACCGCTGCTTACCACCTGAAAAAAGAAAGAAAACCCTGAGTATTCACAGAGCGCAGAATAAATCATGTGTATATTGCCTGCTGTCGGCTCTGTGGCTAAGTCGATGCGAACGCTTCGTAATGCCGGGATGCCGGGTTAGATCCCAGCTGCGGGTCATGCGCCTTGCGTTGGTTTAGACAGTGATATCAAGAAAACCGACCGACCAAAAAGCAATGGCAAACTACTGGACGTAATTTGCATAGAAAAACCACACAACAGCCAAGGGCTGTTGGGGGTTGGTTCTGCAACGTCCTGTAAAGGATACGCAACTAACCATGTTGTCTGCTAGCGGCGTTCGTGTTTTAGACGTTGCGAGTCCGGCTCGTAATTCCAACGTATCGATACTGCGATACTGCGATACTGCTGGCTGCTTTTATCATGGTATGGGGGGTAGCAGGTCGACCCAGCCTGAAATGGGTACCAGGATGTATGTCCTAGGGAAGTAAAGACGGCCGGCGTAATGCTGACCACATTACCCACCTGGTGACTATTGGACTCTAAAAATATGGGTGCTCTTCCTATATGCCCGATGCGCCTAAAGACGTGAAAAGAGATCTTTACAATATTGTCTATTATGTTTTTGTACGGATGGAAGAGTTGGACTAACACTGTGGAAATGGAAAGTATGCTTTCGAATATGAACCTTCTAGACGGATGTAACGAATTAACCTGTCTAACATAAAACAAATATGTAATAGCCAAAATAAAACAAATTTGCTTAAAATATCAAAAGCCTGTTGGCAGTGAGGAAATGTCGCAAGCTTGTTTGGTTCGGCCCACATGGTGAGGCATGATTCGATTGCAAAGTCTATACTTTGAGGCACACTGGGTGTGAGGGTGGGGAAGGGTATAAGGGGGCAAAGAAGAACCTGTAATGACAACAAGAAACGGACAGCAGCAAATTACTATACACTTGTTCAACAAGCAAAAGACAGATAACTGCCAATTTAAAATTAGTTGCGAATCCTTTACAGAATGTTGCAGAACCAACCTCAGCATTTGTTGGTTGTTTGTGGTTTTTCAAGGCACATTTACTTCCAGTAATTTGCCACTGCTTTCTGGACGGTCAGTTTCTTGATACTACTGTCGAAACCAACGCAAGGCCCGCAGTTGGGATCGAACCCGGCACCATGGCATTACGATGCGCGTTCGCAACGAACTGCCAATTACTGACTTTATTTTACCACTTGTGTAGGCAGGGATGGAGATCTTTGAGCGTGAGAATTTACGGCCTTTAGGCTAGTGCTGTCGCCACGACTGTGCAGGTGAGGATTTTATTTTGCCCCGGACAGAAATAATCCCCAGTTTACCGAGGATTCGAGCCTGGGTCTCCCGCTTGAAAGCCCGCCCGGCGTTCTAACCATTCATACAGCCGCTCCTCGAGAGACAGGGGGATGATGGCCGGTTTTGTGTGCCGGCCCTTCCTCCGATACATCGCCACCACATTAACACGAGTCGAGTGTTATGATGCTATTATAGTGTCTTATAGAAAAGCGGTGGCGGAGAGGTTAGATGCTCCACCTCCAGACTGGAGGTTATGGCTTCGAACCCGCATCGAGCCGGATTGTTTAAAAAGAAAAGACCTTGGTTGCCAGGCTGACCCATGTAATATCGTCAGAAGTAAACATTGTGAAGATTGCTAATATACTTTTCCTTCGGTTTTACATCTGTTCCTGATATATTGTAGTAGAGGCCGACCTCGACGACTTCAACCCGTCTACATCGGTGTTCCAAATCCGCGGCTCATCAAAACAGTAAAAATTGTCTTGGCTCACCCGATAGAAACTACACGCGAAAGAAAACAAATGTAGTTATCAGTTTATTTGTTAAATCTGATATTATTTAAATAATTTTCAGCTTTTCTGCATCTGCTTAGAGGCTAGCAAATCTTATATATAAGGTTGGAGTGTTGTTTATGATATGCGCAGCACTACACTAACGTTTATTCGATGCCACTTTTTTTAATTATTAACATGCTGGATAAAGTCTTTTTACACAAAGTCCATGAGGAGTTGATCCTAGAGACTGGAATAAAGAAAAACCACCTACCCTATCAGGTTACATGATTCGGCAGAAGCTTTTGGCAGCCCACAGGAACTTCCCCGCGCCCCAACAGCAACATCGAAAATGGAACTCTGCACTGGCTGCTGAAGATAAGGACAGAACACTTACGGGAGTATCACAAGTGTTGTAATGTCGGGATTTAACTCATCTAAGCGTATATATACCAAACTTGCCACAGACAAATAATGATTTTACCTGACTGACTTTCTACCCCACTAGGACATCACACAAGCGATAAACACCCGATGACACAGAGTGCCACCATGTGGATGAGGATCGCCGTGGAGAGGTCCCAGAAACGGCGTTCAGACAATTGGCCATATTTATGGCCTGCCTATATTGCGGCCCCTGGCAAAAGCCAGGCTGGGGCTTCAAACAACAAAAAATTTCATCCTAAAAATGACGAAACTGTTGTCACCTGCAGTAAATGAAGATTAAACAAAGAGATAACACCAAACACCTCCGATCTTGCAAACGCGGTGATTTTTTTCGATAAAAAAAAATTTAAAAAGCCTAAGGAATACATGCATAAATGCAGACACACTCAAAAAGTAAAGGCAAAGAAAAACATAAAAGGATGGTTAAAGAAATAAGAGATAAAAGAATTTTAAAATACTTAAAAATGGAAGCAATGCAGTAAAGCTAAATTACATTCCATTATATATATTTAAAAAAAATAATTTAAAAAATAATTTGCACAGATAAATTAGTGCTTGGCCAGGCAGAAAGAAAAACAGATTAAACGCGATGTGTTAGAAATCAATGACAGAAAAGGCATTCATGGAACCAGATTTTATTTTCAGGGAAGAATTTAATACGTATGGGAATTGTGGGATGTGGCACAATTAAACTAAAGAAACTTTACTTAGAAGCAGAGGCCCTTTGAGCATACCCTCCCCCTTTGGAGGGGGGGGGGAGGGGGAGGGGGGAGTGCGGAACTGAGGCCCCTAACCTGCCCCTATACTACTGAAATAGGGCTAAGAGAAGCCAGTCCCTTAACCACGCATATATTTCCTTTTCTAAAGTGTTTGTTTGTAGATGTAATCGCTTTATTTAAAATATAGGATATGCATTATCATTTCATCACATTATTATTATTAGTGCTTAAACAAGGTTTAAGTTCTTCAGCCTCCAGCCCCTCCCCCCCCCCCCCCCAGAAAATTAAAAGCGCTGGGGTCGCTATTGTGTTGAGTGTCTGCATTTTTTTTTTCGCAACTACCAAGCTCCGTAGCACTGATGAAGATGCATTCTTCCTCGCGTACACACTGTCCCATTTATTGATGTCTGTAATATTGATCAGCTTTTGAGCTGAAATGCTATAGAAAGATTCTCAGAATATCTTGGACGAAAAAGAGGGGGGGGGGGGAACTGACCAGTTTGAAAGATCTGGACATCAAGGAAGATTGGCTAATAAACAGCACCCTGTCTCGGAAGCTAAAATATTTTGGTCATATCAAGCGCCACTACCGATTGGAAAACAAAATTATAGCAGAAGGCATGGAACCAGGAAGGAGGGGCAGGGGCCGACCGACACGGATATAGGCACAGGATATAAGTGACTTCTTGAGTATGAAAGTGCATGAGGCAGGAGACCTGGTGAGAGACCGAGTTTCTTTCAGGCACACCGTGATGAGAGCGACGTTTTGCAAAGGACCTGCTACATGATGATGATGATGAATATCAGATCTGCTGCATGTTGGCCTCGAGGCACATCAAGAACACGGCGGAGAGATACCATCCAGGCAGACCTACAGACATCCACAGTCACCAGCTGGAAAGACTAGGCCAATTCGAGAACGAACGAACGAACTTTATATTCAAATGGTTACAAACCTGTCTGACATTCGGCCCTTCCAAGCACTCACCATTCAGACCACAATTGCAAGTTATTGTTATGTTTGTTATTAAAAAAAAGGTAAAGGTAAAGTCGGGAGATGTGAACCAGCGTCACTGCGCACGGTTATAAACCATAAGTGCTCTGCCACCAGTACAGCTGATAAGAAATTGTCCGCCTGTGTAGCCGTTTGCACGGAACTCTGTAGCTACAGCGACGTTCCTCCATTTACCCTAAAGTGTCAACTCTGGTACCCATTTCCTAGAGGCTGGGTGAACCCTGGGAGCCGCTCGGTTTCGAACACCGACCGTGGGCTGCAGCGAGTCGCAGCTGGATTGGAAAACGAGTCTCCTATAGACTGCGCTAACGCGGCCCCAGAAAATGTTTGTTATGTCTATATTAAAATACAGAGATGGACGGAGGCCGGTAATATCTGCAGCAATGAATTTCAAGGTCTTTGTGTGGCTTCTGGAGCTTCATTTGGGGGGGGGGGGTTGGGGGGGGGGGGGGGGGGGGAGGGATTTTCCAGCTGCTAATATGCCCCAAACAAGCATGTCGTAAGAGGCGACTTTTTCTTTGATGTGGGAGTGCATCTTCCTGAGAGGTGAAGAACCAACAGTCTGCACACAAAAAAGCCAGAACTAAAACGCATGTACATGCAGCACTTACATTCTGGAATAGGGCTACAGTCCAGACGTGGACGAACAACCATAACTTTTCGAGTGAGTTTACAGCTGGTGACTAAGAAAAAGAAGAAAAGGAAAAAAAAAGAAGAAGAAAAAAAGGGGCTAAAATTAAGGAGATCGACTTTATCGCACCGGGTTTTACCTCATATGGTTCGGTCTCTCTCCGCAGAACGGCTAGCTGCTTACCCAGAGCACGGCTCAAAGCACGAAGTCCGTAGCTCAGTCGTTAATCTCAAAGATCTTTGTAGAAATTGCACATATGAACGTAACGGTGTAGCCGTGAAATGAAGCTACAATCTTTAGAACGCGAGGCAAACGGCTTGACCACTTCGCCACAGAGATTCCAAGAAGAAGAAGAAGAAGAAGAAGAAGAAGAAGAAGAAGAAGAAGAAGAAGAAGAAGAAGAAGAAGAAGAATAGGAAGAAGAAGAAGAAGAAGACGAAGAAGAAGAAGAAGAAGAAGAAGAATTAGAAGAAGAAATAAGCCCATAAAGTGAAAATTAAACAGGGAAAGATATACGAAACAAACGTTTTGTGTCTAATTTAAAGAGGAACTCCTTGGGGTGTGAAACAAATGTGATAGTTTGATCGCATGTGTGAATGTAAAACATGTATGAAATATTGAAAACGAAACAAATCTCAAGTGCCAGATCAGAAAATTCACACAAAGACACGGCAAGAAAACGGATTCTTGTAACGGTTCTACCGGATTAAAGGGACCGCCCTGCTAGAGAGAACTGAGGTCACAAGGTCACGCATTGTTAAGCCGTCTCTCTCTCTCTCTCTCTCTCTCTCTCTCTCTCTCTCTTCCACTCCCCCTTTCTCTCTGTTTCTTTCTCTCTCTATCTCTCTTCCCACTTCTCTTCGATAACACAATTGTCTTGGGTAAAGTTAATCAACGGCCGGTGATTCTAGCCGGGAATTTTATCGCCAGACAGGATTGAAACTGGGTGCCAAAGTTGAGAGTCGGTGAGAGGGTTGGGTGTAGCTTTGGTTGATTGTTGCAAGAATGTTTTTCTACATAGAGCTTCCTTAATTATTCGTTTCATTTAGAATGACCCCCCTTATTTCGCGGTGTGTGCATTTGTGATTGGCCGTGGTGGTGGTGTTGGTGGTGTGTGTATGCGCGCGCGCGCGCGTGTGTGTGTGTGTGTGTGTGGTGTCAGTGGTGAAATGGTCAAGAAGTCTGAAAGCGCTCTAAACTTAGTCGTGGGCGTGTCTCAAGGACGCATTGTTAAGTTCATTTATGCGGTTTTCTAATGGAGATATATGTTGATCGTCGCTGGAGCTCCGGAGTTCGTGCTTTGTGTGATGCCTTCAGCAGGTGGCTACTTCTTCGTCTTCTCCAGTCCTGTTTCAGCGTTAGCCATCGGTAGCCAACTATAGTTTGTGCCACGTAGATGCTAGTATTTATGTCTCGGATATTCCATCTATCCATGGCTTGCGTGGGTCACCTCTTGCTCTTCGTCCATTATGTCCAAGTGCCAGGGCTCTCTGTGGTTCTCTATCTGGTTCTGGCGGTAGTCTTGACACATGTCCGAACCATTTGATCTGTTGTCTCTTGGGGTAGTTTAATACCGGTTCCCTCCCAATTTCCCTCTAGATATTGTAATTTCTGACCGTGTCGTGTGTAGAATTTGGTGCTTTGTTTTTAGCTTACCACAAATGACGTCACGGAACAGTCCCATATTTTAGAGGGTGGTAAGAGCTAGTTTTCCGTGGTTTTTTTTTTCCTTTAGCGCGTTTCTTCCAAGGCCAAAGTTTTCGCGCGTTTACCTAATCCTAACCTTAACCAAAACTATATGCTTAATCTACCACCCCCTGAAATAGAATAGTCGACCTGTGGAGTGTCCTTGTTTTCGGTCGGCTAATAAGAAATTACCTAGAGTTTCATTGTTTTCTTGTAATTTTTCCAATGGTCCACGAAGTATACTTTCCACTGGCGCGTCTCCAAGCCACATGACTGACCTGAATCTGTTGTATTCGGCACCGTGTTGCCGCAAGTGTGCTGCCGTCTGCTGCATACATCCACCTGTGTACACGGCAGTTTTATTTGTAAAAGTGATCCATCTGGCAGTGTAATCGATGATGCAGTGCTGGGAGGAGCAGGATTATGACTCTTCTACATGTAATATAAATATCAAAGAGCCGTGTCTAAAACGAATGCTGCTAATGGAAGTAAAGGTACTTTTTTTAGTAGCCGACCACAAACATGGGAAATCCACAGGTCACGGGACAGTCAAATATTTCAGGGGTTGGTAGATAAGGCGTGTAATTTTAGTTAGGGTTATGATTAGGGTTAGGTAAACACGCGAAAACCTTTTCCTTGGAAGAAACCGCTAAAGCACAGAAACCCCGGAAAATCTGCTCTTACCACCCTATAAAATATTGGACTGTCCAGTGACGTCATTTGTCGTTGGCCAAAAAAGAAAGCACCAAAGTTAATAATTATAGGCAGCTAAGAAAAAAAAATGGGTGGGCCGTATTGAAAGAATGTCGTATGATAGAGAAGTAAAAACTGTATACACGAGGGAGATGAATTTTTCGTAGACCACGAGGCAGACCAAGAAGACGATGGAGAGATAACATCCAGACAGACCTGTAAACACTTGGTGTCACCAAATGGAAAGAGAAGGCCAACCAGAGAGATGAATGGAAAAGGGGGATATCTGCAACAATGAACCTCAAGGGCTCGGAATCCTGAAGAAGAGGAATAAAAAAGGGGGAAAAAAGATTTAAGAACAAAATGACTTTAGTTATCTGTTGAAAAGGGAGACTACAGAATACTGAGATGTCTGAAATGTTCAGCAGTAAGCGAGGCAGAGGCAACGGAGGATAAATGATACTGGAGACTGCTAAACAAGTTCCAATGGACCAAGAGGTGAAGAAAAGACGCTGACATTGGATAGGACACACGTTGAGAAAACCTGACAACAATACAACTATAATGTCTGTGCACTGGAACCCAGAGGGATATAGAAATAAAGGAAGACCCCTTTCCAGGGAGCTGGAGAGTGAGGTTGAAAAGATGGGGAGAACGTGTGGTGAGCTGCATGCGATAGCGAAGGATAGAACGACTTAGCTTGCGTCGGTTGAGGAGCTGGAAAGGCAGAAAAAGAATTAACGGGCGAGGGTAGAGGTGAATTATATATCAACACCCCCCCCCTCCCCCACAAAAAGAGAAACAGAGTAGATGAGGGGGCCCCTAATTTAAATGAACTTGAAGCTGCCCCCTGCTTCCACCATATATTATTAGAACAGGATTTTTTTAATTACTACTACTTCTTCTTCTTCCTCTCTTTCACCATTTACGCTCTATTTCTTGCGTGGTCTTCCCCTTGCTGTGTTCATTATATTTCTTCAGTGTAGCTCTCTGTGGCAGTTCGCACTAGGGCATTCTCGTCAGGTGGGCAAACCATCTCATTTGTTGTTCGTTAATTTCCTGTGTGACCGGTTTCGGTTCTAGTCTTCTACTAATTTCTTCGTTCTTGATTTTATCTCTTCTTGTCACACTACATAAATATTACTTCGATAATGATAGTAAAATTTGAATTTAGAGTCAAGACGATCGTTTCTACTGTATAGGGTGTTCATCTCATATGGCTCAGTCTCTCTCTCTATGTCTCTCTCTCGCTCTCTCTCTCTCTCCCTCTCTCTCTCTCTCTCTCTCTCGCTCTCTCTAGAACAGCTAGCCACCTGCCGAAAACGTCGGGCAAAAATAAACACGAATTCTGCAGCTTCCGCAACGATCTCTAAGGATCTCCGTAAACAACTGCGTATGTGAACTCAACGACACGGCCAAGTACCGAAAACACGACGTCCAGAGCGCGGGGAAAACGACTTGACAACTTCCCCACGTCTAACTGACACAATAAGTACAAGTAACTAGAGGAACTGGTCTCAACCAGTGGCGCATCAGGCATACGAGGCTGGGCCCATGTTCATGAGGATAACAACACCGCAAACTTTTGATATTCTTTTCCTTTTTCTCCGGTCGTGCTCTGCTTCTCGAGGTCAGGCAAGGAAGATTCTTCAAGTGCGCCTCTCGGTATATGCTACGTAGATGCTAGCATTTACGGCCTCGGATATTCCCTCTACCCATGGTTAGCGTGGTCGACCTCTATCACTGCATCCGTTACGTTTGAGTGACAGGGCTCTCGGCGGGACACTGTGTTTCTTTCACATTGGCCATATATACACAACCAAAGATGCCGATATATGGGATCTCGTGAACTTTACCCCCCCCCCCCCTTTTCCTTCATTTCACTACCACATAATTCTTAGGAGGACTTAGCACCCCCCCCCCCCCCTTTCCCCCAATATAAACTTCACAAGAGGGTAAGTCCCCCAAATCCCCCCCCCCTTCCCCCATCCAAATAAAACATATACAGACGTTCTCTGTTGAAGCATTTGTTTATTTATTCCATATTATTTGATTGTGACCGAAGTTTACATCCGGTAAAGGCAAGCCAAGGCAACATTTTACCAAAATAATTTGGAAGCTGCGGAGATGTGGGTTTTTAGACGGATGATGAGAATAGCCTGGGCTGATAACAAGAGTAATGGTGGTGTCTTGAAAGAAACTGACTCACGAAGAGAACTGCTTGCCCACATCAGAAAGAGACAATCTACATTCTTTGGTCATGTGATGAGAAGGAGAAAACTGGAGTAGATCGTGACGGTAAGAAAGATGTAGGGGAGGAGAGGCAGAGGGAGACCAAGAGAACAGATGCTGGACAGTTTGACATCATGGCATGGAAGATCATGTGTGTCAGAGTTGACTGACAGCAGACGAGACAGAAGGTTGTGGATAGACATGACTACCAACGCCACACGGCGTGGAGGCTCATGTGTGTCAGAGTTGACTGACAGCAGACGAGACAGAAGGTCGTCGATAGACATGACTACTAACGCCACACGGCGTGGAGGATCATCTGTGTCAGAGTTGACTGACAGCAGTCGAGACAGAAGGTTGTGGATAGACATGACTACCAACGCCACACGGCATGGAAGATCATCTGTGTCAGAGTTGACTGACAGCAGTCGAGACAGAAGGTTGTCGATAGACACGAGGATCATCTGTGTCAGAGTTGACTGACAGCAGTCAAGACAGAAGGTTGTGGATAGACATGACTACCAACGCCTCACGGCATGGAGGATCATCTGTGTCAGAGTTGACTGACAGCAGTCAAGACAGAAGGTTGTGGATAGACATGACTACCAACGCCACACGGAGTGGAAGATCATCTGTGTCAGAGTTGACTGACAGCAGTCGAGACAGAAGGTTGTGGATAGACACGAGGATCATGTGTGTCAGATTTGACTGACAGCAGTCGAGACAGAAGGTTGTGGATAGACACGAGGATCATTTGTGTCAGAGTTGACTGACAGCAGTCGAGACAGAAGGTTGTGGATAGACACGAGGATCATCTGTGTCAGAGTTGACTGACAGCAGTCGAGACAGAAGGTTGTGGATAGACACGAGGATCATCTGTGTCAGAGTTGACTGACAGCAGTCGAGACAGAAGGTTGTGGATAGACACGAGGATCATGTGTGTCAGAGTTGACTGACAGCAGTCGAGACAGAAGGTTGTGGATAGACATGACTACCAACGCCACACGGCGTGGACTTTAAGAAGATACGCTAAGGAGAGGAAACAGCCGGCATTACGAAGACTTGCATCATTGAGAACATCTACCGCACGGTTTTGGGCGGGCAGGGCGGTCAGGGACACTATATAACCCTAGATGGCAATGGAATCTGGAATATAAAACTTCTCCAAGTGTCAGACTGTTAGGAGAACTAGATTCATTAAACGTTAATGGTGACATAAGCTGTCATCAGGACAGTTAACCACACTCATTATTCAGTTGCGGACATGGCGGCGAAATATAGACCGTCCCAAAATGGGACGCATTTTTTCTTTATTTTAGATTTATTTATCTATTTTCTTTTACCCCTCCAGGACATCACACAAGCGATAAACACCCGATGACACAAAGTGCCACCATGTGGATGTGGATGAGGATTACCCGTGGAAAGGTCCCAGAAACCACGTTCAGCCATTAGATCATATTTATGGCCGCGCTATATTGCGGCCCCTGGCAAAAGCCAGCGTAGGGCTTCAAATAACGAAAAAATTGCATCCCAGGAAGGAATGACAAGAATAATTATTATAGAGTCACACCCGGCTTTTATAACCTATCGGTTGAGCGCGATTTCTGGGACTTGCATCCGGGTGTTTCACATCTAAATGGTGGCACTTTGTGTCAACAGGTGCTGGTCGCTCGTTGTGCAATCCTGATGGGGCTGAACTTCAATAATTCAAGATGACGAAACGACGACGCGATGCTATGTCATCTACTCTTGTGTTCCTACAAGTCTTAAAGTTAGATCTTTCTATTCTACAGTTGCTAAATTTAAGTGACCATCTCTGAATATCATTGAGTTAAAGTAATTTAGTTCAAACCAGCACGAGCACTTGGAAGAAAAGCAAGACGGACATTACACGGAGAACACATACAATAGCAGTCCATGGTAGATGGCGCCAGACACTTTTGCATGGAACCTGCCCGAGAGTTTTGTCTAACAGACGTGAATATCATCAGTCCGGGGATGATACGTTCAAGTGCTTAAAATTGATCCTACCTTCACAGGTCAACAAACTGGAATTAAGCCAAGGAAATGATTCGTAAAGTAAAGACTATTGACACTGATATTATTTATATCATCTACTATAACAATATGTAGGTGGATAGGTAGTTGTACCTCACTAGGACATCACACAAGCGATAAACACCCGGTGATACAAAGTGCCACCTGGCGGATGAGGATCACCCGTGGAGAGGTCCCAGAAACCCCTTTCAGCCGTTAAGGTCATATTTATGCCTCATATGCTATATTCAGGGCCCCCGGCAGAAGCCGGGTTGGTGCTTCAAAACAGCAAACAATTGCATCATACGATGGGACGACTTACACTTTAACAATATGTATCTAGCATCATAGACTAAATAAGCCTAGCGGCGCGGAAATGGGTTATTGACTTGACTGTAAGAACAGACTGACACACACATCGTTACTCTCTGACCGTCTATTAGGGTTCCTTGTCCAGTGATTAAAATATAAATTATTTCCTGGCTTGAAGCGATGAGTCATTGATTATTTAAATTACAGGTTTTTGTGTGCATTCAAGGACATGACATTTTTACAGGTTTCCTGCAAGGAATTTTTTTTAAAAGGCAAAATAGATTTACTGAACTTAAAAGGCGCAGCTGATTCACATGGAGCTAAAAAGGAAGATTCACTAACATATGATCGACTCCCACGTAGGTTCCGGAGACTCACATGGGAGGGGGCGAGCTGTTTAATGGGCGCTGACTAAGTCTCTCTTTAGGTTATACCCAAGGGGCGCTATCTCTTCCAGTTAACCCAAGGGGCGCTGACTGACTCTCTTCCGGCTATTTCCAAGGGGTGATGACTGAGTCTCTCTTTCGGTCATATCGAAGGAGGCTGACTAAATCTCTCTTTTAGTTATATCCAAGGGGCGCTGACTAAATCTATCTTCCGGTTATATCGAAGGAGGCTGACTAAATCTCTCTTTTAGTTATATCCAAGGGGCGCTGACTAAATCTCTCTTCCGGTCATATCGAAGGAGGCTGACTAAATCTCCTTTTAAGTTATATCCAAGGGGCGCTGACTAAATCTATATTCCGGTTATTTCCAATGGGCGCTGACTAAATCGCTTTTCCGGTTATATCCGAGGGGTAATGACTGAGTCTCTCTTCCGGTTATATCCAAGGGCGGCTGACTAAATCTTTCTTCCGGTGATATCCAAGGGGCGCTGACTGAGTCTCTCTACCGGTTATATCCGTCCGGGGCGGATTTTCGTCACCACTGGCCGCGTAGAGGGGGCGCGGACTGCACCAATATGCTCTCAGTAATAAACGCCATCTTGCCCGTCCTTTGACACAGCTCGTGTATTGATTTTTATCTCAGTTGTCCACGCCTGTGGTTTTTACAGAATATTTATGCTGTTTGGCACAATTACATGCTTGGGGCTGTAGTTACGTGTACATATCAAAACATTCACATATCTGTTCACCCACCAAGGACCAATCTGTACATAGATTTGTCCACTTATTTATCCATCCATCCATCCATCCATCCATCCATCCATCCATCCATCCATCCATCCATCCATCCATCCATCCATCCATCCATCCATCCATCCATCGATCGATCGATCCATCCATCCATCCATCCATCCATCCATCCATCCATCCATCCATCCATCCATCCATCCATCCACCCATTTATCAACAAATCCTTACATACACACACGCACACACACCCCGCCCGAAACACACAAACATACGTACAGACATGCATAGACGCTCACACATGAGTACACACGTTTATTTACACCAGAGCCCGGCTCGCTAGCAAAGCTGGTTATATCTGACTTCGAGGCCACCGGGTGACGAACTCTTTGTGGTTCGGGTTCACGCGCCAGGGGTAGGCAGAAAAGCCACATTTCTCCCAGATTTACGGTATCCGTCATAGAATAAAGGCCGAAGGGTTGCGATATCCATAGTACCGAGCCAAAAGACTAACAACTCATAGTTTCTGGATTATATATATATATATATATATATATATATATATATATATATATATATATATATATATATATATATATATACACACACACACTCGAACAAACCTACATACACGTTTTTTTGGCTTGTCTTCCTTCACCCCCCCCCCCCACCTCTCTCTCTCTCTATCTTCCCTTCTATCTCTCGCCCTTACAAACATTTGATTAGATAGCACGCCTACTGTCACAACACCACCCTCCCACCCCGATATCCTGACAGAGAGCCACGTCTGTCATTTAACCGTGGAGATAAGAAACCATGGATGAGATATTCGCTTGTGCAGCTACAGAAAAACAGAGACGCCGATGAAACATGGCGGGGACGTTCCGTGGATTGTTGGGTCTAGAACTCAGCACCGGACTCACCTACAGGATCAGGGACTGGACAGGGTTATTGAAGTACTCAGCCCCAGACACACACTCACAGGATCAGGACCTGGACAGGGTTACTAAAGTACTCAGCCCCAGACACACACTCACGGGATCAGGGCCTGGACAGGGTTATTGAAGTACTCAGCCCAGACACACACTCACGGGAACAGGGCCTGGACAGGGTTACTAAAGTACTCAGCCCCAGACACACACTCACGGGATCAGGGCCTGGACAGGGTTACTGAAGTACTCAGCCCCAGACACACACTCACAGGACCTGGACAGGGTTACTGAAGTACTTAGCCCCAGACACACACTCACGGGATCTGGGCCTGGACAGGGTTACTGAAGTACTCAGCCCCAGACACACACTCACAGGACCTTGACAGGGTTACTAAAGTACTTAGCCCCAGACACACACTCACGGGATCAGGGCCTGGACAGGGTTACTGAAGTACTCAGCCCCAGACACACACTCACGGGATCAGGGCCTGGACAGGGTTACTGAAGTACTCAGCCCCAGACACACACTCACAGGACATGGACAGGGTTACTGAAGTACTCAGCCCCAGACACACACTCACAGGACCTGGACAGGGTTGCTGAAGTACTCAGTCCCAGACACACACTCACAGGAACAGGGTCTGGACAGGGTTACTGAAGTACTCAGCCCTAGACACACACTCACAGGACCTGGACAGGGTTACTGAAGTACTCAGCCCTAGACACACACTCACAAGACCTGGACAGGGTTACTGAAGTACTCAGCCCAGACACACACTCACAAGACCTGGACAGGGTTACTGAAGTACTCAGCCCAGACACACACTCACAGGACCTGGACAGAGTTACTGAAGTACTCAGCCCTAGACACACACTCACAAGACCTGGACAGGGTTACTGAAGTACTCAGCCCAGACACACACTCACAAGACCTGGACAGGGTTACTGAAGTACTCAGCCCAGACACACACTCACAGGACCTGGACAGAGTTACTGAAGTACTCAGCCCTAGACACACACTCACAAGACCTGGACAGGGTTACTGAAGTACTCAGCACCAGACACACACTCACAGAAACAGGGTCCTGGTCATAGTTCCTGAAGTACTCAGCCCATGTGGCAGTGGGAAACAAGTGTTCACTGTATCAAAGATTGAAGGTGGGAAGGGGAAACCCACGGAATGGCCAGCTTTGGTAAAAGACATGAGACCCACACATTCTGTCAGAGGTGTGGGAAGAGAGCCTTTCACATTCTGAAGAAAACTTGGGCTATTTCATGTGTGGTGTGTGTGTGTTTATGTGTGTGTGCCTACGTTGGAATCGACTTAGTGTATCGGCTAGCCGCTAGCCTGCGAATTTGAAGACCGGGGTTTAAATGCGAATGGAGCTGGATTTTTTTTTTTTTACAAACATGACTTCGACTTCCACGCAGACCCAGCTTAAATAAGTGCTAGGTAAAGTCCTAGGAAGTAAAGGCTGCCAGGGTGATGGTGACCACATCATCCACCGAGTGCCGATTGGTCAATAAAATATAGGTCTAGCCCTATATGCTCAATATTCCCGAAGCCGTGGGAAATAAGTCGGAAAATGAGTCGGAAAATGAGTCGGAAAATAAGTCGGAAAATGAGTCGGAAAATAAGTCGGAAAATGAACCGGTAAACACGTAGAAGAAGAAAACATATAGCTGCCCATTCGGGGTTTTTGTGACGATTTTTGTTTTCTTAAAGGATTTTTTTTTTTTTTTTTAATTGTGTTCCCACTGAAGCAGATACATACCTTTCACTGAGAATATCTGTGTGTGGCTGAATGGGGCTGCTCAGCCGTTTTACAAATTGTTGTGGGGGAAAGGGATGGGGGGGGGGTACCCAGGGGGCCAGACCCCCAGGTTCAGGTGTCTATGAACGAGTCTCTCACTCCAGCTCTCTCTCTCTCTCTCTCTCTCTCTCTCTTTCTCTCTCTCTCTCTCTCTCTCTTTATTCTTACTCACTCTAACTCTCTCTTACTCTCACTCTCTCACTACGTCTCTCACTCTCTCCCCCTCTCTCGCTTACTCTCTCTCTCTCACTCACTGTGTCTCACTCTCTCGATTACTCTCATTCTCTCTCTCTCTCTCACTCCCCCTCTCTCTAAATCTCTCTCGCTCTCTCTCTCTCTCTCTCTCTCTTATTCTTTCTCTCTCACTCTCTCTCATACTCTCTCACTCTCTCTCACTCTTCTCTCTCCTACTTTCTCATTCGCGCGCTCTCTCTCATCCACACTCTCCTACTCACACTCTCTCACTCTCTCTCTCTCACTCACTTTCTTATTGTTCACACAACATTGCACTAAAAATACGGACTGATGGACGGACGGACAGACAAACCGATCGATAGACAGAGGGACGGACGCACGGATGGACAGATAGACGGACAGACAGACAGGTAGGTAGGTACGCAGACAGACAGACAGACAGACAGACAGACAGACAGACAGACAGACAGACAGACAGACAGACAGACAGACAGACAGACAGACAGACAGACAGACAGACAGACAGACAGACAGACAGACAGACAGACAGACAGACAGACAGACAGACAGACAGACAGACAGACAGACAGACAGACAGACAGACAGACAGACAGACAGACAGACAGACAGACAGACAGACAGACAGACAGACAGACAGACAGACAGACAGACAGACAGACAGACAGACAGACAGACAGACAGACAGACAGACAGACAGATAGATAGATAGATAGATAGATAGATAGATAGATAGATAGATAGATAGATAGATAGATAGATAGATAGATAGATAGATAGATAGATAGATAGATAGATAGATAGATAGATAGATAGATAGATAGATAGATAGATAGATAGATAGATAGATAGATAGATAGATAGATAGATAGATAGATAGATAGATAGATAGATAGATAGATAGATAGATAGATAGACGGAAGGACAGACAGACAGACAGCCAGCCAGCCAGCCAGACAGACAGACAGACAGACAGATAGATAGATAGATAGATAGATAGATAGATAGATAGATAGATAGATAGATAGATAGATAGATAGATAGATAGATAGATAGATAGATAGATAGATAGATAGATAGATAGATAGATAGATAGATAGATAGATAGATAGACAGACAGACAGACAGATAGATAGATAGATAGATAGATAGATAGATAGATAGATAGATAGATAGATAGATAGATAGATAGATAGATAGATAGATAGATAGATAGATAGATAGATAGATAGATAGATAGATAGATAGATAGATAGATAGATAGATAGATAGATAGATAGATAGACGGAAGGACAGACAGACAGATAGACAAAAAAGTAGATTAGATAGATAGATCATCAATAGACAAGACACACACAAAAACGCCTCCTTGTTACAAACACCCCCCCC
Organism: Candidula unifasciata; assembly: GCA_905116865.2. NCBI lineage: Eukaryota > Metazoa > Mollusca > Gastropoda > Stylommatophora > Geomitridae > Candidula > Candidula unifasciata. Next base: position 645,641 of record CAJHNH020001324.1, read on the forward strand.
CCCCTCCCCTCCCATTTTCCAGTACTTGAAAACCTCCCAAAACAGTCACCATGTATCGGGTAGAACTCCCCCAGCTAGCAAACACTGATCAATAAAGATCATTTGTGTTGTTACAAGACAAATTCAATCCCACCAGAAGTCAGCAGAACCTTCAGTCCCGTCTGGAATCATTTCTGTCCAGTTGTTGGGCCGCATTCAGTCAATTTCGATTCACTTTCAGTTTGTTACCTCGACGTGGAATTCCCAGGAGGAGACGAGATACATGAAATACCAGGGCTGCCGAAGTTGGTATCTTTATACACATTTGGGCACTTTTTAATTCTAGCTAAATAGAACTGTACTTTCTGTACCACACCGGGTGAAAAAAAAAATTTTTACATCAATATTTTATCATTATGAAAATGAACAAATAGATAAAGAATGGCGGGAACTAAAGTGCAGTATAAACCATCTAATACTGAAAAGCAACAGAACAATGTTAGTTTACAATTTCAAAAAAAAAAAAAAAAAAAAACCATTTGGAGATAAAAATCGTTTTCCGTGAGTATCAAAATGTATGCTTAGTCTTAGCATAACCTCATTCCTTTGCAGCTGAAGAACGAGTTTTCTCTCTGCTATTAAAATCGCTTTTCATTGAAGGTTAGTTGCGTATCCTTTACATGACGTTGCAGAACCAACCACAGCAACCCCTGGCTGTTGTATGGTTTTTCTAGGCAAATTTTACGTCCAGTAGTTTTCCATTGCCTCTGGACGGTCGGCCCCCTTATCCCACTGTCGAAATCAATGCTGGGATCGAACCCGGCAAACAGGCAAAACGAAGCGTTTTCATTGAAGACTGCAACAATAAATATATTTCTGAGATCAAAGATATCGCTCTAGGACATTAACTGCACCAACTAGAAGTCGCCACAACACCACTGTAACAATCTGAGTGAAAGAAACTGGTACAGCAACTGTGCAATGAAATTTCAAGTCTAATCAAGGTACTAGTAACGTTTCTCGCCACAAACACTGGTTGGCCTTGGCACGTGCTTGTCTTTGTTATAGGGGTGTCACGGTGTATTGTCTTCGATGCTCTCACCAGCGATGTCGCGAATTCTATATTACACGATGTGGCCGGTTTTAACCAGAACATCAGGAATTGGCCATAACCCCAACCCCTCTACCCCACAGCCTCAGCCCACGTCCCACGAGAGACTGCAGCTTACGTCCCATGGCTTGAAGGAAATTTATGTCGTACTTGAAGTCCAAGAAGGCTAAAATATACGCAATGTCGCCGGGCGCTCACAATGTGGTACCTTTTGGTGTGTTATGGTAACTTTTCAAAAAATATTTGGTACTGTTTCCTAAAAATATCGGCAGCCCTGCAGGACACGGTCAGGAAAAGTGCTACATCTGTGGGAGCCAAGGAGAAATCATTGTCTGATTTGGTTTCCTCTCCAAAATATCACTTCCCTTCTCCTCCTGTAGTCGTGTGTGTGTGTGTGTGTGTGTGTGTGTGTGTGTGTGTGTGTGTATAATACAGCATGTCGTAAAAGACGACCAATTAAGATTTGTTAAAGCAGAGGTATTGGACTGAAAGGCTCAGATTTCACAGCCTAGCTACAAACCACATCATTAAGTGATAATCGCCAGTGTAAAGGCAAACGAAGAAGAAGAACTGGAGGATAAAGAAGGGGAGGATGTAAAAAAAAAAAAAAAAAGAAGAAGAAGAAGAAGAAGAAGAAGAAGAAGAAGAAGAAGAAGAAGAACAAAAAGAAGAAGAAGAAAAAAAAAGAAGAAGAAAAAGGGGAAGGAGCAGGAGAAGAAGAAGAAGAAGAAGAAGAAGAAGAAGAAGAAGAAGAAGAAGAAGAAGAAGAAGAAGAAGAAGAAGAAGAAGAAGAAGAAGAAGAAGAAGAAGAAGAAGAAGAAGAAGAAGAAGAAGGGGGAGAAGAAGAAGACGAAGAAGAAGAAGAAGAAGAAGAAGAAGAAGAAGAAGAAGAAGAAGAAGAAGAAGAAGAAGAAGAAGAAGAAGAAGAAGAAGAAGAAGAAGAAGACGATACATTCAATAGACATGTTCGATGAGATGTTAGACTTCAGCAAATCAGTGCCAATGACTATGGTATCTCTGTATTCGTGCCGTTGTCTCGAGTTCAACAAACACATTTGCAATTTTCTCCCTCTGCTGCACATTTCCAACATTTAACAAGGGCTGTCTCTTGAAATGTCGCACCCAAAATGTTGGATCGATGGAGTGACCCGGGCCTCAATGTGGCGCTTATCAAGAACATTCTGAGGTTGTGCTCTGCAATGGACAGTCTTGCAGGACAGCTTCTTCTTAACATGCACCGACTGTACACTCAAACAGACATTTATGGTTCGTCTATTTCTGGATTTTAATCCTCTTTCATACTTTATTTTTGCGACCGTTTTACAGGCCTGTGTTATCCGTCTGCAGACTGTTGGTTCCTGGCATCTAAGGGCAGAAGCACTCCGACTTCGAAGTAATACACCTAATTAGGGAGTACAGGAAGAGAGCGGGACAGACAGACAGAGAGATAGATAGAAATATATACAGATAGACAGACAGACGGATCGACAGAGAGAGAGAGAGAGACAGACAGAGAGAGAGAAAGGGATACAGAGAGAGAGTCAGAGAGACAGAGAGAGACACAGAGAGAGAGACAGAGAGAGAGACAGAGAGAGAGACAGAGAGAGAGACAGAGAGAGAGACAGAGAGAGAGAGACAGAGAGACACAGAGAGAGACAGGGAGAGAGAGAGAGAGAGAGACAGAGAGAGAGAGAGAGAGAGTATCAAACACGTGGAAAAAGGACCAGAAAAAGACAATTCAATCTCAGTTTAAAAAAAAAAATTCGTAACTGTAGCAGGCATTTGAACCAGCAAAACGCAACACTTAATATATATATATACTCGAGTCTTTAAAGACAATAACTTTTGATCTCCCTCCCCCCCCCCTCTCTCTCTCTCTCTCTCCCTTTCTGTCTCTCTTTCTCTTTCGTTCTCTCTTTCTCTCTCTCTCTCCCTCTCTCTTTCCCTCTCTTTCTCTCTCTCCCCCTCGCTTTCCTCGTCCTCTACCCCCCCCCCCTCTCCATTTTCCGCCCTTTTTCCAGTCTCTGTTCTGGAGACTCTCACAGTGATTTCTCCATTGTTATTAAAAACTGCACCCACACACACAACACACACACAACAGACACAACACACACACACAACTTACACAACACACCCACAACACACAGAGACAACACACACAGACAAGACACACACACAACACACACACACACACAACTCAACACACACACACAACGCACGCACACACACACACACAACACACACACAAAACACACGCACACAAATACTCATGCAAAAACATGGATCATTATTTGTTGTTAATGCATAGTGCGCAGTTCTGAACCCACGAAACAATTCGTTACATTCTGTTGGAATTTTCTTTAATGTAAAGGAAGTTAACTTGTTTCGTTTTTGTTTTACCCAGAGACTTCCAACCTTGTCTAACATTTCAGTTTCTCTTCCCAAAGACAACTAGGCTTACATGAGTTCAGTGTTTCTCAAAAGGTGGATCTCTTGGAGTTCCTTTGGGTACTGAAAATCCCCTTTATTGGGGCCGCTTACTGTTTACCAAAGATCACTTGTTGCATAAACACCAATGCCATGACAATGCTAAGGAAAGCTTGCAGTTTTTCAGTAATTACAAGATTGTAACATCATCATCATCATCATAAACCACTTCTGCCGTTAAGCGCCGTGGGAAGGAATAATTTGCGATCCAGTGCACGTTGGCTGCCACTGGCTATTGTCATGCCGTGAAGGCGTAGAGTGTCTTTAATGTTGTCGAGCCATGTTTTCCGCGGCTGTCCTCTTGCTCATGTAGCCGATCTTCTGAGATGTAGTGCTTGTTATGGTATTTGATCTTGCTGCATTCTAACGAGATGGCCAAACCACTTGATCTGCTGTTTCTCGATGAATCTAGTACAAGGTGTCGTTCCCACAATTTGCCTGATAGTTTCATTATTCACTCAAACTCGGATGGTTAGATTGGCTGCTTTTCTCAGGCACCTCATCTCGCAGTTGGCGATTTTGCGTTTATGGGCTTTAGAAAGTGTCCATGTTTGTCACTGGTAGCTTAATGTTGGAATGAAAATGCTATTAATAATCTGTCTCTTTGCACTCATAGTTATGCTTGGATGTCTTAATAATGGTGACAACTGGTATATAAGTGCACTTGCTTTCTGACATCTGGTTTCTATTTCTCTGTCAATTCTACCATCTTCTGTGATCATACTTCCTAGATATTTAAACTCCCTAACTTGATTCAGGGCAGAACCATTCAGCTGTATGTGTAGTGGGGCAGGGGTTCTACTAACTTGCATTATTTCGGTTTTGTTTACATTGATCTTCATGTTGTATTTACTGCGTGCTGAGTTTAACCTGGTAATGTGGTCTTGCAGTCTATCTTCTTCAGGGTAGAACAAGCACTGGTCGTCAGCAAATAGTCGTTCGTTTAATGTGGGTGAATCGATTACTTCTCGTGATGTGAGTACTTCCTCGTGATTATAAAGGTCTGTGTTATCTGTATCAGATCTTGCTTCTTTAGATATTCTGTCTATATAGATGTTAAATAAAAGTACGGAGAGAACACACTCCTGTCTCACACTTGTGTTGACTGTGAACATATCTGATATGCCTTCTTGTTTACTTATTGCACTTTGGCTTGTGTGGTACATGGCTATGATGTTCTCTAGTAACTTTCCTTGTACCCCGTAGTTCTCAAGAATAGACCACAGCTTGTTTCTATCCACTCTATCAAAAGCCTTTTCCTGATCTACAAACACAATATTCTGTTTGGTAACAAACAAATTGAAACAAGGCCCACAAATTTAGAGTTTTCAGAACCGCTGTTTAAGTCAAACTGTGGTGCGCGCAATGTCCTCGTGTCCTTTACTGGTGACAAACATGTCTGTACAGATGTGCTGGACAAATCATTTGTTTTCGGTAAAAAGTTAACAGCCTGAAAACAGCGTTTACTTCCAGGTCAGGGGTTCTCAACCTTCCTAATGCCACGATCCTTTAGTACAGCTTTTACTTCCAGGTCAGGGGTTCTCAACCTTCCTAATGCCACGATCCTTTAGTACAGCGTTTACTTCCAGGTCAGGGGTTCTCAACCTTCCTAATGCCACGATCCTTTAGTACAGCGTTTACTTCCAGGTCAGGGGTTCTCAACCTTCCTAATGCCACGATCCTTTAGTACAGCGTTTACTTCCAGGTCAGGGGTTCTCAACCTTCCTAATGCCACGATCCTTTAGTACAGCGTTTACTTCCAGGTCAGGGGTTCTCAACCTTCCTAATGCCACGATCCTTTAGTACAGCGTTTACTTCCAGGTCAGGGGTTCTCAACCTTCCTAATGCCACGATCCTTTAGTACAGCGTTTACTTCCAGGTCAGGGGTTCTCAACCTTCCTAATGCCACGATCCTTTAGTACAGCGTTTACTTCCAGGTCAGGGGTTCTCAACCTTCCTAATGCCACGATCCTTTAGTACAGCGTTTACTTCCAGGTCAGGGGTTCTCAACCTTCCTAATGCCACGATCCTTTAGTACAGCGTTTACTTCCAGGTCAGGGGTTCTCAACCTTCCTAATGCCACGATCCTTTAGTACAGCGTTTACTTCCAGGTCAGGGGTTCTCAACCTTCCTAATGCCACGATCCTTTAGTACAGCGTTTACTTCCAGGTCAGGGGTTCTCAACCTTCCTAATGCCACGATCCTTTAGTACAGCGTTTACTTCCAGGTCAGGGGTTCTCAACCTTCCTAATGCCACGATCCTTTAGTACAGCGTTTACTTCCAGGTCAGGGGTTCTCAACCTTCCTAATGCCACGATCCTTTAGTACAGCGTTTACTTCCAGGTCAGGGGTTCTCAACCTTCCTAATGCCACGATCCTTTAGTACAGCGTTTACTTCCAGGTCAGGGGTTCTCAACCTTCCTAATGCCACGATCCTTTAGTACAGCGTTTACTTCCAGGTCAGGGGTTCTCAACCTTCCTAATGCCACGATCCTTTAGTACAGCGTTTACTTCCAGGTCAGGGGTTCTCAACCTTCCTAATGCCACGATCCTTTAGTACAGCGTTTACTTCCAGGTCAGGGGTTCTCAACCTTCCTAATGCCACGATCCTTTAGTACAGCGTTTACTTCCAGGTCAGGGGTTCTCAACCTTCCTAATGCCACGATCCTTTAGTACAGCGTTTACTTCCAGGTCAGGGGTTCTCAACCTTCCTAATGCCACGATCCTTTAGTACAGCGTTTACTTCCAGGTCAGGGGTTCTCAACCTTCCTAATGCCACGATCCTTTAGTACAGCGTTTACTTCCAGGTCAGGGGTTCTCAACCTTCCTAATGCCACGATCCTTTAGTACAGCGTTTACTTCCAGGTCAGGGGTTCTCAACCTTCCTAATGCCACGATCCTTTAGTACAGCGTTTACTTCCAGGTCAGGGGTTCTCAACCTTCCTAATGCCACGATCCTTTAGTACAGCTCCTCGTGTTGTGGCAACGATCCCCAACCATACAGTTATTTTGGTTGCTACTTCATAATTTCAGTGTATATGTGTTTTCTGATGAGAGTCGCCGTGGTCTAGCATCCAGACCCAGCCTTGAGTCGGTACCAGGTACAGTCATGGGAAGTAAAGACGGTCGTCGTAACGCTGACCACATTACCCACCAAGTACCGTTTGATCTATAAAATATAGGTCTGGCCCTATTTACCCAAAACGCCTGAAAGGCGTGGAAAAGGGTCCTTTACTGTAATAGGGGGTATTTTCACCTAGATTAGGAAGGTTGGGGGTAGGCCCAAGGTTAACCCAAATACCGAAATATTCCAGATACTCGGATTAAACGATGTTTTCAAGATAGGTGATGACCACGAGTTATCATGTGTAATGCGATGACGTGACCACAGGTCGCCACGTGGAAGTTAAGGACCACCACGTGTTGAAACGTTAAACTAACCCGTGGTATAATTTCTGACTCCATTCTGATCAGGTTAGTATGTGTTGAACTGTTGGAGTGAAAGGACGGGAGTTTGATGTTCAGAACGTCAACGTGAGATTGCTTGTCGTGAAAGGAGAACCAGACGACGACGTTTGAAGCCAGGAGTCTGTGTAATGTCCAGAAGATCAACCAGATACATCGGTGCAGACTCTGGTCAGTAACTACGTAAGAAACCTGCATGTTGAAGTCTGCGTGATATGGTGTGCGAAAGCTGTTTCGTAGGACAACGGCTGGACGCTGATGTAAGTTACAACATGTCAATAAACTGATGTTTCGTACGGCTAAGTCGGTGTCGGCTTACCAGTTATGTCAACATAGAATGTGTGATAAGAACAATCACGACACACAGCAGCTGCAAAGCAGCTTATTGCATTTACTTTTACTATTTATGTCTCTTCCGATGGTCTTAGGCGGCCCCTGTGAAAGGGTCGTCCTACCCACAAAAAGGACAGCGACCCACGGGTTTAGAGCCGCTGCTCTAGGGTGTCCTGTGGGTCGCGATAGAACCCGGGCTTTAGGCATCACGAGCGCCCTGCCTACAGAATAGACAGGGGGAGGGGAGCCTCAAGATCGCACCGTAGAAGAGACTGGGGCCTCACAACCTACTACTTCCATAACTACCAGCGTTACATTGTAGTCAACTTTCAACTGTGGAGACAGAACTCAATCATACTTTTTTTTTAAATTCGGTTGAATGGAATTTCTGGAAATTTCTCCAAAATTTCTCTGGAAATTTTCTACATTCTAAGTATTAGCTATCGAAGAATCAAATGATTTGGTCATCTGGTCAGAATAGAACAAAATCAGCCAGCAGCTAGAGTGAACTACACGAGAACCGCCGGCTACAAGGCAAGAGGCAGACCAAGAAAGACATGGGCAATGGGAGTGAAAGATACACTACAGAAACGCAATATTAGATGAACACAAGCTAGGCAATTGGTAAGACAGGAAACTACACAAACTTTCTCTGCCACGATCTGCGACATAATCATAAAGAAGATTTTCGAAGTCACTGTATTGTCAGGCATTGAAGAAGCAGTCCTACGAAGAGTAAATACACGTATATATATATATATATATATATATATATATATATATATATATATATATATATATATATATATATATATATATATATATATTTATATATACCTATATATGGGAGTCGCCGTGGGGTAGCGGCTAGACGCTCGCATGCGGATCTGAAGGTCGTGGGTTTGCCTTCTGGCGGAGCTGAAATTCTTTCAAAAATGACCTTGACTCCCAGGTCGACCTAGCCTTCAGTGGGTACCGGGTGGGTGCAGTCCCGGGAAGTAAAAGCAGCCGGGTGATGCTTACCACATCCCCTATCTTGCCCCGATTGGTCTATAAAAAATAGGTCTAGCCCTATATGCCCTATACGCCTAAAGGCGGGAAAAAGGAACCTTTACTTTTCACTTGACTATATATACATATATATTTTAAACTGAAGCCTCGTGGAGGTAAAGAGGTATACACACAGCAGCTCGTAGTTCGTCATGAGATCTTATCTGACAGTGAAATGATCAAAGACAACAATCTCAAGAAGTAGAGGACAAAAAAAAAAAAGAAACAAAGTTTGAGGAAGACGCTGCACTACTAACCCAGTGGAGTTCCTAGAGTAGCGGTTCTCAATCCTCCGCTCGCGACCCTTTTTTGTGTGTGGATCAAACGATCGTTTCACATAGGTCGTCTAGGACCATCGAAAAACACATATTCATTAAAGTTATGAAGGAAAATAAATGTTTGGGGGTCGCCACAACAAGAGGGAACTCTATTCAAGGGTTGTGGCATTAGAAAGGTTGAGATCCACTGTTGTGGGATAGATAAAACGAGATAAAACGAAAAAATGGTTAAGAAAACTGCACGTTTCTGTTCGTTTCCTGCAGTAAGCTGAAAATAGTGTCTGTGAAAATAGTTCGTTTAGCGCGGGAGCGGACAGGTAAGGGGCTACAACTCCTGGTGCACCACCACTACAGATACTGTAGATTTAGTTTGCATATGCCGCCACCTGCACACACATGCGCAGGCACTCACACAAACACAAATACCCCAACACACTCGCATGTGCGTGCGCGCACACATACGTGCGTACCACACGCCTAAGTGAAACTGCAGCAGCATCTGAAAATACAACCTGCAATCCTTTCAGCAACATAGTTGTTCGCTCGGTCTCTAACGTACATGGAGTAGTGTTGTCGTTGTAGTTAATGTTGTGGGCGATGCTGTAGTTGGGGTTGTGGCTGAGTTGATGTCGCAACTGATGTTTTGACTGTCACGATTATCCTGTAGTTTATTGAAAGTTAATAAACTGGTGTTATCTTGATATTGCTATTTCCCCGTGTGGGTTCCTGTGCTCTTTTATAGGGAAAACAAGAACAGAACCACTGCCTAACCAAAAGAATGTCGTAAGAGTCGACTAACTGGGAGCTTCCTTCGAAGTCGGAGTGCGTCTGCCTGACAGGCAAGAAACCATCAGTCTGCATACAAATGAGTCAGATCTGTAAAACTGAGCACATGCGACACAGATTCTGCAACAGGACTGCAGTCCAGAAGTGGATGAACAACCAGAACTTTCCGCCAGAGTTTACAGCTGGTGAACCTCTCTAACCTTAGAGTCTAAAAGATAAATAGGCCCGTTCTGTGTTGATTAACCAGACGCCTTGGGCCCTTAGTGAAATGTTCACATCTAGCTGCTCTAGATTGCACTCCCCATGTCCATCAACAAAGACAAGAACACTTGAGTTCTGCTGGTTGCTGTGATCTTCTCTGCGATATGCAGCTCGCATGACATTAATGACATTGTCCAGGGCCGGGTCACCGTGTTAACCGCCTTGTGTGCAAGATAATCTGCACGCTCATTGCCTGGAACACCAGCATGACCGGCACAAAACTAAAGAGTTAAGCGAGTTACCGTTGGTGTATTTCTTCCTATCCCTCAGCATTAAATATATACATTTTATCATTCAGATAAAAGTTACCTTGACTGTGGCATAACCGATTTCAAATCCCAGGTGCTTCAAATATTCCCAGTTATCTAGTTATTCTTCGTATTCCTACTTCTCCCCACTTTCTATCTACGAGAGCAAATCAATACCTGTTAATTTATTTCTCATGTTTACCCTGTAGCCCCAGGGACAAGGCGCCGACTGATATTATTGTGCATCAGCAGAGAAGGTGAAGCACCGAGGATCGTTGCCCATCTCTCGCTGGGTAATCATGGCCACAAATAGAACGTGAAATGTATAGCAAATCAGTGGAGCAAGACTGTGGGGGGGGGGGGGGGGGGGATACTGTGAGGTATAACTCACGCCGACATAAACACGCATGCTCTCTCTCTCTCTCTCTCTCTCTCCAGCATACGCGCGCACACACACACACACACTTATGTACACCAGCGGGAAATCAGAGGTAGCTTTAAAGTAGTTGGAGAGAGAGCAATTAACTGACGGACTGACACCTGGAGTTGTTCAAGGTGTGTGTGTGTGTGTGTGTGTGTGTGTGTGTGTGTGTTAGAGAGAGAGAGAGAGAGCGAGAGAGAGAGAGAGAGAGAGAGAATAGATGATAGAATGAGAGATTGAAAAAAAGCATCGAAAGTGAGAAAGAAAGACAGACAGACACACAGACAGACAGGCAGATGGACCCAGAAGATTAGAGAGAAGCAAAAACTAAAAACTTGCCACCAGATGTGAAACCTGGATGTTTGAGGCTGAAAGAAACAGAGAGATAGGCAGAGAGGTAAGTGAGAGAGAGAGAGAGAGCGCGGGCAGCGGGGACTAGGAGGAAAAGTGAGAACTAACAAATCACTGTCAGGTCTTCCCGGTGGGTTCCCAGGCCCCGTTATTAAAAAGAAAAAAGGGGGCGGGGATAGGAACAGCGCCACTGCAACCTTCCCCACAACAAGCATGTCGTAAGAGACGGCTAATTATTAATCTTTCTTTTAAAGTCAGTGCTTCTGCCTTAGATGCGAGGAGCCAACAGTTTGAAATCAATCAAGTCAGATCTGTAAAACGGCAGAGAATGTATAACTCAAGTTCTAGAATAAGACTAAAGTTCAGAAGTGGACAAACAACCATAGCTTTCCACTAGAGTTTACAGTTGGTAAACAAGAAAAGGAAGAGGAAGAAGAAGAAGAAGAAGAAGAAGAAGAAGAAGAAGAAGAAAAAGAAGAAGAAAAAGAAGAAGAACAACAACAAGAACAATAAGAACAAGAACAAGGAGAACAAGAAGAAGAAGCTTGTCAGTCTTGGCGGTTGGCTTTTCTCTGGTTGTATCCGACTGAGGGATGGAGAGAGAAAGGAGGGAGAAAGATGTAGGCGAAAGAAGAGAGAGAGAGTGGGGGGGGGGTGTGGTGAGCGAGATCAAGAAAGAGATGACAGATGTGTGTGTGAGAGAGAGAGGGAGAGAGAGAGAGCGAGAGAAAGAGAGCGATAGAGAGAGAGGAAAACCAAATCCCACCGGAAGATCTGACACCTGGATTGGTTCAAGCTAACAGGTAAACGAGACACACCTGAGCTGGTAGTTCTGCATCCCATTCTGTTTTTACTGGTAGATAAGGTTTCCAGCACTTGGCCTGGAGTACCTCCGCTACTCAACGGTCGGTGCAGTACCTGCGGGAGTGGTTCTTTGTGTGAGGCGCTGCTTCCTGGTTCTGTGTTCTGTACAACATCGTGAAGTCAGTGAGAGGCTGTGATTCTATCAGGTTCAAAAGGTCACTGGTGAATGGCGCGTATGAAATATGTCTTTGTGACTACACACACACTCTCTCTCTCTCTCGACCGTTTTCCTTTCTCTCTCATATCTCAGTGCAACCTCTGTTTTATGTGTTCTTTATCTCTCTCTCTCTCTCTCTCTCTCTCTCTATATATATATATATATATATATATATATATATATATATATATATATATATATATATATAATGTGTGTGTGTGTGTATGGATGGATGGATGGATGGATGGATGTATGTATGTATGTATGTATGTATGTATGTATGTATGTATGTATGTATGTATGTATGTATGTATGTATGTATGTATGTATGTATGTATGTATGTATGTATGTATGTATGTATGTATGTATGTATGTATGTATGTATGTATGTATGTATGTATGTATTTATGTATGTATGTATGGATGTGTGTAAGTACCATGTTAAAATGAATATACACTCCTAGTTTTTCTTTTTTAATTTATAATCCTTCTTGAACTCTCTCATTCTTTCGTTTCCTTTCCTTTATTTTGTTTTTCTTTTGTTTTCTTTCCGACGGCTGTCGCGCTCGCGCTATTTTGTTCTTAAGAGATTGAGATTTGATTTTTTGATTTGATTTGATTCAAGAACCGTCATCACAGTACTCGGGGCATTCCCATAAGCGCTACATCCCCATCTTCAGCAGCCAGCGAAGAGTTCCGATACTAATGGTGCCAGTAGCATTCTGATTAAACATCCGTCTTACCTTTCCTCTGAGCCTCGAGCGTCTGCCAGAACCTCTCGTCACCCCAACTGCATCAGTCTCACCACACTGTTGTGATCAATCTGCTCCTCCGAACTGTACAAGCTCTCCCACAAGGCACTAAACACATCTGTCTTATCGTGCATCAGTGTTACACCAGGCTCTGCAGAGCCAGCCAGTCTGTCCGCCTGATAGAGATAGAGAAAGACGGGAGAAGTGAACAAGAGAGAGGAAAAAAAGACAGGAAGAGACTGTAAAAGAGAGAGAGAGACAAAGTCAGACGGACTATAAGAGAGGGGCGTGACTTGAAGAGAAAAACAGATCACAAGAGACATAGATAGAGAGAAAGCTTATACATTAGAAAGAGTCGAGGAGCAACGGCTACAGAAATGGAGATCAGGAAAGGCAGACAAAATGACACCAAGACAGAAAGAGAGAAATAGCAAGCGATAGCCAGCGTGAGAAAGCAAGTGAGGTAGAGTGTGCGAAACTTCAAGACAGAGAGATACAGATACAAAGAGAGAGGAAGAGCAACAGCGATTAGGAGACACAGAGAGATAGACAGACAGACAGACAGACAGACAGATAGATAGATAGATAGATAGATAGATAGATAGATAGATAGATAGATAGATAGATAGATAGATAGATAGATAGATAGATAGATAGATAGATAGATAGATAGATAGATAGATAGATAGATAGATAGATAGATAGATAGATAGATAGATAGATAGATAGATAGATAGATAGATAGATAGATAGATAGATAGATAGATAGATGGATAGATAGATGGATAGATAGATGGATAGATAGATGGATAGATAGATGGATAGATAGATGGATAGATGGATGGATAGATGGATGGATAGATAGATGGATAGATAGATGGATAGATAGATGGATGGATAGATAGATGGATGGATAGATAGATGGATAGATAGATGGATAGATAGATAGATAGATAGATAGATAGATAGATAGATAGATAGATAGATAGATAGATAGATAGATAGAGAGAGAGAGAGAGAGAGAGAGAGAGAGAGAGAGACAGACAGACAGACAGACAGACAGACAGACAGACAGACAGACAGACAGACAGACAGACAGACAGACAGACAGACAGACAGACAGATAGATAGATAGATAGATAGATAGATAGATAGATAGATAGATAGATAGATAGATAGATAGATAGATAGATAGATAGATAGATAGATAGATAGATAGATAGATAGATAGATAGATAGATAGATAGATAGATAGATAGATAGATAGAGAGAGAGAGATAGAGAGAGAGAGAGAGATAGATAGAGAGAGAGAGAGGGAGTGAGAGGGAGAGAGAGAGAGAGAGAGAGAGAGTGAATTATTAGATATGAAGAACACATTCCGTATCGGGAACTTGTGAGAAAACCCTCTCTACTTGAAAACGATGACATCAAATGTCACGGAAATGTCGGTTGGAGTGTTAGTTCTAATGATACCTGCTGGGATAACCAGGAAGTGAAGGGTGAGAGGATAAAGGCAGGAACGCTGAAACATTTGGGGGCATTTTTCACACTGACCGAGACCTTTGGTCACCTTCCCATGGTACAGGCGGAGGCAGTAACACAAGGGAGATCACGCACGTTTTGGTCAGTAGCGCTAAAGTTTGAGTCGAGAGGATTCACTTATTTTGCACCGTTTTATTCTATATGACTCTAGCTCGTCGAACAAAACACGAACTAAGTAGCACTGGCAACGATCTGGGGGATATCTGCAAAATCTACACTCGTGTACCTTCTTCTTCTTCGTTCACCGGCTGTGAATTCCGGCGGAAGGTCCCGGTTAATCGTCAGCTTAGACTTTTGGCTTTTACCTGGACCTGAGTTTTGCGTGTACAACCGTTTTGCTGTTCCCTGTCTCGCGGGCAGAAGTACTCCGACTTCGAGGGAAAACCCGTGTACCGAACGATCTAGCCATGAAAGTAATCCACGACCTCCAGAGCGTGAAGGCGGACGGCGAGGAGAATGAGGAAAAGCGTTCGACATCAGTCATGCTAAACATTTAGTCCCGTCTGGGTCACAAATAGGATTGTGCGTTTAAGATCGCCACCGGTCCCCAATAGCTTCTCTTGCAATGTGGCTCCCTTGGGCCAGATCCACAGTCTTTGCTGGGAGAGGTAAGGGCAGAACTGTAGTATGTGCCCAGGGGTCTGTCTTTCTGCTCCACCTGTGGCGGGTAACTTCGCTTTACACTAGCGAATGCACTATGTGCAATTCACAGAGGGAATTACAAACAGTGAAACATCATAAGGTATTATAGTAACCCCAGCCTTGCTGGTTAAATGAGAGGATTCGGGGTTTGCCCACATCTTATTCCCTACTGTAATTAAACTTGTATATTTAAATGTTCTTAAGTTCACTGACAATGTTTACAGTTAAAAGGAAACTCCATAAAACTGTAGGAACATTAAAACTAACATTTATTAGGATTTTCAAATCAATATAAATTCAAATGATAACTAAATAAAATGGCTGTGGATATAAAATCCTGTTAAACAAGGTAGGTTATTAGACAAAAGTCTTAGCTGTAGCTTTAGGTCAGCTTCTAACTAAGCTTTGGTAACACCTCAGGCAGGCCGAATCTTCCAGTCCAGTCCAGACAATCGGGTATCTGCAGCTAAGCTTAGGATTTACATCTGGAGCTCCCACCTGTAAGTACCATCTGGAGTACAATCTGGAACTAGAACAATAGAACAGTCCTTATACAAACAGTCAGGAAAGTTCTAACTGGAGACAACAATACCTCCAGTCTTTAAATACTGTTACACTACACACATATATATGGAGTAGGATAGTAACAGGTGTTCCCATTCTACTGGTATAGAATGGGAATGTGTACAGAACATGGTCCATAATCCTGATGGGGAAATATTTAGGAAACCAGTTTCATGAATACTCTCAAGAACAAGAGTTTATAGCACACAAAAAGAAAGGACATTCCTCAGTGTAAATTGTTCTGATGTCTGCACACTAGTACTCCTTTGAAGGGTTAACATGCTTACACACACAGACATACACAGTCATATTTCACAATATTCTCATTTTAACCACATGGGTTCACATCACAATGAATGAGAAGCAGGGAGTGAGTTTACCAAGGCCAGAAACTCATAACAGGTGCTTTGCACTGTTTGCAAATAAATGGGATTGACATATCTCCATTAATATACTGGGTGCTGGGATAAATGTCAAAATACAATCATAGTTGACAATGGGCTTTCCATCTGTCACAGTATTAACATAAAATATACAACACTCCAGTTTAAATCTAAACCCACACATGTGCTAATCTTATTCAGCAGAGTTTAAAAGTGGTGAGGGGTGAAATATAATTATTAAATTTGTAAGACCACCTGCTGTAGAACTGAAATGTATTCCTAGTAATAGGGAAATATATATACAACAATAATAATTACAAGCATGGGCCATACATCTCTTTTCTGCTTCTTCTTCTCTGACAGTGTGAATATTAAATTCAGCCTCACTGTGTTATTCACTTTCCAAGCTCTTAAACTAGTCTCAGAATTATCTGGAGTAAATCTAAATTAAAGCAAGACAGTGATTTATTAAGCTAATATCACCATGAGGTAAAATCAACTTAGAAGGGATTAGGTATAATGAATATACACTTCATTCCTATTTTTAATTGTCTAAGCTGGAAACAGGAACTGGCTGAGATTTCACATGAGGACATAATTATCACTTAATTAATATAAGTATAATTATTAAAAATACCAATGCACGTTTCTAGTAGCAAATAAACATTAATTCAATCATCAAATAGATAATCTGTTTGCATACATGTGCATACTAGATCATAAACGTGGTTAGTAAGGATAAAGAAATTTATCATAGTTTTTGAGCCATGTGGGCATTAAATTTCAGAATTTAACCTGTGGAAAGGACAGAAACAGCTGTCCAGACCAGCTCATCACAAGAACAGACAATGAGTCACTAAGTATAACAATTTTGCGCCCTTTGTGTTCTTGAGTGATGAGATGTTGGACTGCAGAAAGGAGGGCAGTTGCCTCAGCTCTGAAGTTAGTGCAGATGTCACCTGCTGGTAGAGAGAGAGAGTTTCTGCTCTACTGCTAGGGGGTTTAATGTATATTCCACAACCCCCCCCCCCCCTCCGTTTTCTGACTGCATCTGTAGCAGAGCCGTCAGTGAAAACCTGAGTCCAAGTGGTGTTTGGATACTTCTCATCAAGCATAAAAGGAGCCAGGGTTCTCTGTTGTGTCTCCGTCTGGGCATCTTTTGAAGTGATCCCTGGTACCTTTAGGACTACATTTGCCTTCTCTGGCTTGCTTGTCCATGGTTCTGGCCTTTTTTGGCACAGTGCTACATCTCTTTCAAGCAGATCTCGGTGCTGTAAAGAAGAAGTAAAAGAAGAAGAAGAAGGAGAAGAAGAAGAAGAAGGAGAAGAAGAAGAAGAAGAAGAAGAAGAAGAAGAAGAAGAAGAAGAAGAAGAAGAAGAAGAAGAAGAAGAAGAAGAAGAAAAAGAAGCAGAAGAAGAAGCAGAAGCAGAAGCAGAAGAAGAAGAAGAAGAAGAAGAAGAAGAAGAAGAAGAAGAAGAAGAAGAAGAAGAAGAAGAAGAAGAAGAAGAAGCAGAAGAAGAAGAAGCAGAAGAAAAAAAAGAAGAACAAGAACAAGAACAAGAACAAAAAAAAAAAAAAAAGTGTTGAACAGAGAAAACATCAGATTTCCAGACAGGAATACTTGCGATTCGGTTATAGGCCTTTGCTCCTTCAACACAAGAAGACAACCGTCAGAAATTACCGTTCTGTATTCTCTGACCTGAAACTAAAGCCAATCCAAGACGTTTATTTTACATTAGATTTAACGAGACTAACATCTTTGTTTCTGCCCCGATCTCCCTTCATCCCGCACCGAGCCCGGGCTAGAAGCCACCAGGGAGCAACCACAATGAGGGAGCAGTATCGATCTCAGCATTAATGTGGTGTTAACGATTATCTGTAGGCCCAGATGACATTGTCGCCATGAGATGCCAGACTCCTCTTTGTACAGTTTTCCAAAATGGCAAGCTGGCAACAAGAGCGACCACTCTGTTAAATTCAGTTTAAATAAGTCCAGAAAAAGCCTCTTTTGCTTGCTTTTGCAGTAATTTAGGTATGTTCAGTGATTCAGTTTTGATCAAAATAACCAAAAATCGATGAAAGCAATAAAAAAAATTTTTTGTTGCGTATCCTTTTCAGGACTTTGCAGAACAAATTCCAGCATTATTTGGCTGTTGTGTGATTTAACTAGGCAATTATCACGTTCAGTAGTTTGCCACTGTAAACTACACGGCCAGCTCCCGATACCGCTGGTGATTTGCTACTAAACAGTCTGCAGCCGAGATCCAACATGGCACCTTGGAATTACAACCCACAACAAGGGCACCAACTTGATCAATAGTTTTATTAATCGTAAGGAATGCCCAACCATGATTACCCACGCGGATCGGCATAGCACACGATGCTGATGCCTAGGGCGAACATGACGACGTTTGTAGCTGGTACAAGAACTATAACCTCCAAGCTTCAGAAAGACTTTTTTCTAACTAATTGGTTATTTCGTCACTGAGCTAGCGGAAAAAGGAAAACACACGCAGGGAGAGAAGAAAAGAAAAGTGGTAAAAGCAATAAGTAGTTCCCTGCTGAACTGCAATAACGGGAAAACTAAAGAAAAGACAATGGTTGTGGTGCAGGCACCATGACATATTTAAATGATTGGGGCTATGAATATGTGAATAGTGAATTACACAACAAAAACTACAACATATAACTTTATAGGCAGCGCCTAGTCAGACCAAGTGTATGAACTACAAGTCCTATTCATAATCAAACCAATGAAAAATAATCATCACATTCAACTTGTGTTTTTTTTTCCTGAACACAAAACTAGCGTGCTTCGCAGATAATAATACATTACCAATGAACACTTTATTAGAACAGACCATGTGCAAATAACTATAGTTAACAAAGATGAGATTTCGCCTCCAGCGACATGGAATCACAAATCTCCGAGCGAGGATGCATAATGGAAATCTAGATCTAACAGTCTATCTACTGAACGTACCGCCAACATGAAACCAGTGAGCCAATTCATCACTCTCCACTCAGTCCGCCGTACCTGTGTAGGGTTGAGAACCCAGTACAGTTTCGCAACAATGGGGAAACTACATGACCTTAGGGCGACTGACCAGAAGGTGCAAAGAGCACAAAAAGCTTTTTCTTGCCTTGCGACATTTCCTTCTTGATTACATTGTAATTTAGTATATTATTAATTCTGCCTGAATTATCTTTCAAGCAATCAAGCCTTAGAATCCTCACTAAAACCACTGACATATTTCAGTAATTGTATTGTAATTTGGTATATCATAAATTCTATCCGAACTGCAATCAAGCCATTATGCCATCACCAACCAAATTAAAATTATGGTACACCACTGACATATCTCCATGATTACACCGCAACTTGGTATAACATAAATTCTGCCCGAAGTGTCTTCCAAGCAATCAAGCCTTCACTTAATTCACTCACTCACTCCACTCACTCACTCAACACACGCACGCACGAACGCACACACCACACACACACACCACACACCCCCACTCACACCCCCACTCACACACGCACACACACTCACACCCACACACAGACCCACCCATCCACACATACACACACGCACTCACACACACACACCAACAACTTGAAAACATTGTCACGACACTGTGATATATGTCAAAACTGGTTACCAAGTTGTTTCCCCCCCCCCTTCCTCCCTCCCCCCACCTTTTCACTCATAAAATCCTGGTATGCCACTGTCACATTTGTACCAATCGGTTACTAAGTTGTGACTTCGTATCTTCCAGGAATCAATAATGACTGTTCACGCCCCAAGCGGTAAGATTCTCTATAGTCTAATTGTTTTGGCCTTAAACGGTAGCAGAAACACGATCTAACACATTAAAGCTCGGTCAGGTGTTGTTGTAACCGCCAGTACCTGTGCTAGTAGCTATGTTTTCACAGCTCAGTGCCACCTCGTTCGAAAAGACAGCCAGCGATAAGCCAATATTTTGTCTCTGTGTGTTTTCTTGTCATGTGTTCACGATGTCAGTTTTTGTCAATAGAAGTTTTTTGTATAAGGAAAAAAATGGAAGAGAGAGAGAGAGAGAGAGAGAGAGAGAGAGAGAGAGAGAGAGAGAGAGAGAGAGAGAGAGAGAGAGAGAGAGAGAGTGAGACACACACACAGACAGAGAGAGAGAGAGAGAGACAGAGAGAGAGAGAGTGACACAGACACAGAGAGAGGCGGACAGCGAGAGATACACACACACAGAAAGACACAGGGAAAGACACACACAGAGAAACACAGAGAGAAAGAGAGACACACACACACGCAGACAGAGAGAGACAGAGAGAGTCAGAGAGTAAGACACACATACACACAGAGGCGGATAGAGAGAGAGACACACACACACACACACACACACAGAAAGACACAGGGAAAGACACAGAGAGAGAGAAAAAGAGAGAAAGAGACAGAGAGAGGGGGCGGGGTGTCAAATTCACTCAACAAGGTACGAAGTCTGCATTTAGCTCCCAAAAAAAAGTTTGTCGTGGAATTGATAATCCCGCGGAGGTAAAGCCAGTCAACAAATCCCTGCAGAAGTCGGATGTATTGGCCGAAAGGCGTAAATATCGCAGCCACGCTATTAACAGACACAATGCACTTACCTCTTCGGAAGAAAGCAGCAGAAGAATTGATACCCAAATTTAGACAAACATGAATATAGCTAGTAGGCTGGATAGAAAGAAGCGATCGTTTCTACAAAAAGTCTTTATCAAAGGAGTTGAAAAAAATATATTAGTAGTCATATTGTCATGTCATTTTTTTAGGCCCATGACGATTGTGAGGCTCCAATCTGCAGCTGAGTTAGCTAAATCCAGTACTGCCTAAAAATCTCTCTTTCCCTAGCTAATTCTCCAGCCCTATATGCTTTCACAGTCCAAGCATCTTCAATGTCTTGTATCCATTCTCGCGGAGATCGACCTATGTCTCGTGTTCCGGAAACCGACACACTCCAACTCCGTAAAAAAAAATCAAACAGAATCGTCGCTTTCAAGGCAATACCCAAGTTGTCTATAGATTCTACAAATTTTAAACCCATGAAAAACAAAAAGTTAGTGCACAATTTTCCTGTAATAAATCGTATAGGTTTGGTTTGATGGAATCGTTGAAGACTGTTCACTAATCTGTGAACGTGAAGACTGTTCACTGAACTGTGAACGAGAAGACTGTTCACTAATCTGTGAATGCGAAGACTGTTCACTAATCCGTGAACGTGAAGGCTGTTCACTAATCTGTGAACGCGAAGACTGTTCACTAATCTGTGAATGCAAAGACTGTTCACTAATCTATGAACGCAAAGACTGTTCACTAATCTGTGAATGCAAAGACTGTTCACTAATCTGTGAATGCAAAGACTGTTCACTAATCTGTGAACGTGAAGACTGTTCACTAATCTGTGAACGTGAAGACTGTTCACTAATATGTGAACGCGAAGACTGTTCACTATTCTGTGAATGCAAAGACTGTTCACTAATCTATGAACGCAAAGACTGTTCACTAATCTGTGAACGCGAAGACTGTTCACTAATCTGTGAACGTGAAGGCTGTTCACTAATCTGTGAACGCAAAGACTGTTCCCTAATCTGTGAATGCAAAGACTGTTCACTAATCTGTGAACGTGAAGGCTGTTCACTAATCTGTGAACGTGAAGACTGTTCACTAATCTGTGAACGCGAAGACTGTTCACTAATCTGTGAACGTGAAGGCTGTTCACTAATCTGTGAACGCAAAGACTGTTCACTAATCTGTGAATGCAAAGACTGTTCACTAATCTGTGAACGTGAAGACTGTTCACTAATCTGTGAACGTGAAGACTGTTCACTAATCTGTGAACGCGAAGACTGTTCACTAATCTGTGAATGCAAAGACTGTTCACTAATCTATGAACGCAAAGACTGTTCACTAATCTGTGAACGCGAAGACTGTTCACTAATCTGTGAACGTGAAGGCTGTTCACTAATCTGTGAACGCAAAGACTGTTCCCTAATCTGTGAATGCAAAGACTGTTCACTAATCTGTGAACGTGAAGGCTGTTCACTAATCTGTGAACGTGAAGACTGTTCACTAATCTGTGAACGCGAAGACTGTTCACTAATCTGTGAACGTGAAGGCTGTTCACTAATCTGTGAACGCAAAGACTGTTCCCTAATCTGTGAATGCAAAGACTGTTCACTAATCTGTGAACGTGAAGACTTTTCACTAATCTGTGAACGCGAAGACTGTTCACTAATCTATGAATGTGAAGACTGTTCACTAATCTGTGAACGCAAAGACTGTTCACTAATCTGTGAACGCGTAGACTGTTCACTAATCTGTGAACGCGAAGACTGTTCACTAATCTGTGAACGCGAAGACTGTTCACTAATCTGTGAATGCAAAGACTGTTCACTAATCTGTGAATGCAAAGACTGTTCACTAATCTGTGAACGCGAAGACTGTTCACTAATCTGTGAAAGCAAAGACTGTTCACTAATCTATGAAAGCAAAGACTGTTCACTAATCTGTGAACGTGAAGGCTGTTCACTAATCTGTGAATGCAAAGACTGTTCACTAATCTGTGAACGCGAAGACTGTTCACTAATCTGTGAATGCAAAGACTGTTCACTAATCTATGAATGCAAAGACTGTTCACTAATCTGTGAACGTGAAGGCTGTTCACTAATCTGTGAACGCGAAGACTGTTCACTAATCTGTGAACGCGAAGACTGTTCACTAATCTGTGAACGCGAAGACTGTTCACTAATCTGTGAACGTGAAGACTGTTCACTAACCTGTGAACGCAAAGACTGTTCACTAATCTGTGAACGCGAAGACTGTTCACTAATCTGTGAACGTGGACTAGTCACTAATCTGTGAATGTGAAGACTGTTTACTAATCTGTGAACGTGGACTAGTCACTAATCTGTGAATGTGAAGACTAGTCACTAATCTGTGAACATGAAGACTGTTTACTAATCTGTGAACGCGAAGACTGTTCACTAATCTGTGAACGTGGACTAGTCACTAATCTGTGAACGTGGACTAGTCACTAATCTGTGAACGTGGACTAGTCACTAATCTGTGAACGTGAAGACTAGTCACTAATATGTGAACGTGAAGACTGTTCACTAACCTGTGAACGCGAAGACTGTTCACTAATATGTGAACGTGGACTAGTCACTAATCTGTGAACGTGAAGACTGTTTACTAATCTGTGAACGCGCTATAACATTCAGTTCTGCAACAATATCTCCAAACCGGCAGGCACCAGTTGTAACCTGAAAATCGTTAATTAAAATTAGTTAACATTTCATAGGAGAAGGGGGAGGCAGAAGGGATGTCTTTTTGTGTACTGACACATTCCAGAACCCACTCAAAAAAAAAAAAAAATCCGGAAGCCATTTCCTGCGATCCTGAGGGAACAATAACATTTAAGGATTCAATTAAATCTAACGATATTTATTCTTTTTCTAGCGCATTCATTGACTTGATTTATATTAACCGATTTCATGGTTTTTACTTCCCCAAATTAACATGCGCTGGCTGATCAACTGGTTGATTTTATCCAATTTACTGAACACAAGATCATGACTAGGAAGTGTGAAAAATGCTGAAAGAAAACACAGACGCACACACAGAATCAGACGAACGTTTAGACCAAAGTCTTTATCAACGAAAATAACAACGACAAGTAGAAAACTAGGCACTTCCAAAAAGGAAAGTCACGTGAATGACATGACTATAAATGAGTGTAGAAAAACAGAAAGAAGAAAATAAAGAAGCAGAAGAAGAGGGCGAGGAGGAGGAAGAAAATGAAAAAACAAATTGAAGAAGAAGAAGAAAAGAAGGAAGAAGAAGAGAAAGAAGAAGAAGAATAAGAAGAAAAGAAGAAGAGGAAAGGAGGTGAAGAGGAGGAAGGAAGAAGAAGAAGAAGGAGGAGAAGAAGAAGAAGAAGAAGAAGAAGAAGAAGAAGAAGAAGAAGAAGAAGAAGAAGAAGAAGAAGAAGAAGAAGATGAGGAAGAAGAAGAAGAAGAAGAAGAAGAAGAAGAAGAAGAAGAAGAAGAAGAAGAAGAAGAAGAAGAAGAAGAAGAAGAAGAAGAAGAAGAAGAAGAAGAAGAAGAAGAAGAAGAAAGAAGAAGAAGAAGAAGAAGAAGAAGAAGAAAGAAGAAGAAGAAGAAGAAGAAGAAGAAGAAGAAGAAAGAAGAAGAAGAAGAAGAAGAAGAAGTAGAAGAAGAAGAAGAAAGAATAAAAAGAAGAAGAAGAAGAAGAAGAATAAGAAGAAGAAGAAGAAGAAAGAATAAAAAGAAGAAGAAGAAGAAGAAGAAGAAGAAGAAGAAGAAGAAGAAGAAGAAGAAGAAGAAGAAGAAGAAGAAGAAGAAGAAGAAGAAGAAGAAGAAGAAGAAGAAGAAGAAGAAGAAGAAGAAGAAGAAGAAGAAGAAGAAGAAGAAGAAGAAGAAGAAGAAGAAAGAATAAAAAGAAGAAGAAGAAGAAGAAGAAGAAGAAGAAGAAGAAGAAGAAGAAGAAGAAAAAGAAGAAGAGCAGGAGGAAGAAAAATCAAACGCCGGAAGCCATTCCCTGTGCCGCCTGTCGAGCAGCCCTTATGTTTCAAACTGAAGTCGAATTTAAACTACTGGTTTTGGCCAGAAATTAACCCATTTATTGATTTCAACCCGAATGGAATATTTCAACGTGAAAAGGCAATCGTCGAAATGTGCGGGCTTTTAATAGATGGGCATAGAATATTCCAGAGCTGTGTACGAATGGAAGAAACGTTCGACATTCATTCACGTAACTATATTTTCTGTCCCTGGAGCAGTTTCATTGGATCGATGTCAATAAATTACCAATCTTGACTTGGTTCTTATCCATTCACAGTTTACGTAACCAAAATCAATTACCGCTGTGTGGGTTCCTTGGTCCCATTTTAGGGGGGAATCAAAAATCACTGGCCCTTAGCAAAACTGTCCTGAGCAACGACATGTGCTGATCTCAGATATGTTGGGTAAAACGGTCAAATGACATATAAACTGCAGCTTATGATATAGATCAAAATACGACGAACGAAGCAGCAGCATCGGCAGAAGAAGAAGAATACAACGTTCCAATAATCATTCTACGTGGCGACAGAGAAGGAGAAGGAGCAAGATAAGGATAAAAAAGGACATGTGAACGAATGAAGTTTTTTTTTTTTTTTTTTTTTAAAGGGTCACAAATTGGTCACGCAGGCCAGTCTCACACACGGTCCTTCTTTCACCCAGCAGTTGCATGTTATCAATAAAGCATGTTATGTTCATATAATAATGTGCATATTATATAAGGAAGAGGAGGACGAGAAGCAGGGAAGGAGGAGGAAGAAGAAGAAGATGAGAAGCCATACGTGGCCGTCATGTGTTTGTACCCCTGTCCTCTTCTTTGTCCTTCATACGTGGCCGTCATGTGTTTGTACCCCTGTCCCCCTCTTTGTCCTTCATACGTGGTCGTCATGTTTTTGTACCCCTGTCCTCTTCTTTGTCCTTCACAGGTGGCTGTCATGGGTTTGTATTTCTGTCCTCTTCTTTGTCCTTCATAGGTGGCCGCCATGTGTTTGTACCCCTGTCATCTTCTTTGTCCTTTATAGGTGGCTGACATGGGTTTGTATTTCTGTCCTCTTCTTTGTCCTTCATAGGTGGCTGTCATGGGTTTGTATTCTTGTCCTCTTCTTTGTCCTTCCAAGGAAGGCAGGCACGTTGTGTTACGGTTTACAGCTACGCGCCGACGTCTTCGCTGTTCGGTTCAACACATCTGATTTCCGTAAACACTTAATTAGTCGCACAAAATGCGACCCCTAAAACCCATAGGAGGACATCTCAATCTCATGTGAACGCCCAATGTGCAGTGACATAGATTGTGATAATATAAAAAAGGTTAGTTGCGTATTCTTTACAAGACGTTGCAGAACCAACCCCAGTAGCCCTTAGCTGTTCTGTGGTTTCTCGAGGCAAATTTACGTCCAGTAGTTTACTATTGCCACTGGACGGTCGGTCCCCTAATACCACTGTCGAAATCAACGCAAGGCGCATGGCCCGCAGCTGGGATCGAACCCGGCACCCCGGCATAACGAAGCGTTCGCATCGACTTAGCCACAAAGCCGTCGTGATAACATAACATAACCTGAATCTATCAGAGACACTACAGTACAATCATCGTGCTAGAATGGAAAAAGGAAAACAAAACATGGCGTCGAAAGTAATCATAGTTTACGAACCGAGCGTTTATAACATGAAATGTGGTAGCAATGTCTAGAATTCTACGTGAAGCCGCAAATTGAGTCAATGACCACTTATCGATTAGGTCGCCGCTTGACCATTTTCCTCCGGATGTGTGCCCAACACGATTGACCCTAGAACAGCGGTTCTAAAAATGTGGGTCGAGACCCTTTTGGGTGTCGTACGACCCTTTCATAGGGGTCGTCTAAGACCATCGGTAAACACATACTTCTTCTTCTTTTCCACCTTGTACCTCATCGAAGTGTCGGGGGAGAAGTAATGTACGTTGATGAGCTCTATTAAGAGCACTATCAAGGCTGATGTTCATTTCTGTTCTTAATGCCATACTCCATATTTTCCGAGGTCTTCCACTCGCTCTATACCCGTTGTAACGTTTTAGTGTGGCTCGCTGTGGCAGATAGTACCAGGGCATTCTAACAAGTGTCCAAACCACTTTATTTGTTGTTTTTTGATGACTTGTAAGACTGGCTTTATTCCTAGCATTCTTCTGATTTCATGATTTCGTATTCTGTCTTTCCTTGAAACTCCTGCAGCTCTTCTAAGGCATTTTATCTCTGTTGTCACAGTTTTACGTTCATTGGAGGATGTAAGTGTCCACGTTTGGCATTGATAGCATACATATTCACTGAAGTTATGAATTAGCAACGAAAATAGTTTTATGGTTGGGAGGTCACTACAACATGAGGAACTGCATTAAAGGGTCGCTGCATTGGACATGTTGAGAGCCACTGACCTAGATAGAAGGAAACGCAAC
This sequence comes from Candidula unifasciata, assembly GCA_905116865.2. NCBI lineage: Eukaryota > Metazoa > Mollusca > Gastropoda > Stylommatophora > Geomitridae > Candidula > Candidula unifasciata. The sequence continues at coordinate 672,352 of CAJHNH020001324.1, forward strand.
CACTTGGTCAACTGCCCGTTCCTTGACTCCACGTCCACGTCTAAAACATCGATGCCAGATTTATTCAGCGGTCCGGGCCATTTTACCCGAGTGGATTTCACGTTGTTTCACAAATAGTGATGTTTGTATGCAATTACTGTAACGGTCTCCGTTTCCATCACAAGGCCAGCATATTGGGAACAGTCTGCAGGGAATGGCACGAGAAGAGCTACATGACACCGAGGTTCCACACGTTTCACATGATATCGTTTTATTATGGACACCATCATCATTATTATCAGCAGCATCATTATGATGACTCTTCCGTGATGGTTCAGGGGCCTTATTGGGGAGGGCGAGAAGGCCCAGGCCCCTAACAAACATGTCGTAACAGACGACTAATTAGGGATTGTTTTATCGGCATGATGTATATACCACATCAAATGTCGAGGGTCGAGCGGTCTCTACAAATGAGTCTAGCACCAAATGTCAGACACGCCGTAAGCTTTGAAGGGTTCTGCACTTTTTGTAACCGTTACTTACTGGCACCATAATGAATAGGGCACTAAAACAGAAAATAACTACACCTGAAATGTGCTGTCTTCACAAGGTCACTTCTTCTCCATCTTCTTCTCTTCCAAACTGTACCTCAGCGAAGTGTCGGGGGGGGGGGGGGGGGTGTAACCTTCGTTGATAAGCTCTGTCAAGAGCACTATTAAGACTGATGTTCATTTATGTAAGGCTGTTCTTTAAGCCATCACTCCATCTTTTCCGAGGCCACTAACAACACTAAAAGAGATAGGGTTATGAATACCAGCATTAGGGAAAACAGTTGGAATAAGACAATGTCCTAATTATACTGACAGACAAAGAATGAAATGGTTCGACCATCTAGTGGGAATGCAACTGGAACAAACTGCGTATACTTTTTTTTACAGCGGAAAATCTTGGAGGAAGGCGAGAGGAAAGCAAAGAAAGAGTTGGGTAAATGATGTTTCAATTTATCATCCAAACCAAGCCACCTGAAAAGCGCAAGGCAAGTACAGAAAACCACCACACTGGGCTACAACCTGGTATCAGTGAAATGACTAAAGCAAAAAAACCGTAAGTGTTTGATATATCGCAGCCTCGCTGTAAACTACACCCTTTTAATGGCGAGCGCAGAAGAAGTACAGGATACTCCCCGTGTGGGTCCCGGTGTCCCATTTTAGTGAAAAGAGTGTGGGCCTCCTGTTCCCTACACAAGCACATCTTCGGAGGCAACTAACTGTGGGCGTTTTATTCGAAGTCAGAGTGTATCTACATTAGAGGCAAGGAACCAGCAGTCTGCATATACAAATAAGCCAGATATATAGAACGAATGCATACGCAAAACTCGGGTACTGGAACAAAGCCAAAGTCCAGATGTGTACCAACTAACAGTTTACAGCAGGTGAACGTACAAAAACATCACCATCGTCACATGGGGCTTCCTTCCTCACAACATGGGGTTTCCTGCCTCACATGGGGGCTTCCTTCCTCACATGGGGCTTCCTTCCTCACACGGGGCTTCCTTCCTCACATGGGGCTTCCCTCCTCACATGGGGCTTCCTTCCTCACATGGGGCTTCCTTCCTCACATGGGGCTTCCTTCCTCACATTGGGCTTTCTTCCTCACATGGGACTTCCTTCCTCACATGGGGCTTTCTTCCTCATATCATGGGGCTTCCTTCCTCAAATGGGGCTTCCTTCCTCACATGGGACTTCCTTCCTCACATGGGGCTTCCTTCCTCACACGGGGCTTCCTTCCTCATATCATGGGGCTTCTTTCCTCTTATGGGGCTTCTTTCCTCAAATGGGGCTTCCTTCCTCATATCATGAGGCTTCCTTCCTCACATCGGACTTCCTTCCTCACATCGGACTTCCTTCCTCACATGTGGGCTTCCTTCCTCACATCGGACTTCCTTCCTCACATCGGACTTCCTTCCTCACATGGGACTTCCTTCCTCACATGGGACTTCCTTCCTCATATAATTGGGTTTCCTTCCTCATATCATTGGGTTTCCTTCCTTACATGGGGCTTCCTTCCTCACATGGGGTTTCCTTCCTCACATGGGGCTTCCTACCTCACATGGGGCTTCCTTCCTCACATAGGGCTTCCTTCATATCACGGGGCTTCATTCCTCACATGGGGCTTCCTTCCTCATATCATGGGGTTTCCTTCCTCACATGGGGTTTCCTTCCTCACATAGGGCTTCCTTCCTCACACGGGGTTTCCTTCCTCACATGGGGCTTCCTTCCTGAAACGGGGTTTCTTCCTCACATGATGACGTCCAACCTCCATGGGACTTTCATCCTCACATCATCGGGTTTCCATCCTCACATAAGACTTCCTTCCTCACATCATGGGGTTTCCATCCTCACATGGGGCTTCCTTCCTCACATCATGGGGTTTCCATCCTCACATGGGGCTTCCTTTCTCACATCATGGTGTTTCCATCCCCACATGGGGCTTTCTTTCTCACATCATGGGGTTTCCATCCTCACATGGGGCTTCCTTTCTCACATCATGGGGTTTCCATCCTCACATGGGGCTTCCTTCCTCACATCATAGGGTTTCCATTCTCACATGGGGCTTCCTTTCTCACATCATGGGGTTTCCTTCCTCACACGGGGCTTCCTTCCTCACATGATGACGTCCAACCTCACATGGGACTTTCATCCTCACATGGGACTTTCATCCTCACATGGGACTTTCATCCTCACATGGGACTTTCATCCTCACATGGGACTTTCATCCTCACATGGGACTTTCATCCTCACATAGGGCTTCCATCCTCACATGGGGCTTCCTTTCTTACACGGGGCTTCCATCCTCACATGGGACTTTCATCCTCACATGGGACTTTCATCCTCACATGGGACTTCCTTCCTCAAATGGGGCTTCCTTCCTCATATCATGGGGCTTCCTTCCTCACATAGGGCTTCCTTCCTCACATGGGACTTCCTTCCTCACATGGGGTTTCCTTCCTCACATGGGGCTTCCTTCCTCACATGGGGCTTCCTTCCTCACGTGGGGCTTCCTTCCTCACATGGGGCTTCCTTCTTCACACGGGGCTTCCTTCCTCACATGGGACTTCCTTCCTCACATGGGACTTCCTTCCTCACATGGGGCTTCCTTCCTCATATCATGGGGCTTCCTTCCTCATATCATTGGGTTTCCATCCTCACTTGGGGCTTCCTTTCTCACATCATGGGGTTTCCATCCTCACATGGGGCTTTCTTTCTCACATCATGGGGTTTCCATCCTCACATGGGGCTTCCTTTCTCACATCATGGGGTTTCCATCCTCACATGGGGCTTCCTTCCTCACATCATAGGGTTTCCATCCTCACATGGGGCTTTCTTTCTCACATCATGGGGTTTCCATCCTCACATGGGGCTTCCTTTCTCACATCATGGGGTTTCCATCCTCACATGGGGCTTCCTTCCTCACATCATAGGGTTTCCATCCTCACATGGGGCTTCCTTCCTCACATCATAGGGTTTCCATCCTCACACGGGGCTTCCTTTCTCACATCATGGGGTTTCCTTCCTCACACGGGGCTTCCTCCCTCACATGGGGCTTCCATCCTCACATGGGGCTTCCTTCCTCACATCATAGGGTTTCCATCCTCACATGGAGCTTTCCCGCCCCCCCCCCAACCTTTCCGATTGTCTCTCACTTACTTCACCCTGCCACACAAACTCCTCCCGCCCCTCTCCATATTCTTTCTCTTCCATTCTCTCCCCCCCCCCTCTCTCTCTCTCTCTTTCTGTCTGATTCTCCATCACTCACAACACTTCACCTACTCACACAAACTTCTCTCCCCCCCCCCCCTCCCCCACTCTCTCTGACTGATTCCCTCTAATTAAATTCTAACTCTACAACCCATCGGTTTCAGAGCAAGCACTAGAATGACAAGTCTTCGACCAAATGAAACCAACTGTCATCTCCCAGACACAGCTGTGAGTCATCCCTCGGCTCTCGGCGAGACTCTGTTAGAATCACTTGATTGTTATACAAGAGCTACAGCCGCCGGGCAACTCCCGAGGCCATGCAAGGATTTAACGAGACGTAACTGTAAGGTATTGATCATCTCTCGTAGCTCAACATATATCTCAGAATATCATCATTATTGACAGCATTTAATATACGAATAAAAAGCCGCAGGCGATCTGACAGCAGGCCGCTTTGCGTTAATTTCGAAAACGGTATGGTTGAGGCAGCAATGGCGAACTACTGAACGCAAAACTCCCTAGTACACCTAAATAAGAAAAAATAACCTGGGGTTGGTTCAGCAGTGTCATGTAAAACACGCAAACAAACAAACACACAAACGCACGCTCGCGTGCGCACGCGCACACATATATATCATCATCATGTAGCAGGTCCTTTGCAGAACGTCGCTCTCATCACAGTCTGCCTAAAACAAAATTGGTCTCTCGCCAACTCTCCCGCCTCGTACTTTCATATTCAAGGAGTCACTTATTTCCTGTGCCCATCTTCGTGTTGGTCGGCCTCTGCCCCTCCTTCCTAGTACCACGCCTTCTGCTATTATTTTGTCCAATCCGTCGTGGCGCTTGATATGACCATTTATATATATATATGCAGTGACAATAGTGGTTGAATGTTGAATTAGGAATCGACATCACAGCACTCGGGACACTACAATAAGTGCTCAGTTCCCATCTTTAGCAGTAAGCGAAGAGTTCCAATTCCGATGGTACCAGTAACTGTCTGATAGTACATGCATCTCATCATACGATATTGGTAGAAGTGGATAACTATTAACTATTTTACACGATTTGCAGAATGTAACCCCTTTAAACATGTTGTCGGATCTCTCTCCAAGTACTGGGTTTTATATTTCCATGAGCCTTTGGCAGAAACCCCCCCCCCCTCTGGCAGAACCCCCCCCTCCCCCCTCCCCCCCTTCAGCACCGGGATGGGTCTCCTGTTGGACACTGGATTAAATCTCCCCTTGGAGGTTGTTTTGGATCTCCTCTTGAGCACTGGGTTGATATACCCTTGGGTTAAATCTTTTCCTAGGTACTATGTGAGACCTACTTCTATGCACTGGGTTGAATCGGTGTCCGATCACTTGCTTAGATCTCTCTCTAAGTACTAGGTTAGATCTTCCCTTTGTTATTGGATCTTCCCTTGGGTATTATATCTTCCCTTGGGTATTGGATCTTCCCTTGGGTATTGGATCTTGCCTTGGGTATTGGATCTTGCCTTGGGTATAGGATCTTGCCTTAGGTATAGGATCTTGCCTTGGGTATAGGATCTTCCCTTGGGTATTGGATCTTCTCTTGGGTATTGGATCTTCCCTTGAGTATAGGATCTTCCCTTGAGTATTGGATCTTCCCTTGGGTATTGGATCTTGCCTTAGGTATTGGATCTTCCCTTGGGTATTGGATCTTGCCTTGGGTATAGGATCTTGCCTTAGGTATAGGATCTTGCCTTGGGTATAGGATCTTCCCTTGGGTATTGGATCTTCTCTTGGGTATTGGATCTTCCCTTGAGTATAGGATCTTCCCTTGAGTATTGGATCTTCCCTTGGGTATTGGATCTTGCCTTAGGTATAGGATCTTGCCTTGGGTATAGGATCTTGCCTTGGGTATAGGATCTTCCCTTGGGTATTGGATCTTCTCTTGGGTATAGGATCTTCCCTTGAGTATAGGATCTTCCCTTGAGTATTGGATCTTCCCTTGGGTATAGGATCTTCCCTTGAGTATTGGATCTTCCCTTGGGTATTGGATCTTCCCTTGGGTATTGGATCTTACCTTAGGTATTGGATCTTGCCTTGGGTATAGGATCTTGCCTTGGGTATAGGATCTTCCCTTGGGTATTGGATCTTCCCTTGGGTATTGGATCTTCCCTTGGTTATTGGATCTTCTCTTGGGTATAGGATCTTCCCTTGAGTATTGGATCATTCCTTGGGTATTGGATCTTCCCTTGGGTATTGGATCTTTCCTTGGGTATTGGATCTTCCATTGGCTGACTGACTGTCTACCCCACCAGGACATCACACAAGCGATAAACACCTGTGCCACCATGTGGATGAGGATCACCCGTGGAGAGTTCCCAGAAACCGCCTTCAGCCATTAGACCATATTTATGGCCAGGCTATTTTGCGGCCCCTGGCATGAGCCAGAGTAGGGCTTCAAAAAAACGAAAAATTGCATCCTAATAAGGATAGGAATAACGAGTTGATTTAGAAAATTCTGATTGTCCACTTCTGGACTTCAGTCCTACTCCTGAACTTGAGTTCTGTATACACAACCGTTTTACAGGTCTGGCTTATTTGTATGCAGGCTGTTGGTTCCTTGTCTCTCATGCAGATACACTCTGATTTCGAAGGAAACATCCATAATTAGAACTGTCGACTTTTATGACATGCTTGTTAGGGGATGGCATGTCTATTTTCCATCCCCTGTCCCATCTAATGGGGTAATTCCCTCTATTCTGCGCAGGCACTATTTAATGAATGTCTGTAGTTTATTAGTAACGGTCCAAGTTGTTCTGCAAGTTTCTGCTCCACTGATTTGACATTGGAATTAAACATTTGAAGTTAAGCATTAGTTTCAATTTCTGTTATGAAAGCTCCTCTGCCCTCTTATACTCGTATTTATCAATTTCTATCAGTTCCCCCATCCTTACTGCTTGCTTATTGTACCCCACCAGGACATCACACAAGTGATAAACAACAGGTGACATAAAGTGCCACCACGCTGATGAGGATCACCCGTGGAGAGGTCCCAGAAAGCTCTTTCGGCCATTATGGCCACATTAGTGGCCCAGCTATATTCTTATCTCACAGTACCTTCTGCAAAATCACCATTTCGTCTTGTCCCTGTCCGAACAACGTCCAGTAATTCGTGCAGCAGGGGAAACCAACTCTGAGCTTCATGAACTCAGGTGGGCCCACTCTCTAAAAATGTCCAGGAGCTCGTGGGCCGAAACATTTGTCGACGAGAGGTTACTTCTACTGACGATTGGTAGACCCCTGCTGTACATGCTCCCCTGTGGAGTTTCTTCTTATTCTTAAGGGCCCCCGGGCCAAAACCAGGGTGGGGCTTCAAAAAACAAAAAATTACATCCCATAAGGGGACGCAATATATTAATAATAGCTCCCATCCTTATGTACACTACTGCACACATAGGTGTACCACTCTATTTCTCTGGAGTGGGAAACCATTAAGAGAAACAACATTAGTATTTGACTGATAAATTCTCATTCTCTCTTACTTCCCCTTATGGATTTTCACACCTAGCTAATGTGTCCTGTTACAATGTGCTATTGGCGCCCAAATCTGACATTGCTAAAGTATTGCTGATAGGAAGAATGACACTTTTCACTATTATTCCCTATTATACCATTCAGGGGAAATAAACAATAGTAACTAACACAGAGAGGTCGCAAAATATTGCGCCCCTTTATTACTAATTTCCTGTTGTCAATACCATCAAGTACATCTTTCTTCAACCACTCACCCAGTCTTCTTAAACATTCTATTTATTCTTTTTATAACTTGTTTTCTTTATCAGTTTCTTGTTGTATGTCTTAGTGTCTCTCCCCCTCCCCCACACTGTCTTCTAAATTATTGTTAACACCATCCATCCCGTTTTCTTCTTTCTTCTCAGATCTGTAAGGCGGAAAAAGAATCATAATGTCTTTGGGAGTTTATATAGGTAAACAAAAAGAAGAAGAAAAAAGAAGAAGAAGAAGAAGAAGAAGAAGAAGAAGAAAAAGAAGAAGAAGAAGAAAAAGAAGATTATATCAACAGACCACTGTGTGCTGATTTTCACAACACTATAGCCATTTACCAGCAAGAAAGAAATAGCAAACACACTAGCAAAACAAAACCCAACAACCCAAGAATTCTGGGTTTGGTAAGCAATGTCATGAAGAAGATATACTTTATGATTATTCATTATACTGCCTAATATTCACACATAACACAGAGACTCTGCTTCTTAATGTTCACCAAATGTAAACTCCAGCAGAATCTTTTCTACAGACCCCCCCCCCCCTCCCCCCTTAAGGTAGCAAATACAGGCGATTAAGACAGAAGTAATAAGGCGATCAAGTGAAAATAGAAAAGCAAAGAAGAAGATAATACAGCAAAAATAGAAGCAGAGTAAACAAACAACACACAATTGCTGCATACAGAAATGTGGGGAAAAAAATTACAGGAGGAGTTTTCAGTTAGGAAATAATGTAATCAATGCATCCAGTTACACAATTGTTGCAAACAAGAATGTCTGCTAAACAATCTTAAACATGTTAACAATAAAACTTGTTATAATAAAACATAAAGTCATTAACAAAATCTGTATATAATATGTTTAAAAAAATACACACTTCCAGGAAATTCATTAAAAATGCACATATATGTAATACAACTTTAAAGCAAATTTGTTACCCACACTTTGATATGTGATGAAATAAAAAGTAAATGAATTAACACTACATTTATAGGTAATGAGAAAAGATGAATTCCAAAATAATGTATTCTATTGTGATACGCAGGTTCCAGGATCCATCTTTGGGGGAGACAAGAACAACTCTACTGTCAAGCATGTTATAAAAGGGGAATAACTAGGGACTTTTCCTACGAAGTCAGAGCACATCTGCCTGACACGTAAGGAACCAGCAGTCTACATACAAATTAGCAGATCAGTGAAAAAGAGTTGCATGGAAAATTTCAAGTTCTGTAGGTATGAACCAAACAGCTCTCTGCCGGTGCCTTCGTGCTGAACAGACTCCAGAACATGTCCTGCAAGACTGTCCTCTCCTGGCGGAGCTACAGAGCGACATATGGCAACACTCAGTAGAACTGACACAGTGGATTATGCGCATGACCAGAGATCGCTGAAGAAGAAGAAACTAGACCAAAGTCAAAAAGTGGACGAACAACCAGAACTGTCTGCCCAAAACAATCAGTAAAGGTACCGTAGAGAGGCTGCAACATCAGAGGACTAAACATACATGTGAATGCCGGATGTGCTGTAATGTTCAATGTGACAACATAACTGTGCATTTTGATAAGCAAGATAAAGATGATACAAACCCACCTCTACAAGATGGACATGAGGCCAGAAAGACTTGAAAACTCTGGGACATAAGAGGAAACCTGATGGGAAAAGAGCAACATGAAGAGCTGCCTGTGCAAAGTTCAACAGGTCAGGACATGAATACAGTAATTAAAAATTGTACTGAGAGTTTTAGGGGAAATAGGGAGGGGGGATTGGGGGGGGGGGGGGTGGGGGTACTTATTACCTCAATGGCTTTTTAAAAACCAAAATGATGTTAAATTTCCCCATAAGCCTCAGTGACAGAGGTCACAGGGTCACAGGTGAGTCACCTGATACATGTTGTTGTTTTTTTTAAGGCCATGAGGAATGTATTCAATTTAATGCTTCACCTTGTGTTTACTGATTACCATTTTCTACATCAGTTAATATTTTCAAACACACACAAAAATGTTGAAACATAAAGTGTTCAAAAATGTATTAGTGACTTGTGTAATATGCTTGTTTTTTAATTTTTTTAAAAGGATTGTTCCTGGAAATTCCCATGGGTTTATGACCCATTTTCTTTTCAGCAATCACCGGGTGAAAGGGTTAAGGAAAAAAGCAACATAAAGACGTAAACAATTTGATTTATTGGGAGAAGAACCTGATGAAACAAACATACAAGAAAAAGACACAGAAATCTAGATGGTTTGGAACAAGAACAAAGACCTGATCTACTAAGACTGATGATTCCAGTTCTAAAACCCTTAATCGTCTCGGCCACCTTCTGTAGACTTTTATAACATGTTGATAACTGAAAACATTCTTGTCCATGTTGCGGCTCACCAACACATTTTATATACAGATTTTCGTCCTTGTTTTCATTTGCGTTTCCCCTTAAAAGTGCACATGGCATGTTCTGTTGTAGTTTACAGCTAGGCTACACCTTTCAGTTAAATTCAGCAAAACCCAAATAAGTTGCATCTTACAACATGATTTTTAGGAGGCAGTGGATCTCTTCCCCCCCCCCCCCCCCCCCACCCAAGATTGGGGTCTGGAACCGTCACGAGCAGGACTTTTTTCTTCTAAAAGAAAAGGTGCTGGTATTGACCCAAAAAATGTCTTAAAAGAATACCTAAGGAGAAGTGCCACTATTGTGCCACACCAGAAAATAAAAAAGCCTTGCAATATAAAGATTTAACATATGTTTATCAATAAGTTACTCAAACATAAACTTCTGACTAATTTACAATGTTAAGTCAATGAACATGAATACTGGTCAAACCAACTTGAAAACCAACGGTTAGTTTAACAAACCAGAACATGAGAACTGCTGTCAACCAATCATGAATGAGCAGACTCACAGTTTGACAAACCAGAACATGAAAACTGCTGTCAACCAATCATGAATGAGCAGACTCACAGTTTGACAAACCATGGTTTGACACTGTCTTTTTCATCATCTGTGAGAAACTAAAAAAAAAAAAAAGAAAAAAGAAAGAAATAAAATAATTATATAACTTTCTTTTCTCTCTGTTGTTCTCCCTCTGCCACCCTAACCTTCCAATTTTCTCGTGGTCTTTTTGTTATATTTTCTCTCTGTTGTTCTCCCTCTGCCGCCGTAACCTTCCAATTTTCTCGTGGTCTTTTTGTTGTATTTTCTCTCTGTTGTTCTCCCTCTGACACCGTAACCTTCCAATTTTCTTGTGGTCTTTTTGTTATATTTTCTCTCTGTTGTTCTCCCTCTGCCACCGTAACCTTCCAATTTTCTTGTGGTCTTTTTGTTTTATTTTCTCTCTGTTGTTCTCCCTCTGCCACCGTAACCTTCCAATTTTCTTGTGGTCTTTTTGTTTTATTTTCTCTCTGTTGTTCTCCCTCTGACACCGTAACCTTCCAATTTTCTTGTGGTCTTTTTGTTATATTTTCTCTCCGTTGTTCTCCCTCTGCCACTGTAACCTTCCAATTTTCTTGTGGTCTTTTTGTTATATTTTCTCTCCGTTATTCTCCCTCTGCCACCCTAACCTTCCAATTTTCTTGTGGTCTTTTTGTTCTTCTTCTTAGCCTTCCACAATTGTTAACTCTGACAGTAAGTTCTGGTTGTTCATCCATTTCTGGACTTTGGTCTTGCTCTAGAAGTTGAGTATTGCCCACTACACAGTCAGCGGAATGGTTCAGGTTTGAATCAAGTTAGGGAAGTTAAATATCTAGAAAGTATGATCACCAAAATAGCAGAATTTACTCAGAAATAGAAACCAGATGTCAGAAAGCGAGTGCACTTAAATACCAACCTTCACCATTATTATGACATTCAAACAAAACTATGAGTGCAAACAGACAGATTATAAACACTATATTCATTCCAACATTAAGCTACCGTGCCAAATATGGACACTATCTAAAGCTCATGAATGAAAAATCACCACTTGTGAGTAGAGATGCCTGAAAGAAGCTGTCAACCTAACCACCCGAGTTCCAGTGAATAATGAAACTGTGGGAACAACAATTTGTACTAGACTCAAAGAGAAACAGCAGATCAAGTGGTTCAGCCACCTCATTAGCACGCCGCAAGATCAAATACCATCACAGACATTACATTTCAGAAGATCAGCTACAAGAGCAAGAGGACAGCCATGAAAAAATGCAGGTGAAAGTGACATTGTGGGCAGGAAAGTACCGTTACAGGATGATGTCAGAGAAATTTTTATAAATTTACCAAATGTCTTTGACTGTTAGCACTAACATAACAAGAACATGAGTCATGATGGATAGCGGATAGTGACTTCACCTGCTAAGAGATTGCTCCCTGTTCAATCCCTAAAAGTGAAACATAAAAATAGGTACTGGGTAATTTCGGAGGAACTGTGGGAAGATGAGGTTACAAGGAAGAGAACTAACAACACTACCTCGTTAGTCATAGAATAAAGTGTGTGACCGCACTTAACACTCCCAACCCTTGAGGGTTCCTGGGCCCCATTTTGGGGGTTGGAGTGGGGGGGGGGGAGTGTTGGAAAACAGACCTACTGCCTCCAACAAGCATGTTGAAAACGGCGACTAATTAGGTGTTTGCTGAAATCTGATATGTTGGGCAGAAAGGCACAGATATCACAGCCTAGCTGTAAACCACAACACAATGTGCCAACTACCCTTTTAAGGATAAATGTAAAGCAGAAGACAAAGAAGAAGAAAAAGAAGAAGAAAAAGAAGAAGAGGAAGAGGAAGAAGAAGAAGAAGAAGAAGAAGAAGAAGAAGAAGAAGAAGAAGAAGAAGAAGAAAAAGAAGAACAAGCAGAAGAAGAAGAAGAGAAGAAGAAGAAGAAGAAGAAGAAGAAGAAGAAGAAGAAGAAGAAGAAGAAGAAGAAGAAGAAGAAGAAGAAGATGAAGAAGAAGAAGAAGAAGAAGAAGAAGAAGAAGAAGAAGAAGAAGAAGAAGAAGAAGAAGAAGAAGAAGAAGAAAAAGAAGAAGAAGAAGAAGAAAAAGAAGAAGAAGAAGAAGAAGAAGAAAAAGAAGAAGAAGAAGAAGAAGAAGAAGAAGAAGTAGAAGAATTCGCTAAAGAAGACAAGGAGAAGAAGACAAAGATGCCCCACAGGAAGTATTTACAATATGACTAGCTTCCCTAGAACACAATCAGATCTACCTTTTGGGAGAACTGGTCGAGGCAGGACAGTCTGATTCTGTCAGGGGTAGCTGGAGAGTCTAGCCGGAAGTGACCTTTGAACCCTGCATCTGCACGGGCAGCGTAGATAGCCGACTTGATGGCCAGAAACACTGAGATGGCCAGACACAGCGGAGGTTCTCCTATTGCCTGTAAGTAAATGAAAGTGACAAATAAAATTGATAAGTAGAGAAATGAGCACCTGTGTGTTAAAAAAGGATTGTGATGGAATAGAAAATAGTAAACATTAACTTTCCACAGAAAATCATGTGAGAAAAGAAAAGATTAGAAGAACCAGTTGAACTGTTGGAACTACTGGAACAATACACATTGTTAAATTGTTTGAGACTGGGATGCCTAACCTGGGCAACAAATGCCTGTAGACGTAAGATGTGTTGGCTAAAAGGCACAAACATTACAGCCCTGTATCCGGGCATAATGTATTTACATCTTCAGATAAACGCAGAAGATAAGGAAAAGAAAACACTAAGAAACAAAATTTGAATTAGTTTAGTCACCTAATCACACAAAAAAAATCTAATGATGCCTGCAGCAAGAGCACACAAAATGAAATGGAAACACCAAGAGGCAGAGAAAGCCCTAGAAGCGAAGATTGACTGATAGAGTCAATGACAGCCTAAAACTTCACAACATGAAGGAAAAACTAAACAACCAAGTGCACCCTTGACTGACTACTATTCTGACTACTATTTGCTGAGCCACCAATGAATGTCCACATCTGTCTGCTGAGGGGGTAAGTTTTGTTCTAATATCTGATTGGTGACTGTGTGCATTTCAAATGGAGAGTTTTTTCCTTTGTTCAGAATGCCAACTAGGGCATTGGTTCTCAACCTTCCTAATGCTGCGACCCTTTAATATAGTTCCTCATGTAGTGGTAACCCTTTATTACAGCCCCTTATGTTGTGGCGACCACCCAACCATACCATTATTTTCGTCACTACTTCATAACTTCAATGAATATGTGATGGTCTTTGGCGACCTCCGTGAAAGGTCATTTGACCCCAAAAAAGGATTGTGACCCATAGATTGAGAACCGCTGATCTAGGGTGTCTCTGATTTGTGGAAGTACTTGGAATTCCAGTGCGATCAGTGAGACAAGTGGGTAACTTTACTTCTGGGTAAAAAAAAAAGGGCTGGGTTTAAATCTGCCAAAACTGAGAATTACTGCTTGTATTTACCACTATGCGGTGTAATTGGGATAGGGGGGGGGGGTGTCTTTGAGTCTGAGGATTCAGAGCCACATGGCTTGTGCTGTGTCTAACGACTGTGCAGGTTACAAGTTTATTTTCACCTCACAAAAAAATTTTTTTGTTCAATCCATAAGTTTACAGTGGATTGGGAGCCACAGTGGTCTAGCAGCTAGATGTTTGCCTGCAGAACGGAAGGTTGAGGGTTTGGTTCCTGACAGGAGCCAGACTTTTTTCAAAGATGATCTTAGCTCCCAGGTCGACCCAGCTCTGAGTTGGTATATGGTGCAGTCCTGGGAAATAAAGGCAGCCGGCATGATGCTGACCACACCAAGTGCTGTTTGGTCTATAAAATATAGGTCTAGCCCTATATACCCATTACGCCTGAAAGGAGTGGAAAAAGGTCCCTTATTGAACTTTTTTTTACAGTGGATTCCAGACTGGGTTTCCTGCATAACAGTGCAGCATTCCAACCACTCGACCAGCAGCTCTTCCACTTAGATGCAGGGGATGGGGAGGAGGTGGTCACAGCAGGTCACCAAAAGTGAGGTGGTCACAGCAGGTCACCAAACTGGCACTTTCACAAAGCCTCAGTTCATAATGAAACAGATGTCTAAGCCTGACATTTGGACAGACTTAAACTGAAAAGATAAATCACAAAGCTGAATGGAGATGGATGATATCTTCCACCATGAACCTCAAGGACTTGGAATGCTGCTGAAGAAGATTATATTTATATAAACACAGAGAAGTTCAGGACACAAAGTTGAACAAGACAGTAGTAAACCAACACTATCATCTTGAACTAGACATTCTAGTTATTTTAGAACTAGATGTACTCAACTTTTCTCCCTCTTATCCCATGATCAAAGAATGTAGATTGTCTCTTTCTGATGTTGGTAATCAGTTCTCTTCATAGGTCAGTTTCTTTCAAGACATCCTCTTTACTCTTTTTATCTGTCTAGGTATTCTCATCAACCGGCTCTAAAATGACATCTCCACAGCTTCCAAATAATTGTTCACTAATCTGTCAGGATTCACTTCCACATAACAAGATAGGATTTATTTGCTTTTAAGAATTCTCTTTCTCATTTCAGTTGCCAGGTAGTTATAAATTTACAGTAATGGTGTGAGGAATGAGGAGTTATGAGAAGGAATGTACTGGAGAACTTGGTCACAACTGGCAAGATTGATGGAAAGAGAGCCAGAGGAAGGCAGAGAGATAAGTATCTAGATTGCTTGGCTGGATGGATGAGGCAGGACAAAAACACACCGAACTGATCTGTGATTCTGGTGACCGTATGAGATGGCAAAACATGACAGTCTGTGCTTACCAGTTTACCTTTCAGACAGATGCACTTGGACTTTGAAAGAAAAACTCCTAGTTAGTCATCTTTTGACATTCTACATTCTTTGGTCATGTGATGAGAAGGAGAAAACTGAAGTACATCGTGACAGTAGGAAAGTTGGAGGAGAGGCAGAGGGAGACTGGAGAAAAGATGCTGGACAGATTGACATCATGGCATGGAGGATCATCTGTGTCAGAGTTAACTGAAAGTACACAAGACAGAAGGTTGTGGATAGACATGCCTACCAGTGCCTCAAGGCATAGACTTTAAGAATAAGAAGTCGTCTTTTACAACATGTTTCCTAAAGAAGCCCCTGCCTGACCCCACATGGGGGAATCATGCTCTGGCAAACCTAACTGATAGTTTACCTGTACAAAAGCTCCCTCGATCTGACCCACATCTATGGCTGGGTTGAGGCTGTGACCAACATCCATGACAATGTCTGTCCTCAACACCTGGGTGAACATCAACCATACAGATAATCAACAGTAACAAGTACGCAGCCATTTTCATGTCAGTGGCACATGGGACAAATAGGGCTAGACCTATATTTTATCGACCAATCAGCACTCTCTGGGTGAGGGGTTTAAAATCAAGATGGCTACCTTTACTTCCCAGGACATTACCTGGTACCCATTCTAGGCTGGGTTGATCTGAGAGAGAAAGTTATTTATGAAATAAAATCTGTCACAGCCCCCAGACTTTTGGGCTGCTAAGTCAGTATCTAGCCATTCCACCACTTCAACTCCAAATAAGAACAGGGCATTTTTGTCTTGTGTGTTATTGTTCTCCTGTTCTATCTTTCTTCTAGTCTGTCTGTATTATTCTATCCACTTCTTCTGAAATCATTCATTCATTCATTCACTGTCCTATTGTGCCAATTTATGTCATAGATGGCTTGTAGACAATTTCTCCATTCCCTCCTATTTGTGCTTTCTCACTGTTCACTGGCTGCCTTGATTACATCTTGATTTTTATTAGTTTACCACCTGGTGGTTCAGAATTAGCCAATCCGTCTGTGTGGAGTTGATATAATAGCTCTTTATGATAAAAGAGTTCCAAGATTTAACTGAGAGGGAGGATTTAGGAAATGTTCCCCTGTGGATTCCGGTGAAGAAGAATAGACCGCCCCCCCCCCCCCAAGCCCAAAATAAGGATGTTGTAAAAGTGAACGAATTAGGGGTACTGGTGCTGTTCTCGTTCCAGGCCCAGAATTAGAGTATCTTCCCTTCCCTTACAACTCCAAAAAGGAACAGGGCATATTTGTCTTGTGTGTTATTTCTCTTCTAGTCTGTCTGTATTATTCTATCAACCTCTTCTGAAAGCATTCATTCATTCATTCACTGTCCCATTGTGCCAATTTATGTCATAGATGGCTTTTAGTAAATTTCTCCATTTTCTTCTCTCCTGTGCAATCACTTAGATATTATGGACAGAATCCAGCCAAGTGCAGTTTTCTCAATTCCACATTGCATATGTGCTATACAAGCCAGATATGGCTATAACTGGCTATAACTGTGCAGCATACATGCGATGAGGGATTGAGGAAACTGCACGTGGCTGGACATAATTATTGCCATATCCTGCTTGTGTTTTATCTATCTGTTTTGTCACATTTATCTCTCTTGTACTATTTCTACTATTCTATCTTCTATTCCATCTCTTCGCGATTTTATCTCTCCTGTTCTATCTCTTCTATTTTATATCTTCTGTTATATCTACCCCCCCCCCCCCCCCCCACAAGTTAGAAATCTATACTGACTACTAATAAATAACAACTAAACAACAAGTATAAAAACTGAAAATGACATCTAAACTAAAAGTATAACCAATAAATCTGACAATAAAGAATAAAGTCTAACCGCGGAAAAATGACAACTAGAGTCTAAAAACTGAAAAATGACAACTTAACTAAAAGTCTAACCATTGAAAAATTACAACTAATCTAAACACTGAAAAGGAAATCTAAGCTAAAAATCTAAACACTGAAAAGAAAATCTAAGCTAAAGTCTAAACACCGAAAAAGGAAAACTAAGCTAAAAGTCTCAACACCTAAAAGGAAATCTGAGCTAAAATTCTAAATACTGAAAAGGAAATCTAAGCTAAAAATCTAAACACCGAAAAGGAAAACTAAGTTAAAAGTCTAAACACTGAAAAATAAATCGAAGCTAAAAGTCTAACCACTGAAATGGAAAAAGGAGCACTAATGGTTATGTTTGATGTGCGATAAAGAAGATCTTTCAATGAACTAGACCAGAATTTAAAACACAAAAACTGACCTGATGATCTCCAGTAAGACAATCAATTTTCACCTCAGTACAAGCCACACCAAAAGAGAAGTACTGAAACGGGCTGTTGACTGTTTGACTCCAGTCCATACCAGCAGTGTCAGCTCTAGCAGAGGAAGAAGAAAATATGGTTGGAAAAAACACACAACAAGAGAAGAAAACTGATATTCATCATCATCCAAATAAGTTTTATCAGCCTGTTAAGTAAACATTTGTATGTGTGAACCAAGAACTGACATCACTGGACTCAGGACATTCCCACATGTGCTCCGTCTCCTCCTTCAGCAGCTAATGAAAAGTTGATATGCTAATGGTACCAGTAAGTAAACATAACTGAGCAATAATAAAAAATAAATACACAAAAACGAAACATGTAAAAATAGCAAACAATACTTAATAAAATCAGAGCAATTTACTCCATAATTAAATCTGAGCAAAACACTGAATGTGAACTCATCGTACTGACATTAAAACTTAGCAGTTCACACCAGATTTCAGTATGAGTGAATTATGGGCTCTCCTTTAAACTACGGCCGGTTAGACGGCCGGTTAGTCGGAGTTCAGTCCCTTGGCTGCAGTGCAATTATGGAGTGGAAAAGAGGGAATGAAATAAATGACATAATTACTGTGTGTTGGCGATAGATAGGGTTAGGGTTAGGGTTACGGTAAGGGACGGCTAGGGTTTGGGTTAGGGGTATGGTTTGGGCTAGGGTTTGGGTTAGGGTTAGGGTTAGGGTTAGAGGTAGGGTTAGGGTTAGGGTAGGATTAGGGTTAAGGGTAGGGTTAGGGTTAGGGTAACACATGTCGAACTCACGCCGTAGAGCCAATAGTACATCATCATGAGTATTTTCTAGGTCGGCTACACCGAGTATCACAACGATGACAACGCCACGAGTATCTGTCACAACAGTCCTGCCGAGGCGCTAACGACATAGGACGGTTGCACGAGGCACATACCTGCATGTTCTTTATAACTCTATGCTCAGCTAGCCACAGCAACCACGCAAGCTTATCGCTCATTACGGCATACAGATCCGCAGGTGTCACATCTACGGCCACTAAGTCTTGCGTCGCAAGAACGTGGTCGCTAATGTGAGTCACAGCGCGTGGTCTAGCTCTAGCAGGCACTTTGTTTTGTGATTCGTGCCTTCTCCACTCCGTAATTGCACTGTAGCCAGGGGACTGAACTCTGACTAACCGGCCGTCTAACCGGCCGTAGTTTAAAGGAGAACCGAATTATGAAATCTGAACTCACAAAACGAAGATAAAAACTGAGAAAATATATCAATATTAAAAAAAAGGTAAATTATGTCATGAAGAAGAGAACGGGTCAAGGCACTTCACAAGTCTTGGCTGAAAATAGGTTAAAACCTAACACAGGCTACAGAATAAATGTCTAAGGTGAATCCTGCGACAATTATGGCCAAACAATAACACAAATAAAGAATTGAAGAGGAAAACAAAATGTCCATTACTGTCATCAAATGAAGAAGATGGAGATGGCTTGGTCATGACTGCAGAATGCCTCATGACACACTGGTAACAGCCGCTCTCCATTCCCCGTGTGGGTTCCTGCACCCCATTGAGGGAAAATAAGAATAGATCCACTGCCTCCCTAACAGGCATGTTGAAGGAGTCGACTAAATGGAGACTTAATTCGACGTCAGAATGTGCTGCCTGAGTGGCAAGGAACAACCAACTGCACACAAATAAGTCAGTAAAACACGCCAAACTCAGGCTCTTGCATAAAGCCAAATGGATGAACAACCAGGACTTTCCGCCGGAGCTTACAACCGGTGAACAAAGAAAAAGAAGAAGCAGTTTTTCAGAACGACCTAAGAAAACCAGGAGAATGAAAGCAGAAAAGGAAATGAAGGAATGTAAAATTAAAGGCTGAAAAGCAGGAGAGGTGCAGCAATGGAGGTCGCTTGTGGATGCATCTATGTGTCAACAGTGACATGAAGAGAACATAGAGACACATGAGAACATTTCAAATCCCAATGGCTTTATCAGTTGATGAGTTAATTCAAGAACCGACATCACAGGACTCTGGGCATTCCCCTAAGCGTCCCGTCCCCATATTCAGCAGCCAGTGTAGAGTTACAATACCAATAGTTCCAGTAGCATTCTGATTATACATCCATCTTGCCTTTCTTTTGAGCGTCGAGTATCGGCCAGATCCCCTCTTCACTCCCTGTTGCATCTCTCTCACCAGACTGTGGTGATTCATTTGCTCATCTAAATTGTACACTTTCTCCTTCAAGGCCATAACCATGTCTCCCTTATCATGCATTGATATTCCACTAAGTTGCGCAGAGCAAGCCAGTCCGTCTGCCTGTTCATTTCCCAACACATCAGCATCACCTTTAATTAGCTAAGGAACTATCTTACAAATTACATCAACATAACATGACTGTACCAAGTGGGAAAGTGGGAATATACTAACAAGGGAATTAAAAACTGAGCAAATTTTAATAATAACATAAATTCTTGGTAAATTACCCCAAAGAAACATTCAGTAAATAATTTAGAAAAAAAACACTTTAGT